>OZ005660.1:87713064-88313064 GCA_963930645.1 Salticus scenicus
CTTCTTTTAAAATGTGAGATTATCATTTAGTATATATGTATTCGGTCAATTTAAAATGATGTCCTATGAATAAAAAGTATACCTTTTGGTTAAAAACACGCTAATTTAACGCAAAAACATTTTCATAATTTAATTTTATAATTTTTTTTTACTAAACCAATATAACCAAATTATTAGAAAGAAATACGTAATAGATTAGATGAAAAATACTTTACCTATGTTTTTAATTAAAAAATTCCAGTAAACCTTATTATCATGTGAATAATAGTAGATGGTACTTACCAAATCTTCATGATTCTTCAGGAATTGAAATTTGCTAGTTTCATCATTGTACATTTTAAGGTCTGAGCGCTTACATCTGCTGCTTCAGACCCCATTCTAAACTAGTACTTAATTTAGTAATCAATCGAACGAGACTCGTTAGATTAAAGCAACAAACAGTTTATTTCAACTTGAAATAAGGTCAAGTTCAATGAAGAGAGAAACTTGGTAATAAAATTAAATAAACGAATTTAAGTAATATAAAAAAATAAATCTCACCACTTGTGGTTGACGTAATCTGACTAAAGCTCGACTTTTTAAATCTCAAGAAATACTTTGTACACCACTCCCCGTCAACGAAGAGACGATTCTATCTTTAAATTACTTATTACACACTCCAATTATAACACTTCGAAGGTCATTAAATCCGCTCTTGAGCAACTCTCCCGCAATCAAACTATACCACGAACACGCACTCTACTTCCATATTGCAATATTTAAACACCTTGAAAAAGCAAATCTTCATCACTTCAATTCACTACATCCAATAACTAATCATATCTATCCATCCTACGCAACCGACGTAAATTTACTTTCCTTTTGTTACTCCACGTCGATGTAAAATCATCCCAACTTCAATTTATTGCGTCATCGACAATGCTGGGCACAGCCTCGCGTTTTCAATCTCCTATCAACATTTTACTTTCCCAACTGGCTACATCCTCTTACCCCACCTCGACGCTACATCTTTATTTCCATACAGCTTTCCTGTGGCGACATCTTTTTGTTTCAACCTCCGATTGTACAGTCGGTAACAAAAGTGTCCGAAAACTAGCAAAAATTCTTATCTAAAAAAGTACACTTCATACGGTTTCGTTATATAAATCCTTATCGAATCATGTTCTTACACTGACTAAGAACAGGATTCGACAAGGATTTATTTAACAAAACAGTATTAAGAGTACTTTTTTTACATAGGAATTTTTGCTAGTGTTCGGACACTTTTGTTACCGACTGTACATCTACCTTTCAATATTACCTAGGGAAGCATTAAGTTAACTTCATAATATTTTTACTATAAAGAAAACTATAAACTCTACGCATCATTCTTATTATTAAACGAGATAATCGTTTATATACAGGGTGTTTCAGTACTATGCAGAGCTGCCAACCTAATACGGCAAATTGTTAGTACCGCCCCTTTTTCTACACCACTTAATTTTTAGAGTATTTTTCTACTTAATTCCTCATAGATATATTTGAAGAGAATTGCTCTAAAAATTAAGTGGTGTAGGAAAAGGGGCGTTTTTCAATAGGCGTTAACAATTTGCCGGATTAGGTTGGCAGCTCTGACTATGTTTCAGAACTTACAGTAAAAATAGGTTACATCCCGATGACTTGGAACCATATAGCTATACAGTCGGAAATGCCTTCCTGGCACGGTGTTTTACACAAAAATATCACAAATAAAAAGACACCACGTTAATATTCTTTTTAATATTAAATGTACATGAGCAAAATGAACGTAAATCAAAAATAGTATTCGACGTTCCGTCCACAGACTTTAATCCACGACTCACACAGTGGACAACGACGAATAACTAGTTGCAGGAATCGCACACTCTCTTAAAATACTAAATGAGTAAATTCACTCCATCAACAAGTTTTTTTTTTTTTTTTTTTTTTTTTTTTTTAATAAACTTGAGTTAAAAATGCAATTCTTTGATCTAATTAGCATATTTTTATTTAATTGAACTTGAATTATCGATATTTATAGATACTTGAGTTATTTCTGCTCATTTAACGACTTGTAAGTGGCAACATTGCTCTCGCTGCAGTGCATTTCTGCAGTAGCACGCAAGTGCAACGGTCAATGTCATTGTAAAGTGATCAAGTTTATTAAAATTTTTTGTATTAAAATCACCAATAAAATAAATAAATTACTCAAATAAAATAAATAACTCAAGTTTTAGGGCATTATGTTAACGCATTCAGTTTCTTGAATTTAACTCAAGTTGAAAGGGCGCGTTTCTTCTAGGTAAATGAGTGAAAATTCACTTAAGTTGAGTTATTTTCCTTCTTTCATGTTAAGAGAGTAGCTGTGGAAAAAATTGGATATAAGCCTCCAGTTTTGCAAAATATTCGGAATTCCATGCAATGAAAATGTAAGGCTTGCATTAAAGAGGTAAACGAAACTTCGAACACTACCTTTGACCAATATTGGTTTTATTCATGCACATTTATTATTAAAAGGAATATTCACACGTGTCATTTTTTTTTTATTTCTGATGTTTCTGATGTTAAAGTAATTCGACAGGAAAGCATTTCCGACCCTATATTGCTATACGATTCGGAATAGTCGGGCTGTATCCAACATATGACATATTTCCTTTTTGGTCTGTTCTAAAATATGAGTACATAATACCTAAAATTCAATCAGTAAAGAAATATCTGTGTATTGATGATTTCCGAAAACGAATTACTCTTTTTACTCTACAACTGCCATAGTTCCCATGAAAGTGCGAGATCTTGTATATATATATTATATATATATATATATATATATTGTTTTGTCTTTGCATTCTCAAATAAAATTTTTAACAGTGAGAGAAATTTACACACTCTTCTGGGATAAATATTATATAATAAAATTTTTAATTCAAAAACAGGTCATTCATAAAAATTGACAATCTTGACTTGGATCTTTCAAAAAAATCAGCAAATTTAAATAGGTCCTTTACCAAAGTTGAAGGATTTTAAAAAGTTAAAAAAAAAAAAAAAAAAAAAAAAAAAAACTTGGTAAGAAAATTATGCATTTTGCTGATCAGCATTATATATTTATATTTCTAAAATGAAATACCAGAAAAATGGGGAAAACTTCTACCTTTATGTCAATAATCTTGTATTTTAGGTTATAAAAAAGTAAGCTTCATCAATTAGTAGTGCAATAACTGCCTATCTTAGTGACTAACAGGGAAAAAGTCAAACATATTTGAGAAATTAAATGCGATTACTCAGATTTTAACAAAGAGCTGTAAATTTAAACTTTATTAGCAATTTTTAATATTTCAGAAAAAATAGTATATTTCTGTTCAGTCATTTTTTCTAGCAATCGTGTTTTGTTTATAAGTAAGAGTGAGAAATTCTCGCCATATTTTTACCTCAAATGAGAATACTGACTTCTATTTACAATGATTCCCAAACGTAGCGTTTATGTAGGAATTAAGGCCACTGGATGGATTATTTTTTAGAGGATGAATCCGAGTAAAACTCTACACTCTCAGAAATAATATACTCAATTTTGGCGATTCAGACATCCTCGGGCTTAATTTCGTTGTTTTTGACAACCATTTCGTCAAGCGATCACGTGATTTTTGAGGAAAGGTGAACTCTCAAATATTTGACGAAACTATTTACTCACAATAGCATGTGCTAGCTTTCATTACCGCCATATTGGTTTTTTTCCTGTGTTGTTTCGACTTTACGTTACAAGGACTTTTATTTGTCGGCCTGGTGGTTCGGTCGGTAGGATGCTGATTTCTGGATTCCCAAGTCTCGGTTTCGAATCCCGGTGCGGGCATGGATGTTTGTGATGTGCTATGTCTACAAAATATTGTGTGCGCTTATTTCTGTAAAAATATGGATCAATTGAAACATAAGTCATTGTAACCATAGGTCTCAAAACTGTGAAATAAATGTCCAAATGTATTTTATTTGTTTGCTCTTTTTTATTTATATTTTCATTAAATATAATTAGGATTTAATGTCTAAAGCAACGAACTTGCAGGTAATTTCATAATTCTATAATTTGTATTTTATTCTGTATCACGTAACTAGGATGAAAAAATGTATCTTTACTTTTGACGAAATTCGTATGTTCAAACAAATGACGAAAGTAATTTTCTCAATTTGACGAAATGTTCGCTCGGAGCATATCCCTAGAAACACTTTCGTCAAAACTGAAGAAATTTTCGTGAAATTTGAGTATCCATTTCTGAGTGTGTATGGTAACCGGCGACTAACCTTACAAACTATGTACTTATCCAGTTACTAGACGTAATTTGCAATGAAATTTAAATATCGCACTACATAGCTACGCAATAGGCAATTTACAACGGTCTGCACTGCAAAAAATAGTTTCTTAAAAATGAACTAAATTGTCTCAAAATAGCTCCGAAACAATATATACTTAAATTTGAAAACACGTGTACTCATTTTTGAGTATATTGACATGCTCAAAGATGGGGTTGACCAATAAGAATCCCAATATCCCCATGTTTCACATGTCAATATACTCCAAAATGAGTACATGGGTTTTCAAATTTGAGTATATTTTGAGACAATTTAGCTCATTTTTAAAAAACCATTTTTATCAGTGTAGGACTCATCACTAAGGATAGTCCGGATACATGTCATCACAATTTTGATCCTCAGCGAAGGGAATGGTTACTCCGCTTCAATAACTCCTAGCAGTATTTTTTATTCTGAACAAGAAAAACATTGCAGCCACGACGGATTTGACATGTACCAGCCACCATTAGAGCGCACGGAAATTTTTTGGCTTACACATAATGTGTGTAAAAAAGAGATTTTTGGCAAATATTGAAAATCATTCCACTGAAATAGAGAATGATTAAACATATACATATATATATATATAAACATTGTATACATATGGGACTAATAACAAGAAATACAATTACATAATGACATTTTATCGCAAATAAAAACAAATAAGTAGCTTTATGAATCTTTATCGAATTCATCTAAACAAAACCTTTCATCGAACATATTTAACACTAAACAAATCCATAGAGTTTAGAATAATTTCGTGTTTTGAGATAAAATGCAAACAAATGCCCCCTCCCAAATATGTCCTTACTTTCACTTAATACTTTTTCTTGTTCATTTCTGATATTTATTTAGATATTGGTTTTAAACAATAGTAGAATTATAATCAATAATCTCAGTTTATCTATTTTTTATTGTTAATTATGACTAACTATCAGTAATCTTACTCACAAAAACTAAATTTAGCTCTTCTGTAGAGAAATATATTTCATTTAAGACAAAAAAAGTTTTAAACAATATTTTTTTCTGATGGATAGTCCTGAATTTGTAAATACATAGCTTACTTAAGTACCAATTATTATTATTATTGCAATTCAAGTTTTACTGGGCATTGAATATATTTAACAACCGTGCATACAATGGTGCAGGGGGTTCCTAATTATAGATAAAATCAACTTTAAATAGTCAATACACTTTTTCAAATCTACATATACTTTATTCTACTTTCATATTTATTTCATTTATCCACATTGTCTTCAAGTTCTATTGTAGAATTTTCAAGTTTGCGGACGTTCTATCTCCAGGGATATCAGCTGCTTCACTCCCTTAAACCCACTATTAGAGCCAGCCAATGAGGTGGCTAGTAGAAAATTCATCGTAATAGGAAAAGATCGTAGATAATATGTTATAACAATTTTCTCACTGTAGCAGAAAACGAAGTTAAACCTGGGGCTACGGTATGTAATGGGAAAGGGTAGGAATTCTATATAGAAATATTAAAAGAGAAAACATATTACACTTTATGGATCATTTGGTTTATGTTATTTTCATGCTCTGTAATTATATATTGAAAGACCAACGTTTAACAAAAATGATTTTCTGTTTATCGAATTATGTATGAAGATTATGTATAGCATATATATATTTTAACACTTTCCGAAACAGTTAAAGAATATTCATTACTTCGGCTTTTGTCTTTCTGTCCGCTCTCTAATTTATGTAAATGTTTTTTAGAATGCCTTTAAACTAACATCTATACTAATAAAGAAAAATGTTTGTCTGCGTGTGATGTACGGGAAAAGAAAAACAAAAATGTTGCACATACAGTTCTGATTTTTATTTTATTTTATTTTTTTATTTATTTATTTTCTAGATAAAGGAATGGATTCTGATTTGCAACAAACACTTAGATTTCCGATATTTTTATTATATTCTTAAAATTTTTATGTCCTATGCGATTTTTTGCTCACTCGTTCCAGTATTTTCCTATGAAATGTAATTTCAGGCTGATGCCAATAAATGAATAAAAATAAATAAATGAAATGACCAAAACTTTTTATTTTATTTTATTTTATTTTATTTTATTTTTACATAAAAAAAAACACATATTTAAACAGGAATAATAATAATAATAATAATAATTGTATTTAAAAAATTTCTGATACATCTGACATTATCATAGCTTTAAAAATTTTATGTGACTATTATTTATAAATTATTCTAATTTATTCAAATAGGCTTTTAGATCTTTTAGGTTGATTTCTCTTCGACCTATTTCAATCACTTCGTTTATCTATCTGTTTATCTATTTATCTATATAAATATATATAATGAAAATATTGTCATCACGATAACTCCCGAAATAACGGTGTCTTCCCATTTCCGCGATTCCCATTTGCGCGAACAAAGTAAAAATACAAGAATAGTACGAATGACATGTGTTCTCAGATTCGTACACAGCGAGGTACGTGTGTCCAGTGATTTTTATTTTTATTTTTTGTTTTTATATGCACGAAGCGTATATACGTGCGTGATACTGATTGCTGCGAAAGGGAGTTACCAGCGTTTTCAGATTCATGCACAGCGAGGTAGGTTTATCCAGTGATGTTATTTTTATTTTTATTTTTACGTGCGTGGTAGTGATTGCCACGGAACACGAGTTGCGGACGTTCTCATATTTATGCACAGCAAGGTAGGGGTGTCCAGTGATGTTTTTTTTTGTTCTTACGTCCGTGATAGAGATTGCCGCGGAACCGAGTTACGGGCGTTCTTAGATTATCAAGTCAAAAAGGAAGAAATCACCGCGCAAATGGGAATTTTTCACCCATTTGCGCAAATAGAAATCGCACAAGTGGTACTAATTCGAAATAACACACCGAATCTGACCAAATTTAAACAGCGAATTTATCTTATGAATATCTCGGATGAGTTCGTTAAACAAGTTGCTCTGTCTTTATGTTTTCAAGTGGTTGCCACTTGAAAACTTCAAATCCACATTGTAAAAAGTGTATGTAAAGCCGGATTTTCATGAATTTTAATGCAAATATAGACCACATAAGGGTCTTAATCAAGTTTATTAATGAATTTTATCTGCCATTTTTAACAAAAAGACACATATCTTTAACTAAGTAGCGCCACTTGAAATCAGAGGCTACCATTGCAAAATTAAAATCACGATAACATCCGAAATAATTCTCCAAATCGAACCAAATTTAGACAGTGAACTTAGCTTATAAATATCTTGAAGGATTTCTTTAACCCAGTTGCTTCGCTATTTTGTTTTCAAGTGGAGGCCAGTTGAAAATTTCAAATTCACATTGTGAAAAGCGTATTCTGAATTTGTTTGACTTTTGGCGTATACATAGACCGTATAGTCTCAACCAAGTTTATTATTAAACTTTATCGGCCATTGTTAACAAAGTGGCGGATATCTTAAACTAAGCGGGCCACTTGAAATCAGGGTCCAACTTGAAAATATAAAATCGCGATATCTTCCGAAATCGAACCAAATTTGGATAGTGGACTTATAAATATCTTGGATGAGTTTGTTAACCAAATTGCTCTGCCATTTTGTTTTGAAGTGGAGGTCACTTGAAAATTTCAAATTCACACTGTAAGCACCGTATTTAAGAGCAGATTTGTTTGAATTTTGATGCATACACAGACTATATCAAGGTCAGAGCCAAGTTCATTAATGAATCATAATTTCATCATAAGTTCATTAATCCGTCATTTTCAACAAAGTGCGGATGTTATAACTATGCGAGGCAACTTAAAATTAGGCTACCAAAAATTTATAAACATAACTTTTTTAATTCTGGCTCAATTCGAACCAAAGTTGGACAGTGATCTTATCCTATACTCATCTTGGACGAGTTCACTGGGCAACTTGTTCCGACATTTTGTTTTCAAGTTGTGGCCACTTGAAATCCCTCTGCAACTTGAAAATAGGCCATCAAGATAACTTTTAAAATACTAAACTGATGCAAACAACAGCTCTGTGTAATTATTTGCAGAGATACACTGTAAAAAAAAATTTCAGTATTTTACAACAAAAGGTGCTGGCACCGCGGCTGCCAGCACAGTTGCTGTAAAATTTACAAGCTGCTGTGATTTATGGTGCTGTAAAATTTACTGCACTTTGCTGTGAATTTTACAAGATGCTGTTTTTAGTAGTGCTGTAAAATTAACTGCACTTTGCTGTGAATTTTACAAGATGCTGTTTTAAAAAGTGTTGTAAAATTTACAGCAAAGTGTAGTTAATTTTACAACACTTTTTAAAACAGCATCTTGTAAAATTCACAGCAAAGTGCAGTTAATTTTACAGCACTACTAAAAACAACATCTTGTAAAATTCACAGTAGAGTGCAGTAAATTTTACAGCACCATAAAAAACAGCCGCTTGTAAATTTTACAGCAACTGTGCTGGCAGCCGCGGTGCCAGCACCTTTTGTTGTAAAATACTGATTTTTTTTTTTTTTTTTTTACAGTGTAGGCAGTGATGCCAGATTGCGGATTTTCGAGGCTTCTGGGGGCAATTTTGGGGACCAAATGTTTCTGGGGACTTTTTTGGGGAATTCTAAAATTTTTGGGGACAAATCTGGAGAGTTCTTCAACTTTCTGTCAATGTTGGCAACGTAATGATTTATCCCTACGACTAGAGACTTTCAATAGCTTTATTGTTATTTGGGGATTTTTTTCAAAAATTGTCTTCATTTGGGGAAAAATCTGAGTTTAAATCATAAAAATCTGCTTGATATTTTTTCCATATATATATATATATATACATATATTCTCTTTTTGAAGAAATTTTTATTTTCCCAAAGAAATCAAGCTGGGGATTTTTTTCGAAAAAAAAAAATCCCTTATTTGGGAAAATTTGAAGACCTGTTTGGGGAAATAATTTTCGACCATCTGGCATCACTCAGTGTAGACAGGCGCCGCGCGCCATCAACGTTCAATTGCAATTAGTTGCTAATATGGGCTGTTATTTTGCTGTTAATCAATAAAATTGTTCGCATGTTTTCCAAACTTTCGCACTTTTTTGACTGGATAAGTGTTAGAAGCAATACACACTGAGAATGAGATGTTTTTCAGCTTTAGAGGAAAAATGTGTTCATTCATTGTAATTGCGATTATTTTTTTAAGTTAAAGAGTTAAATTTTAAGAGATAGAATTTATTATTATTATTATTATAAAATAAATTAAAAGATATATGTATTGCGCAACTTATGATAAAGAGTTATTAATTAGTTAAAGAGTTAAAGTTAATTTTTTTAACTGTAACGAAGCTCGATTCTGAAAAGTTGTTGTTGGTAAGTATGTATCTAAATACAACAAAGATGAGATATTTTTCTAACAATAATCACTACAGTAAGTGATCAAATTATTAGATTTTTTTTTTTTTTTTTTTACATTTTTTAGATTAAAAAAAAAAAAAAAAAAAAAAAAAATACTAGACGAAGAGGTCTGAAACTTCATTTTTGCAAAGAACATTTAAAAGTTCATTGTTTCCACTGTCGATTTAGTCGAGAGAGGAATTAGAGGACCAACCACATATTGAAGAAGAGTGAAAATACTTTGATTCACTCTGTATCATAAAAAAGCTACAAATGATTTATAACTTTAACACTTTATTGCACATACCATGTACAATATATATGTTTTGGTGCGGAAATTGCACAATTATTTAGGTGAGTATATATATATATATATATATATTTATTTTTATTTTTTAGAAATTACTATTTTTAAACTACTAAAGTTTTTTGCTTGTAACTAGAACAGATTTCCGTAAAATTTTACCAAACATACAAAAAAATTGACAAAACATTAGAGAAACATTATTATGAAACATAAAATTAACACGTGTAATACTTGTTGAGATATGGGCATTTTTAGTAAATATCATTTTATTGCGCATGCGCGAATGATATAAAAAGTTTTACTGCATACGTTGAAAGCTAAATATATTGAGCAACTTTTGTCAAAAGCTCATTTGAATGGTTTAAAAATTAACCAAATTGTTGGCAAAAGAACAAGCTAGATTTTAGGTTTTTTCCAGAGTTGAAATTTCATAAAGGGTTTTTCACACACCACGCAGTTAATTTGATGATCCAATTATTTCAACGACATTGCAAAAGTTCTTGTTTGTATAAAACCTCTTATAGGCCTATAACTTTATCATTTTTTTTATTTATTTACTAAGATTTATGATATCATAAGGGGTTTTCCCAAAAAAGAACTTTTGCAACGTCATTAAAATACTTGGATCTTCAAATTAAATGCGTGGCATGGGTGAAACTCATTTTGAAATTTCAACTTTGAAAAATACCTAAGATCTAACTCGTTCTTTTGCCGACAATTTGATTAATATTTACTCTATTCAAATGAATTTTAGACAAAAATGTATCAATGTACATCTAGCTTTCAAACTGTGCGATAAAAAATTTTATATCTTTCGCGCACGCGCAGTAATATTTATTAAAATACTCATATCTCAACGAATATTACACGTATGGATTGTCTGTTTCATAATATGTTTCTCTAATGTTTTGGCAATTTTTCAGCAATTTTTGTAAAATTTTATGGAAATCCGTTCTAGTTATAAGCAAAAAACTTGTCAAAAAAATTAGTAGTTTTTGAAAAAAAATATATATATATATAAATAAATATAAAATATCTGTCTAAATAATTGCGCAATTCCCGCACCAAAACATACAAATATTGTGCACAGTATGTGCAGCAATGTATTAAAGTTACAAGTTATTTGTAGCTTTTTATGATACAGGGTGATCCAAAGTATTTTCGCTATTTTTGAATTTGTGGTTGGTGCGCTAACTGCACTCTGGACTAAACGATAGTGGAAACAATGAGTTTTTAAATGTTCTTTGCTTGCATGAGGTTTCAGGCCATTTCGTCTAGTTTTTTTTTTTTTTTTTTTTTTTTTCAAATAATTCGATCACTCACACTATATTAGTTAATCGAAAAAAAACAAAGTAAAAATACAATAAAGGTTTTCGTGATGGAAGCAGTGGTAGGAAAAAAAAAGTGCTGAAAGTTATCCCTGATACATGCTTAAATTCTTGTAAATGAGTAATTGATTTCGCATTAATATACTAATAGATAGATTTCCTATATAGTATAAGACATGAACAAAAAGTACTTGCTTCTAAAGCAAAATAGAAATACTTTGAAAGTTGAAAGGTTGACTTCTACAATTTCTAAATTTAAAATCGGAGATTGACTGTAAATATTACGCTGGAAAGTTTTGATTTTAAATAACACAAATTTACACATAATTGACTATACTTGTGCTAGAAACAACAAATGTAGAAACTACTGAATAAAAAAAAAAAAAAAAAATCTTCAGTTTATTTCTGGCTATTTGTAATTTAACGAATCTGCTGTAAATTCGTTTAGACTGGGCTACCAGGTTCAAAACCAGGTTGTCCACTGGCACAGCCGTACGGAATTTTCTGTGTTTTTTCTCCAAAATTCACAGGAAAACTGCTATGGAGTGTACTTCCCTCGAACCTAGGTCCCAAGGGCAGACAAACAGCTTCAATTCTCACATTATAACCGAAATGTTTAAATTAGTCCAGAAATAGATACAGAATAAAATATTGGAAATTTTTATTAGGTTCATTTGGTTATTATTTATACACAGAATTCCTTTTTTAGAAAAAAAAATATATATATATATAGTAGGGTTTTTTTTTTTTTTTTAATGAATTGATCACAAGGCCAGGCCATTATGAAACCTGAATCCATTACTTTCTGACACGCTAAAAAAAAAAAAAAAAAAATCCTTTTTATTCGTAAATACAAGAAATAGGCAAGTATTTCTTTTTCATGCACTAAAATATCTCACAGCATTTTTTTTTTTTTATGTTAACGTAAAGACTAATAATTTTTGATAGAAGTGTGTGAAAGTGTTTTTTAGGACAGCCTGTACCTGAAAATGGGACAATAATTTAGGACAGTCGGAAATATAAGGAAAACAGACCTATATATATATATATATATATATATATATATATATATATATATATGTACTTATATAATTGTTTTACCAGTACAAAGTGTAGAATATTACCTCAATAAATTTGTATATCCATTATTCTTGAATGTAAAACCTTTTAAGTAATAATATGATGAAAATGTAATGAATAAATCTTTAAAAATCGTCATTTTAAAAATTAAAGTATGTATATTAAACGGTAATTTAAACTAACGATAAAGACACATATGTATTTATTGGACTTTTAAATAATATATCGTCTTTAATTTGAATTAAAATATTCAAAAGAATTTATATAAACACCACTTATGCATGGTGTCCTATTTTTAGGACGATGGTGAAATATGGGTTAAACACTTTCACACACTTTTATAAAAAAATTATTAGTCTTTACGTTTACATTTAAGAAAAAAAGAAGTGCTGTGAGATATTTTAGTGCATGAAAAAGAAATACTTGCGTATTTCTTGTATTTACGAATAAAAAGGATTTTATTTTATTTTATTTTATTTATTTATTTTTTTTTTTTTCAAGCGTGTCAAAAAGTAATGGATTCAGGTTTCATAATGGCCTGGCCTCAGTGTAATCAATTCATTAAAAAAAGAAAAAAAAAACCTACTGTGTGTATATATATATATATATATATATATATATATATAAAAGGAATTCTGTGTATAAATAATAACCAAATGAACCTAATAAAAATTTCCAATATTTTATTCTGTATCTATTTGTGGACTAATTTAAACATTTCGGTTATAATGTGAAAATGGTAAGTTTTTTTCATTTTGTGTGTATACACAGACATTGAAAAACATTTTTTTAATGCTTGGTAGGATATGGGTTAAACGGAAAAAAAAAAGGAGAGGGGGAGATTTCTTTGTGTCAGCCAAATTACTCTTAAAAGCGATTACAGAAATTCTAAATGATTTTGAAGGGTTCATATTTAATTGCAGTTTTACTTTTAATCGTAGCTATGACTGCTAAAAATGCGATATTGTTTATTAACTAATGCTTAGAACAAGAAAATGCTACTTTTTTTTTATGTATATAATGTTATTATTGCGTAAAAATAAATAAATAAACAAGGGAATAAATAAAAAGCAAAAAATGAAAGAAAATGAAGAAATAATATTTAAAGTTAAGATTTTTTTTTTTTTTTTTTAATCTTAAAACGTAAAAAAAATTAAAAATCTCTAGCACCAAGTTTATATATGTCTCCTATTAAACATACAATAACACGCATTAAATTTAATGATAGACAGTTATAAATTTATAGTAATTCGCTTGCACTTTGAGACAGATGAAAAAAAAAATAAAAAGCAAGCCTTTCATTCAATATCTACAGTAGATAAAACATATAAGTCATATTTGTGGTATGGGCATCTGGTTCATTTTCAACTTTCATCCAGTATTTGTTTATCTTACTCAGCGAGAATTCCTCATTTTCGTTTTGACATGCTTAGTTTATAATCTGCGTTAAAAGATGTTAATTTTTTTATTTTTTTTAATGGACATACATGTATATAGATACAGTATAATTGATTATCCGCAAAGTTGAGAGCCATGGGTTTCGTACATATAAACCGCAAAAAGGCTGAATATGAAATTGAAATGACATAATATGCATTCCAGCTTAAAAACTTGAATATATCGTATATAAAACATAATACAAACAATGAAAATATTCATAAAAAGTAAATTTTTTTTTCATGTTATCAGTAGTTCATGTTATCAGTAACTAATCTTCATTTTGACGGGGATTGTGGAAACAGTTCATATTAAAAGTAATTCACGTCAACGAGGTTTGACTGTACTTCATATAATATAGGATATAAAAACATAAAGAAAAAAGTGTACTTAAGATGAAGTCATGGTTCAATTTGTAATCTAATTTATACACTAAATTAAACAGTACCGCAGACATGCAAACATTTAATTTATTCCACAGCATTGTGAATAACCGCCACATTTTCACACCACTTTATTTGTAGAAAAATGTTCTCCAATATTTAATTACGATTGAATATTAAAGAAAGTACCCGCCAGAAAAACTGGTGTAAAAAAAAAAAAAAAAAAAAAGCGGTCACGTCAATGTTTTGAAATAAATTGAAATGTTGACGTGTTTAGTAGCGTATTCTACTGGAGAACAAATAAAGCAAAAACCACATAATTCTTCATATTTACTTTTTTTTTTTTTTTTTTTTTTTAAGCTATCATTTGTATCTGTTTATTGTTGATGATTAAAAAAAGAAAAAACTTTCTTCTGATTTCGCCCATTTCCCGCTCCACGAATTATCCGCAACGTGTGTAATCCGTTTGCGGATAATCGAGAGTTTACCGTATATATATATAGATTATTACGGATAAATCGAAATGCAGTAGTAGGTCGATACAGGTTTTTTTTTTTTTTTTTTTGGACAGCATTTTAAACACAAATTATATTGTATGGGGGGGGGGAGGGGGAGAAAAGTAAATCCTTTTCTTTTAGCAATTTTTCTATAAGTAAATTAAACTAGTTCTGGACATCCGAAAACATTTAAATCCATCGAAAAACGGAGATCGAAAATTTTTACGAATCCAATATTTTTTTTTTTTTCTCGTTTATATTGATTTTTGAATATAAACGAGAAAAAAAAATCCTTATTTATTTATCTATTTATTATTATTATTATTATTATTATTATTGTTATTTTCATTTGGTCAAAATATTTAAAAGGCGTAATAAATAAATCAATAAAAATAAAAATAGCACATTCCTTTCCTTAAAATATGAAATTGCGTTCTTTAGCAGCGGTTACAGATATTAATGTTTTAAAATTTCTTTTATACTATTTCTATTTGGTGCCAAAGGGAAAAAGAAAAAAAAAAATGTTTTCATTTACTCTATTTTGTCCGAAAGAAATAGATCTCTCGTTCTAATAGCTTATTTCATGACAAAAATTCAGGGCTGGAAATTTACGTCTTTTTTCAAGATATTTTCAAAATCGGAATGGCAATTTTTATCATAAAATAAACCAAAAAATTATCGTTACTAAATAATGGCTGGAAAATGTCCTGAAAAAAAGGAGGGTATTTCAAATTCTACAGAAATTAAAAATTCTAGAAACAGTAAACGTAATATAATTTTAAAAAGCAGATAAATATAATATAAAATCTAATTTCAATAGGTATATCTGTTATAGCAGATATCGATTTTTAAAATAAATAAATAAATACATAATATAAAATAAATTCAATAAATAAAAAAGAGAGAAAAATCTTCCGGGATTCAAAAACCCCACTATCGGATCACAGTTAATTAACAGCAGCGCTACATGTCGGCCGATATACACATAAATTTAAACTAGCGTAGTTGTCTGACCAAAATTTTCAAAGGTCGTTTGGATGGTGAGCAAACAACCAGGTTCAGATTATAAAACGGGCATAGAATGCAACTGGCGCCAAATTTCGGCTGATTGTCGAAATTTGCTACAGGCAGAATACTTTATCACTAGAGGTACTTAAAATTGACGCGATCATGTAAAAGTCGTTTTATTTGCTAAAATTACATTAATATTGTCTTTAAATATGTTTAATTATTTGCTGTTTTACCCAATATTACTAATTTTTCATTATCTGAATAATTATTTCGAAGCACTTAAACTCAAATAAGTGTATCGATAGTAGGGAAAGTGCGGGAAAAAACCATTAAATGAAGACTGCACGTAAAAATTACGTAACACTAGTGTTCTAGGGTTAAAAATTAATTTATAATCATAAACATATTGAATTTGTTATAATTAATTACTTGATAAATAATTAATATTTTTTGTTGATTTTCATGAGTGCAAATTTATACACGTTCATATAAAAAAGTGCATTTAGCACTTTCTTGGCCAGCATATAACTTGATAAATGTAATTGTATGAAAAACTGAAATGTATGAAAATTTAAAAGGACTATACTGAATGATTAATAAGAAACATTTTTTTTTAAATTAATTGTAAATCGTTAAGACAAAAGTTATAGAATAGATTAGACATGCTACAATATGTTTATAACTAATGCGCTTTAGCGAAATATTAATTAATCAATACAAAATATTAATATAAAAATTAATAACTAACCTTTCTGATGAACGGACATTGCTCATTCCATGATCTTCTAGTCTTTCATTCATCGTTCATCTGCATCTCAGTTCAAAGACGCAGATGTTATGTTTCCACAAGCAGATGTTCCTGTCTAAAGTCCACATGAAGTCGATTTTTACAGCATTTGGTGCTTGAATTTATTTCACAGCATAAATACTTGAAAATAAACCGCAGAAAGTGCAGGAAAAATTACAGCATTTTTTTACAGTGTAGATCAAATTACGAATCATTCCTGAAAAATTGTGGATGTAAAAGAAAGTATAACCGGTTGGTAACAGTCTAAAAGATAAATTTCACTCCAGAGAATGATCTAAATTTTGGCTCTCTGTAAAAAGTGAATATCTAGCACACCAAAAACATATATATCAGTAAAAAGTATCAAATAAATTTTTTCAAAAATTATTTTTGTAGCCCTGTGTAATTATTTACAGAGATGGATCAAATTATTAATCATTCCTAAAAGATCATGGATGAAAAAGAAAGCATATTCGTTAACAACAGGCATTTTTGACTCTTTGTAAAAAACGAATATGTGTTAGTGAGTGAAGAAGCAATTAAAGATCTTAATCAATAACTCAATAATATATTCATGTGAAAATTTTTCTTATTTAAGCTAATAATAATAATAATAATAATAGTAATAAAGAGTTTACAATAAGTTAGTTCATTTTACATATTAGCATGCTTCATCCACTTCGCTTTTCGCTGAATTTAACGCCTTCAGGGACAAGTAAAACTTTGCTCATTTAGAATAAAAAGAAGAAAAAAAATATTAACAATTTTAGAAGCCGAGAAATAGGGTAGGTGCTCCAGTGATTGGCATGCTCCAGTAATTGACATCTATACCGAAATAATTAATAAATAAGAAAAATAATAAAATCATATATTATGTATATAAGAATTTTAACATTTTATGTCGAACACTGGAGCATATGGTGCTAATAACTCGTAAAATGAATAACTAGCAATGTCAAACACCAGAACATAGGGGCCCAATTACTGATAAAATGAAAAACTGGCAGTGTCAATTACTGGAACATTCAGTGACCGTCAAGTAAAAATTCATAAAAAAAAAGTAATTGTTATCAAATGTATATATTTTAACATATATGTGGTTCTGAATGTCTTCCATCATATGTACTAACTTAAGATTTCTAAAAATATTTTCTGATGACTAGAACATTAAAAACACCAGAGATTGCTCTAAAAGTGTCAATCACTGGTAAACTTACCCTAAATGATGTTTTCTTCAAAGTTATTAAAAAGATTTTATTTTAATCAAAGACACTATTTTAATTACCGTAATTTCCGACGTATAATCCCCAGGTAAGATATGTCATTTTTCAACCGGAAATTTTGTTTAACAAAACAACAATAACAAAAAAAAAAAAAAAAAAAAGAAAACCTGTACTCCTTTGAAGAAACAGCTCGAGCAAATATGTCTTTATCTGTAAAATAATGTGGGAGACTTCCACTCCATGGAGGATCAAAATTACGATGGCATGTCTCCAGTCCAGACCATCCTTAGGTGTGCGCGCCAGATCGTTGTTAGTTACACATTTCGCAGTATTAGTACGACGTTAAGACCCAACCAACCAACCGTCAAATAAAATTTCTGGGTCAGAATTGATTTAGCTGATCTTCGAATTATACACCAGAAATTATGGTATTCTTCCAATTCAAAGAATTACTTCTAAACAAAAGTATCCAGTATTCTGTCCTATTAAATAAATATACCAGTCGAAAGAGCACTAAATATTTTTTTTTTTTTTTTTTTTTTTTTTTTTTTACAAATGGAATACTAATTACTAAAATAAAAATAAATTAACTTTATTTAGTGCACGAAAATATATCAAATAAAAAAAAAATTCTTCAAGGGAATTCATTATTAAAGGGGGGGGGAGCGTAAAAAACAAAAACCAAATTAATTTTAGTGTTACGTACTAGTTTAATATGCATGATGTTTTGAATTTTTGTTCCAATTTATGGCAATTTGTCAATCAAGTCTATTAAGATTTAAGTAATTAGTTGAAACAATAGTATTGTTTGGATTTTTTAATTGAATAAATATACTAATATGACAAGCTTTAGATATTTATACTAAAAATGACTTAAAACATAATTTCTGCATAAAAATATAGAAAATAAAGGAAAGCTACTTCGTATTTAAAGGAAAAAACAAATGACTACAAAAACAAAAATGCTTCATTTCGCCCTCCTTTTCTCTGTTTAAACTTTGCTAGCGTCCAATTACTCTAGCAGAACTGCGGCAAAATTTTTAACCCCAGGGGTACATGTCTCCCTATTAGACATCTACAGCGGAATAGGGGATTACAGGACAAGTTTTTGTAAGAGGAGGGTGAACTAAATAAGAGAATGCCTAGGTTCCGAAAACTAATTGGGTATTTAAATTAGCAAGGATCATCTCGGATTTTGATTAAGACTGCATAATGAATGGGGATCATAGCCTTTCTGTGATCATTTGATAACCCAGGTTTGGTATTTTGTATAGAAATTTTCAGAGCCTAATGAAGTTCAAAATATAGTTCACAAAAGTATGATATATTGAAAGGTAAAATGAATTTTTCATGGTTTCCAAAATATTTTTGCTCTGTTATCAATTGCACAGTTACCTGATGACTTTGTACTTTCTAGTTTTGAATCACAATACAATTTAACTTAATGTATTAATAGACAGTGAATGTAAATATTGCCTATTCAATAGAAAAATATAAGTACGTCAAAGTCATCATGTTAGTAATTGATCATTACTGCCCCATAGCTACCAATATTTTAGTTTATTTCGGAGTACTTTTAGCCCTTCCTTTATTTCGCACCACTTTATATACAGAAAAATTTTCTCTAATATATAACTTCAACTAAAAAAAAAAAAAAAATTACTTTAAAAAAATAAGTTGTGCGAAATAAAGGCGGGGCTAAAAGTACTCTAGAGTAAATTAAAATATTGGTAGGTATGCTGACCTAATTTGTTTGGTTCTGCTACTACAATATACCCAGAGTCCGATTTTAAATACAACCATTTGGTATGAAACTTTGATAAACTTAAAAGAAAATTCCTACAAAAAAAAAAAAAAAAAAAAAGAAAGAAAGAAAGAAAATGATAAACAAGAAATAAATAAAGAAAATTTGCAGTGATTTTAATCATTTATAAAATAAATAAATAAATATCGGTTTGAATGTTTTAAAAGCGAATTAGAGTAACTACACCAGTAGAGGATCTTTAAAGAATATTTTCTGATAATTATTTGTGTAATGTTTTTAATTTTAGAGTCTTTAACTGTAACCAGTGTACGATGCCTCAATTATTTTTTTTTCTGCACATGACTGTCTTACAAAAAATAAATATATATATAAATAAACAAAATGCTAATTTGATCATTTTTATACTCGAAAAATTGATTTTTTAGATAGTTTAAAATGCGTCAATAAGCACATGAACATTTGACCTTTAATTTCTTCTCTGAAGACGCGAAGTAAACTAATTAAAATTGTATATTCAGTTAACTAAAGGTATTGCCTGTTCCATTATTGCATTTGACGTACAAAAAAATACATAAACTCATAGCATAAAATGAAAACAAATAATCTCTCAAAAAATTAACGGCTTAATTAACATATTTTTTATTTACATTTATTTAAAATGAGGCTAATTTGTATGTAAAATTTTAATCACTCACTTGCACTGTTAAAAATTTTAACAGAAAACTACTGGTAATGATTTATCTTTAGTGTCATGTAAAATTACAGAGAAAAATAAACGGGGATGTTAAAAAATGTATTTTGTATTTTAATGACTAATATTAATTGAATGGGCTCTTCCCACCGTCGTCTGCTCAATTACGTGACAGAGGAAAACGAATAATCGAATTCAATTAAATATTGTTCTTAAGAACAAAAATGTTAAAATTTAATATAAAATAAAATAAAAATAATATTGTGCATTTGTAAACAGTAGAATAGTTTTATTTGTAAATTTAATAATTTTTTAAAATCACTTTATGTGTTTATTTATTTCCAACTGTAAGAATCGATTTTTGTATGTTTTAGTGTAACTGTTACATTAACTGATCTAGCAGTAAATAACAGCTTGTTCTTGTGGAATGTTTATGGATTATAATTTGAAATTTTAATGTTTTCATTTAATTGAATTGCATAAAGGTGTTACAACAAGTTAATTAACTTAGTTACTGGTCTAAAGGGATTTATGCAGTACGATATTGCACTGTCACTGATTTAAGTACCAAAAATCAGAGTATTTAAGGTGTTCTTCATGAACATCAATAACAAATATAAACTAATTGATGATTGCAAATGTATACAGCAAACAAAAGATGATGAATAATGATATAAAATGGATTAAAAATGACGATGTATAAAAAAATAACACGGATTAAATACGATTGATCAAAAATAAGAATGGGAAATAGGTTTTTTCAGTAATCGCTATAGATAAACAAGTTTCGTCTGCTATTTGTTTTTCCTCTATCATGTGACCTCTGACGTCAGGTGGGAAGGGTCCATTAATTATTGGCGAGAATATATTTGTGACTTAGAATGCTGTTTTTTTTTTTTTTTTTTTTTTTTTCTTCTTTTAGTAGAAACATTTATTTTTAGTTTTTATTGGGAAATTCAATAACGAAAATGGCTAAACATGCAGAATAAAAATCTAGAATCTCGATTATTTACTTTTAACTAAGAATCATTGTAAACTTACAGAGACTTTGGAAAAATATCTCAGTAAATTTATAGAAATTTTTTACAGTGTGTGGAATAGTATTATAAATAAAGAAGGCTAATCAGTTTTTCTTTTAGATATTTACTTGAATTCTGAGAGTAGTTTCAATAATAATAATACCAACAACAACAATAACAACAATAATAACGTTTTGAATTTGTAAATACTATTAGTTACTTTTATGCAAATTCATTCAAAAAGGCTAAGTCAGGTTATAAAATGTTAATTTTCTGCATTCCTAGCTTTTTTTCGCGTTAAAATAGCTTATTTTGCTTTTTAAAAAAACATTAAAAAGTTTCATTAAGGCAAGTAATGGCTTTGGCGCCAATTTTGGTGACTTTTTCACTCCATGGTAACTTTTTTGGCGAACTTGACGAGAAAATCCTTATTATCCATACACAAAATATTTATGCTCTAAATCGAATAGGACCGAAGTTATTGGAACATTCTCAATTTTCTACGCAGGTATATAAGGAATCACATTGAGCCGAGTCAGTCAGTTCCTCGCCAACCGCCTTACGGTAAAGTGCTCCTGACTAGTATCTTGCTACTGTTGTTTGCAGCCTATTGCTGTGTGTTAATGCTATAATACAGTTTATACTGTGAATTTGATGTTGTCAGTTATTATTTAATCTGTGTTTTCTGGTGAAACTGATGTTGATACTTGGTTTATAGAACTGTAATCTTCTAGATAATTCTGTAAGTAAACTTTTAAGCCTCTGCAAAATTCGTCATTCACTCTCAGTCAATTCATGAACCCCGAGTGCGCAGTAATAATAATATCTTAGAAATGTATTAAAACATTCTGATCAAATTTTGATTGACATGAATTTATATTCGTTTCACACACTGATTTAATGAGAATACTGATCTGTGTCCACTATTACATTTACCTTTAAAATTCAAACAAGCCAGTAGTAGACTGAGCTGTTCACTATACTGGTTATGATGAAATTTTATGCTACCAATAGGGGACGTCCATAAGTATTCTATATGTTAATACAAAATTATAAAATTGAGCACAATAAATGAATTCTGCATACTTATTTCAGTCATGTGAAAGCAAAGGGTACATCAAATCATTTAAAAATGAGCAGACATTTAACCCTTAAATACCTCATTATTTAAAAATTAATTTAAAAATGTACCTAATTTATCAAGTTATAATTTTTAGCCCTAGTGTTGCTTGTACATGATGAAAATTGATTTAATAATACTATCAGTATGTAATTTATTGGCAACATTTATTGGCAAAAATATTAATCTAATAATATTTTAGAAGACAAATTTGCGTATGTTACCAGAAGGAAACACACAGCATTTAAGGGTTAAAAGATTATATATATGTGTTCAATAAAGTAGAAGAAAAATCGGCAAAAAGTGAAAAAAAAATATGTATTTATTTACTTATTGTTTATTTTTCAGTTTAAGGAGTCTTAATATAAAACTAATGGCTGGAAATAGTTGCAGTACAAGATACTAATATTAGAGGATGGTAACAATAGTAGTCAACGTTGCTCGAAGTCGAAACCTTGTTACTCGGTGTTTGAAAGCAAAGATGAAATCAGTTATATAAAAACAGAGTTAAAACATTTTTTGTTTACTTATTCAACAAAATTACAAGAAAAATTGGCAAAAACAGAAAAAAAAATATTTTTTTTACATTAAAGAAATCATAATCCAAAACTGATGGTTGGAAATATTTACACAGAATTGCTACCACCGAACCAAAAGTTACAAAACTTGTTTTAAGTGTTTTGAACTTTAAAAATTAAAGCACAATCAGTAATTCCTGTTCCTGTTACTGGCATAGCAATTACTAATGTTTCTTTTACTCTACGTTGATCGAAAATCTGTTCCAAATATAGGATTCAACAACTTCTAATAATTCTTCGGTCGAATGTGTTAGACACACATGCAGACACATTGTAAAAAAAAAAAAAAAAAAAAAAAAAAAAAAAAAAAAAATCGAACATTTTCCTGGAAAATTTTGGGCAGCTAATGTGCACAATATTTACCAGTAATGTTCCTTCAAAATAATCAGTAACCATCAAATATACACACAATCAGAATAGTACCATCACTGTCAAAAAAATAACAGTTATCTGCTGCAAAATTACGTTGTTTGAACTTATTTTCTCCAATCACAGAGAGTTTCTTGCAGCAGATAACTGATATTGTTTTACAGTACACATTCCTGAAATCAGAAATGTTCAATGGTCGAAAACCGGCTATCCTCAGGAACCTGCACCAAATTTATTAAAACCAGGAACGTATTCGATGTATAAGAGTAACGTTTCTGAATTTTCTGCATATTACACAGGTCTACAGAAATAGTTCTGATAAAATTTGAATTGATAAATGTGTTTTTCGGTGTGTTGAAAAAAAAACTAAAGCCAGTTTTTCTGTATTATATATATACAGTAGCCGCCGCTTTATAAAATCACGTTTGTATTCACCAAAAAGATTTTATTAAGCGGCTGATTTTTATATCCGCGAACATATTCGAACTCAATAAAAGAGTATTCATCACCTAAATATGGAAAGAAAAATCTTCTTCGCCCTTCCATATATAAACTAGTCATCCGTAGAATGGAGTTTTTGCTTCTTATCATTTTAAGGACAAAATTACGTAAACGATGGATATTTTCTTTGACCTGGCATTCTTGTACCTATCTGGAAATGCTACGTTGATGACCTTCTTATTCATTTTCGCTTGCGATTCACTCTTCCGTTTGGTACAATTTAGGCACTAATATCACTTTTATTATTATGATCGTTACATGAAGCAAACTGAGAAATTTCAAGCTTCGATGTGGCCTTCCTTTGACTATACATTTGACGAAAAACTCTCATACTTTACCTAAAATTTTATGCTTTACCTTCAAAATAAAAAGTACCCGCTTGCATATCTTGCAGCAGTGGCGGCTCGTGCACCGAAAATTGGTGAAGAGGCACACTGTATTTTACGCTGTATTCATTTATAGAATATAAATTTACATTTAAATAAGCATTTTTAGTTAAATTTAGTTAAGACCATGCTTAATAAAAATTATGATTAAAAATACTTAAATATTATTTTTGAGCTCTTCACCTATTTTCGGTTCACGAGCCGCCACTGTCTTGCAGTACATACATGATCATTTTTACTGTTGAAGAGATATTCTTTTGAGTTAATTAACCAGCGATGCTGATTTTATTAAGCGGCGGTTTGTACTAATATGGTTCCGGACCCAGCAATTTGATCAGATTAAGCGGCTGATTTTATTAACCAGTGATTTTATAAAGCGGCGGCTACTGTATATATATTAGGGTGGACCGAAAAAATTATTTTTTGAAATTGATTTTGGTATAGTGCGGAAAAGTTGTGTAATGGGTCTGTAAGAAACCTCTAAAAATTTTATCAGTTTTGTTTAATATTTAACCGCGCCCCTTTGGCACTGAAAAACTAAAAAAAAGAAAAAAAATTAGTTTTTTTCAAAAAATTAAATTTCAAAAATTAATTTTGAATTTAGTTCTGGTATATTGCAGAAATGTTACCTAATGAATCAGTTAGAACCCTCAAAAACTTTCATCAATTTTGCCAAATATTTAGCCGCACCCCTCTGACATCAAAAATTGAGAAGAAGATGAAAAGCCGGGTTTTTTGAAAAAAAGCATATTTAAAAAAAATTGAAACTAGTTATACTATATAACTAAAATATTACATAATACGATACTACGAGCCAATCCAAATAAAATTCAAATAATTTTACTCTATTTTTATTCGCTTATTTAAAAATAATAAGCATACATATGCACATAAGAAATTGAAGCTTATCTTATACCCTACTTTCGTTTTTGTTTCTTTTCGTTCATATTTCAAAACGATAGATGGCGTTCTACTGCTCCTATTGCTTCCAAGGTCAATTTAACTAATAGATAAGATAAAATATTGGATTTCGTTTCATTCTACGTTTGTTTGTCAAATGAAACGGTTGTTATGGAGAAACGTGTAATTAAAAAAGTGACACGAGCAAACTCAAGTCGTCCGCTGTTTGGAACAGGGAAAGATTTATTACCTTCTGATGCTGTTTATCTCCCAACTTATGAGGACAGAATAAGATGTTATCAGAGTATCAGATTGCAAATAAAGGGAGATAAAAGTCAAGAACCTTCTTCAAGAACTGTGGCCGCAGCGGTAGCAAAAAAAATTATTGATATATGGAAACATGCTTCGATTCCTGTTGTATCATTAAAGCGAGTTACTGCCATGGTTTTATCGTACAACTGTAAATATAAGAACGTTATAAAACCTGCTAAATCTAGGAATACGCTGTTTTTACAATCGAAATTGAAGAAATTTAAAGCAGATGCCGCAAAATTGTTCGACATTTGTGCTTGTAAATGCCAAGATTTATATTCGTGCAATTGCGAAAAAAAAAAAAAAAAACTAAAAGTTCCTGAGAGAGAAAAAGAATTTTTAATTGATCAAAGGACAGTTAGAAAAATGGCTATTGGAAATCTGGATATAGCAACAACCTACCAACTACAAAAACGAGTACGTCGAAAAATGGAAATATCCGATTGTCCAAACAAGAATAAAATGTCAGTGCCCAGTACCAGTGGATTTCAAAATAAAGAATCTCATAACATTTTGAAAGATAATGAATCAGAGATACAGTCAGAAATGGATACAAAAAATTCAGATCAAGATTTCAAGTGGTCTTATCCTCTTTTAAGAAAACATAAACAAACTGAAACGCCATCAAGATCGTCAGATCAAATGAGAATTTCTATGCCTCATACAGCATTGGCTGCAGATTTAACTGGTGCCTCAAGTAGAGCAGTGGCCAAAATTACTACTGCACTTTTGGCTGATTTCAATTTAGTTTCGCCTGAGCAACAAACATATATAGTTGATAAAAACAAAGTGAGAAGAGAAATAGAGAAGAAAAGAAAAAAAAATAAGGGAAAATGATTTAAGGCTATTTGAAGAAAAACCTGTTAAGAGTTTGTATTTTGATGGGCACAAAGATGAAACTATTCAACAAATACATGGTTATCGAAAATTAACATCAGAAGCGCATGTAGCATTAATAGAGGAACCAGATAGCAAAATATGGGGCATATATTGTTAACTGCTGGTGAAAGTGCAAAAAGAATAGCCGAAGGTATTATAGAATTTACAAGAAAGAATAACATAAGTTTGCAGAACCTATCAGTTATCGGATGTGACGGAACAAATGTAAATACGGGATGGAAAGGTGGAGTAATACGTTTGCTTGAGACAAACATTGAAAGACCACTACAATGGAATGTATGTTTGCTCCATACCAATGAGTTGCCACTAAGATACCTTATTCAAGAAATAGACGGTTGCACAAGGGGACCATATTCATATTCTGGACCTATTGGATTGCTTTTAAAAGACTGTGAGAAACATCCAGTATTCAAATTTGATAAAATGGACTCTACACTTCAGCATTTGGATCCGCAAGATATTAGAAAGCTAAGTACAGATAAAAAATATTTGTATCGCATGTGTCAAGCCATAAAATATGGTACTATTTCTTCTATGTTGACTGACAGTAATCCAGGTAAACTTAGTCATGCACGATGGCTGACTACCGCAAACCGTTTGTTACGGTTATACATTAGAACACCAAGTCCATCAGAGAATCTTATAATACTTGTGAAATATGTAATGCTGGTTTATGCTCCAATGTGGTTTGAAATAAAAAGGAAATCGCATTGCCAGTACGGCTCCCAACATTTTTGGAAAATGATATCCCTTTCAAAGCAGCTTCCAGACAAAGCTAAGAAAATTATTTTTAAAGTTTTGTCAAACAATGCGTATTATGCGCATCCCGGAAATTTATTGGTAGCAATGTTGCATGATTCCAGGAAACACATCCGTGAACTAGCAGTTAGGCGAATTCTAGGCGCTCGACAAATAAAAATGAAGAACTTGAATGGTTTACGAGTTTTCAAGCCAATGGTTTACGAGTTTTCAAGCCAATGGTTTACGAGTTTTCAAATTAATTTCGAAACAGACGACTATATTGATTTAATTGATTGGTCAAACTGTGTTGTAACAGAGCCACCTCTTACAATGCATTTAAAGGATAAGGGCTTGAAAGAAGTGTGCAAAAAAGAAGAGAATCAATTAATGACATTCGAAAAATTACCATGTCATACGCAATCTGTTGAACGATGTGTTAAATTAGTATCTGAAGCTGTAATGAAAGTTTGTGGTGAGATTGCAAGGGATGGCTATATTCGTAGCAAACTTCAAGCAAGAAAAGAACTCCCACCATTTGACAATAAAGGACAATATTATTCGAGTACCTAATATTCAATAAGCAACAGGTATTATTAAATCCAACATAAATTTGCTTTAATCTTTATTTTGTTACTATGTAAGAGAAAATATGCTTATAAACAAGAAAAAAAATGTTTATATTAAATAACCAAGTAAAAAAATAATAAAGTAAAGTAATAGTTATAGTTATGGAATTTTTATTTATAATACTAATTAATTAATCAGTTATGTCAATACTAATTTAGAAAAATAATGACTAGTTTATCATAATACAGGTTTTCAGAAAATCCGATATTTCTTTCATTTTTCTCCAATTTTTGATGTCAGAGGGGCACGTTTAAATAATGAAAAAAAATTATACAATTTTTTATGGATTCTAATTGACATATTATGTAACATTTTAAAGGAATGTCTTTAAAAATTTTGGATATTTTTTCAAAATATATTTTTTTCCAAAAAAATCTTTTTCCGTTCTTTTTTTCCGTTTTTCAATGTCAGAGGGGCGCGGCTAAATATTGATTAATTTTGATAAAAATTCTTGTGAGTTCTAATTGGTCCATTACACAACTTTTTCATTCTATACCAAAATCAATTTCGATAAAAAAAAAAATTTCGGCCTTTTTCCAAAAAAAGCTTTTTTCCGTTCTTTTTTTCCGTTTTTCAATGTCAGAGGGGCGCGGCTAAACATTGATTAATTTTGATAAAAATTCTTGTGAGTTTTAATTGGTCCATTGCACAACTTTTTCATTCCATACCAAAATCAATTTCGAAAAGAAATTTTTTTCGGCCTTTTTCGGCCCACCCTAATATATATATATATATATATATATATATATATATATATTTGTTAATACAGGGTCTACCGACGAAAATCTTTATTTTGAGTAGTTTCTAGTTTGTTTCTATGATTTTTTATAACTAATCATAAATACATACTATAAAAGTTACCATATACTTATATTGGTGGAAGAGTCACGGAAGAAATTGTGTTGATAAACACCCCATATTAACAAAAATCTATACATGGTAGAAAAAAACTGACTTCAGCTTCGTTTTCAGCAAACCAAAGATCATAATGATCTGCCAAAATAATCAAATCAAAACTTTAGATGTAAGCCTGTGTAATCAATCCAAACATTACACTTCACTGAAAAAAAAATCGACCCCTGATATCATTTTTGCTGACTCTTATGTAAAATGACCTCCTGAATCCGAATATGACTCCCATTTTACCCAGTCACCCACCGTTTTATAGGGACACCACCACCTCCCCCAATTTTTGTCAATGTTCGGAAATTTCATGGCCATGAATTTGATTTGGTGAATGAAAAAGAATTAATTTAATACTTAGAAACAAAATATATTTATATAATGTTTAATAAATAACATTAATAATAGATTTTAAAAAATATATAAGAAATATAATGCATAATTTCAGTGGCAAATCCCCACCTAAATTTTCCCCATGCCGCAAATGTTCATGTTTTGGAATTTTCCATTTCTGTAGCCCCTCAGAAGATATTTAACAGTTAAAATAATGCCCCCCCCCCCACCCTGAAAATAAAATTTATAGCCATAAAATTATCGAAAAGTGACAAAAATAGCAGACCGTTCCTTAAAAAAGGTGGGTGATAGGACAAAATGGATGTCATATTCGGATTCATGACGTCATTTTACATAAGAATTTGGCAAAATGGTGTTGGGGCAATTTTCAGGCCGAGCAGTGTTATAAAAACGCTTTAAAAATGACGTTTTAATTTACATTTTACTTACAAATATGTTACGTGTATGTGTACGGAGAAGAGAACATTTCTCTAATAAAAACATGAAAAAAAAAAAAAAAAAAAAAGAAAGAAAGAAAGATAAAAGAATATGTCCCAAAAACGTTCTTACCATGGTGAGATGTCATATGAAAGAAGGAACATTTTTCACTAGACATCTGGCCGGTATGTAATCCCAATGATGACGGCCTTAATTTAAATTTTCCTTATAATTTTCCGTGCACGTGTACGAAATATGGAATATTTTTCAAATAGAAAAAGACATAAAGAAGGTAAACGGATGCGTCTCAAAAACATTCTCATCATAGTCATTTCGACGTTATATGAATAAAAAGACATTTTTCAGTAGACATCCGGACGCTATTTAATTATAAAAATGACGACCTTATCTTATATTTTAATTATGGTAATTTTTCGTGCACGTGTCCGAAAAAGAAATATTCAAAAAAAAAAAAAAAAAAAAAAAGGAATATGTCTCAAAATCTTTCTCATGGTGGTGATATAACCATTACATGAAGGGAAAAACATTTTTCAGTGAACATCCAGATATTATGTAATCACAAGGATAAGCGCTTCAATTTATGTTTTCCTTAGAAATATATTCCGTTCATGTGTGCGAATAAAAGAGCATTTTTCAAAGAAAAAAAGAAACGTAGAAAAAAATGATATGTCTCAAAAACTATCTCGTCCTGGTTATATAGAAGTTAATGAAGGAAAGAACCCTTTTCAGTAGACATCCGGACATTATGTAATCATAAACATGACAGCCTTAATTAATATTGTCCTTATAAATATTTCACGTGCATGTATACGAAAAAGAAAGCTTTTTTCAAAGAAAAAAGAAAAAGAAAGAAAGTAAAAGGTATATGTCTAAAAACTTATTGTGAAAACATTCTCGTCACAGTGATTTCGACGTTATGTGAATGAAAGGACACATTTCAGTAGACACCCGCACACTATAGAATCATAAATATGACAGCTTTAAATTATATTTTCCTTACAATAATTTTTCATGCATGTGTATGAAAAGAAAACAATTTTCAAATAAAAAGAAGAAAAAGGTAAAAGGATACGTCTGAAAAACATTCTCATCATAGTGATTATGACGTTATATGAATAAAAGAACACATTTCAGTAGACACCCGGACACTATAGAATCATAAATATGACAGCTTTAATTTATATTTTCCTTACAATAATTTTTCATGCATGTGTACGAAAAAGAGAACAATTTTCAAAAAAAAAAAAAAAAAAGATAAAAGGATGCGTCTGAAAAACATTCTGGTCATATTGATTTCGACGTTATATGAATGAAAGGACACATTTCAGTAAACACCCGGACACTATGGAATCATAAATATGACAGCTTTATTTTATATTTTCCTCACAATAATTTTTCATGCATGTGTATCAAAAAGAGAACAATTTTCAATTAAAAAGAAGAAAAAGATAAAAGGATACGTCTGAAAACAATTCTCATCGTAGTGATTTCGATGTTGTATGAATGAAAGGACACATTTCAGTAGACACTAGGACGCTATAGAATCATAAATATGACAGCTTTAATTTATATTTTCCTTACAATACCTTTTCATGCATGTGTACGAGAAAGAGAACATTTTTCAAATAGAAAAAAGAAAAAATAAAGATAAAAGGATACGTCTGAAAAACGTTCTCATCATAGTGATTTCGTTGTTATATGTTTGAAAGGACATATTTCAGTAGACATCAGGAGGCTATTTAATCATAAAGAAGATGGCCTTAAGTTATATTTTAATTATAATAATTTCTCGTAAATGTGTACGAAAAAGAGAACATTTTTCAAATAAAAAGAATATAAAATAAAGGTAAAAGGATACTTCTGAAAAACATTCTCATCATAGTGGTTTTGACGTTATATGAATAAAAGGATATATTTCAGTAGACATCAGGATGCTATTTAATCATAAAGAATATGGCCTTAACTTATATTTTAATTATAATAATTTCTCGTGAATGTGTACGAAAAAGAGAACATTTTTCAAATAAAAAGAAAATAAAAGGATACGTCTGAAAAACATTCTCATTATAGTGATTTCGACGTTATATGAATGAAAGGACATATTTCAGGAGACATCAGGATGTTATTTAATCCTAAACAAAATAGCCTTAACTTATATTTTAATTATAATATTTTTTCGTGAATGTGTAAGAAAAAGAGAACAGTTTTCAAAAGAAAAAGAGAGAGAGAGAGAGAGAGAAAAAAAAGGGGATGTGCCACAAAACCCTTCTCATCATGTTGTTATAAATGTTACATGAAAGAACGAACATTTTTCAGTAGACATCCGGATATTATGAAAATAGAAAATTGAAGGCTTGAACTTATATTTTCCTTACAAAAATTTCCCATTCATGTGTATAAATAAAGAGAATTATTTTCAAAGAAAAAAAAAATAAATAATTATAAGATAAAAAAAACTTTTTATAAACCATGTTTTTAAATTTTCTGTTGAATCATAGCTATAGAACTAACTAAATTAGCACTTTATCAATGCGTATTGTTACGAAATTGTAAATAATTGTAATTATTTTTGTATAAATTCTTTCACAGAGGCTTAATAAGTTGATAAAATGTCGATTTTCTGCATTTCCAGCTCTTTTTCACGTTAAAATAGCCTAATTTTCGCTTTAAAACGCATTAAAAAGCTCCAATAAGCAGGTAATGTATTTGGCGACTTTTGGTGAGAAAATCCTTATTATTGATATTCCAAAGATGGACGTTCTAATGTGATTGATTAAAGAGTTACGGGAAATTTGAATTAAAAAAAAAAAAAGTTGGTTTTAAAAATAAAATGATAATCCTTTCAGAACAACATATATTTGCAACATGAATTACATTAGCACTTTATCAATGTGTAGAAAATCTTTAAAGTGATAATAACGTCAATTTCGGCCAGATGCATAACTTAATATTTTACAATTTTTAAACACTCATGTTTAATTAAATGTATTTATTTTTATGTCGAAAGAAAATGAACTCGTAATCTTTTTAGTTCCCCATCATACTATAGGTATGGGGAACTTAGGTAATCGTGAAAATTTTCGACCTCGGTTTTTTGACTTTTTTACACGTTTTCAGGTGTGAGGAATCCGAAAAATGAAAAATTTGTATGGTGTCTGTTAGTCTGTTAGTCCGTTAGTTTGTTAGTCTGTGTACACGATTTCTCAAGAACAAATTGTCGCAGAGAGGTCAGATAAGTTTTAAAATATTACTTTTGACACTGGCAAGATCCCTATTCATTTTCAACATTCGATTTTAAAAACTTCGTAAGTTATTAGAAATTTACGATTTTCTTAACATGGGAGAATAGGACAAAAATTCACTTAAACGTGCATTAAATGGAAACTTTTTATTGTAAAAATGTCCGACCAGTTTTAAAATATCCGTTTTGATGCCGGAATGAACGTCAGTAACTATAAATATGCTACTTTGAAAATTTCGCAAGTTATTGGGAATTTACGAATTTCTTAACAGGGCAGTATAGGGCAAAATTTCACATAAATGTCAATTTTTAGCGATATTTTCATCGTTAAGATATCAGACTACTTTTAAAATATTATTTAGGACACTGGCATGAATATTAATGACTATGAATTTTCATAAAAATTTCGTAAGTTATTGGAAATTTACGAATTTCTTAACATGGCAGAATAGAGCAAAATTTCACATAAGCGTCAATCTTGAGGGATATTTTCATAGTAAAGATGTCAAACCACTTTCGAAATATTATTTAGGTTACTGGCATGAATATCATAGACTATGATTTTTCTAATTTAAAAAATTCGTAAGTAATTTGGAATTTACGATTTACTTAACATGTCAGAATAAGGCAAAACTGAGCATAAACTTCCATTTTGAGGATCATAAATACATTAGACAACTTCAAAATTACATTTATGATATTTGTTTGAACGTGATTGAATACAAATATTCTAATAGGAAAATTTCGTAAATTATTCGTAATTTACGATTTTATCAACATAGCGAAATTGTAATTTTTTCATATAAATATGAATTTTGAGGATTATTGCATAGAAAATAGTAGCATGAAACATAAAAAACGGAATTGACCCCGATAAAATAATTTAATAGATTAGAATAAGATAAATATATCGAAGGGAACGATGAATAGCCTATTAGGCGGGGATTTCTTTCTGTCACTGTATCAAGCTTTGGTCAAATTCATTTTTTTTAACATGATTATAATATGTCTCGCACTAGAAATTTAGTAGAACATAAATATAATGGGGAACTGAGCAGAGTCCACCTATGCCAACTAGTTTTTTTTTTTTGGCAACAATTAAATTATAGCTAATATTTTAATGACTATTTTGATTGCTATTAGGAGCTTATTATTTTCGTATTTTAATTAGTTAAAAGAAAACTATTCGAAAATTCGAAAATCTGACTTCGAAGTATTGTGTTGTCACCGGGTTCTGAGCTACTGTGAAAGTTTCAAATGGGAAGTAGGGAAGTTAGTTAAAAATAGGTTGCAAGATTTATACCGGACAAACAAACAAACAAACAAGTATAGAAGTTAATAAAAACATGGTAAAAATTTATGTCTCTAAACTTTCTCATCAAGGTGATGTATGGCATGTTATATGAAAGAAAGAACATAGTAGACGTCCGAACATTATGTAATCATAAAGATGACAGTTTTAATTTATATTTATCATATAAATATTTTGTGTGATTGTGTACGAAAAATAGCACATTTTTCAAAATAAATAAATAAATAAATAAATAAATAAATAAATAAATAAAGGTAGATAAAAGGGTACGTTTAAAAAACTTTCGCATTATGGTGTTATAAACGTTATATAAGGAATGAACACTTTTCAGTAGACATTCAGACGATGTGTAATCGTAAATGTGACTGTCTTAATTTTTATTTTCCTGACAAATAGATTCTACGAGTGTGTTAAAAAAAAAGTTTTTAAAGTTTAGACAGTCACATTTACATTATACAGTACAGCACCGTTTATACGTCTCTTGTTTATACGTCTTTTACATTTATACGTCCTTTTAGTGAAGTCCCGATTCATTCCTATTCATTTTAATGTAAAAATTCTTCGTTTATACGCCGCTAATATCGGTTATACGTCTTTTCCACTTTACTAACATACACAAAATTTCTCGACTTGTCATTATTTTTCATTATAAATAAGACGGATTTTTCTTGAAAGCATCTTAAATGGAGGAACACAGGAAAGATCGAAGAATACTGATCCAAAAATCAGTTGAATTCGCAGAAAAATTTTTACTACTCATAGACAGCCAGCAAATCAACCGAATATTAAAGACTTTTAATGTTATTAAATAATTATCTGTATGGGCATAAATCGTATGTTTATTATTAAAGATACGCAATATATATAATTAATATTCAAAATGTGTTCATTTAGTTCTTAAGAAATGTAATACAATACTCAATATATGGTACATATAAACAGTAACCAGTGATGCATTAATGGTATATATATATATATTTAAATTGATTATTGTCAAAGAAAAAAAAAGTATAATAAATATTTACTACCTTAAAAAACTTTATTAATTACTATTTTCATATAATCTTTTCTTAACGGCCCTCTTCACTCACCGTCGCCGGAAGCCCGAGCCAATGTTATTCAATGGGGAAATTTTCTTTACAAATAACTTAATAACTAATACATATTTTTAAATTCTGTTTTCACATTCAGAAAATTCCCAACTGTTAAATTGACGGACCTTTTTTAAAAATGTAATTTTTTATTTTTTAATATTTTATTTCGAAATTGCAAAATGAAAAAATTTCACATATTGTAAATTCGTATTTTGCAGCTTCAAAATAAAATATAAAAAATTAAAAAAATAATATTTTAGAAAAGGTGCGTCAATTTAACAGCTGGGAACTTTCAGATTGTGAAAACAGAATTTAAAAATATGTATTAGTTAATAACTTATTTGTAAAGAAAAATTTCCCATTGAATAACATTAGTTTCGGCTTCCGGCGGCGGTGAGTGAAGAGGGCCCTTAAGTGTAAGTACAGTGTTATTAAAATTTCGATTATACGTCTTTTCATTTATACGTCGTTTTACGTCATTCCCTTGAAATACGTATAAATGGTGCTTTACTGTATATGTCTGAATGTCCTCTAAAAAGTATTCATTCCTTATACACCGTCTACATCACCATGGCGATGAAGTTTTGGAGATATATCCTTTCTTCTTTCTTTCTTTCCATTTTTTCTTATTTTTCTTTTCTGAAAAATGCTTTGATTTTCGTACACAAGCACACAAAATATTCAACAGGAAAATAATAACTAAGATCGTCATCTTTTGGATTACATAATATCCGGATGTCTATTAAAAATGTTTTTTTCTTTTACATTACATCTGTATTACTATGCAAAGAAAGTTTTTGAGACATATGTTTTTTTTCTTCCTTTCTTTTTTTATTTTTATTTGAAAAATACTCTCTTTTGCGTACACATGCACGGAAAATATTTATAAGAAAATATAAATCAAGTCATCTTTATGATTACATAATGTTCGAATGTGTACTGAAAAATGTTCTATTATCTATATATCGTCTGTATTACAATCGTCAGAAAGTATTTGAGATTTTTTTTTAATTGCTCTCTTTTTAATACATGTGCACACAAATTATTTATCAGGAAAGTATAAATGAAGGCAACCTTCTTTATGATTACATAATGTTCGGATGTCTACTGAAAAATATTCTTTCCTTCATATAATTTCTATATAATCATCATGAGAAATTTTTTTAAACATATCTTTTTTTTTCCAAAAATTCGGTCTTGTCTGTACACATGAATGGGAAATATTTATTAGGAAAATTTAAATTAAAGCCGTCATCTTTCTGATTACGTAATATCCTGATGTCTACTTAAAAAATGTTTTTTCTTTCATATAACATGTATACTGATATGAAGAGAACGTTTTTGAGATATATCCTTTTTTTTTTTTTTTTTTTTTTTTTTTTTTTTTCATTATTATTATTTTTTTTTCTATTTTTCATTAGACAAATACTTTCTTTTTTGTATATATGCACGAAAAAATTTATAAGGGAAATATAAATTAATGCCATCATCTCTATGATTAAATAGAGTCCGGATTTCTAATGAAAAATGTTCTTTCCTTCCATATGACGTCTATATCATCATGATCAGAAAGTTTTTGGAACATAATTTTTTTTTTTTTCGTACTTCCTTTGTTTCTACACTTTGCTTTTTTTTTTTCTTTGAAAAAAGCTCTATTTTTTGTACACAATTACGCTAAATATTTAGAATTCAAATATTAATTAATGCCGTCATATTTATGATTATATAATGTAAAGATATCTATTGAAAATTGTTCTTTCCTTTGTGTAACATCTATATCACCATGATAAGGAAAAATTTCAGATATATTCATTATTTTTCTTTCTTCGAAAAATTTTCTCTTTCTTGTACACATGCACGAAAAATATTTATAAGGGAAATGTAAATGAAGGCCATTATATTTATGATTACATAGCGTCCGGATGTCTACAGCAAAATGTTCTTTCCTTTATATGGCGTCAATATCTTGATCAGAAAGTTTTTGAGACATAACATTTTTCTTACTTTCTTAATTTCTACTTTCTACGTTTTTTTTTTTTTGAAAAAAGCTCTATTTTTTTTAAAAACAATTTCGCTAAATATTTAGAATTCAAATATTAATTAATGCCGTCATATTTATGATTATATAATGTAAAGTTATCTATTGAAAATTGTTCTTTTCTTTGTAAAACGTCTATATCACCATGATAAGGAATATTTTCAGATATATTCATTATATTCTTTTTCTTTCTTTGAAAAATGTTCTCTTTTTAGTACACATGCACGAAAAATATTTATAAGGGAAATATAAATTACGGTCATCATCTTTATGATTACATAGCATCCGGATGTCTACTTCAAAATCTTCTTTCCTATATATGACGTCAATATCATCATGATCAGGTTTTGGGGACATAACATTTTTCTTACTTTCTTACTTTCTACTTTTTACTTTTTTTTTCTTTGAAAAAGGCTCTATTCTTTTTACACAACTACGCTAAATATTTAGAATTCAAACATTAATCAATGCCGTCATATTTATGATTATATAATTTAAAGATATATATTGAAAATTGTTCTTTCCTTTGTGCAACGTCTATATCACCATGATAAGGAAAATTTTCAGATATATTCATTATATTCTTTTTCTTTCTTCGAAAAATGTTCTCTTTTTTGTACACATGCACGGAAATTTGTTATAAGGAAAATATAAAGGCCGTCAGCTTTATGATTACATAGCGTCCGGATGTCTACTGAAAAATATTCTTTCCTTCAGATGATGTCTATATCACTATAATTAGAAAATTTTGGGCCATAATTTTTTATCGTTTTTTTCATTCTTTCTTTCTTTTTTTTTTTTTTTTCCTTAATTATTTTCTTTAAAAGGGCTCTCTTTCCCGTAGTACATATACACGGAAAATATTTATGAGGCAAATATAAACTAAAGCCGTCATGTTTATGTTTACATAATGTCCGTATACGTCTGCTGAAAAAGGTTCTTTTCTTCATATAACATCGATATTTCTGAGATTAGAAGGTTTTTGAGACCTATCTTTTATACTTACTTATTTTCTTTTCTTCTTCTTCTTTTTTTTTTTTTTTCTATTTTTATTTGAAAGATACTTTTTTTTTCATATACGTGCATAGATAAGGAATGCTGAAATTTCCTACAAAGTATTAGCATTTAAATATAAAAAATATTTAAGAAAATTAAATTATCAATCAATCCACAAATAAAGGTAAAAATACATTTTAAATGTATTGATAAACTATACAGTAATGTAAAATTGAGTGGGAAATTAAAAAACTCAGACGCATGAAACATTTGAAAAATAAATAAATAAATAAATAAAATAAAGTAAAACAAAACAAAATAAAATAAATTTTGCCTTTGAATATTATTATTATTATTATTTTGTAATCTGAATAGTTTTTGAGAATTCAGCATATATAGTTACCCTCATCCAGGGCTGATTCTGTCACACTTTAGGCTTAAGAGTAGGCTTAAGAGATTTCCTTGGACTCTGTCTCCTAACTGTCATACTTTAGTCAATTTTAAAAAATCTAATTGTCCGATCGATAAGCTGTTTAAATCAACGGACTCAGAAAAATTACGCCTATCCTTTGGTACATTATTTGTAACGAATATATAAATAGATTTTTTTAAAATTAATTAAAATATGAAAATAAAAGCTCTAAAATACATTTAAAATTTTAATTGTTGCTATTTTTTTTTCAGCATAAAAAGAAATATGCTTTCCCGTAAAAAGAAAAAATAAATAAATAAAAAATAAATAAATTTGCTCATGCATGTGAAAAAAATGACGTCTATAAAATAATAATTTTAAAGCTAACGAAGAGATAAACAAAGTGAGAAAATTTCGCACGGTCTTGCTAGCAAATGAATTATTTAAAGAGAGAAATAAATAAAATGAAACGATTATTTTTCAACGGGCGCCTTAGTCTCCCTACAACAAACTAGTTTTAATATATTTATTATTTATACTTTTCAATGCTCATGTATGCAACATTTTAAAGCTTTAAGACAGTGATTGTAAAGACCGGTTTCAGTGTCCCTCATCTCTTTAATAAAAGTTCATAAATGTTATTTAAAAAGGTTTTTAAGTATTTATCTCAATGATTACAAAATAGTAATAATAACAGTAATGTGGTGTGACACTCACGAAACTTTCTCTTAACCTGAAATTCAATACTATAAAGACAGATTGGAGATTGATGGGTAAGAAAATGAGTTCTGTTACACAAACCTACTTTAAAAACAATTCAAACTAGCCTTTAGGATAGATTTATTTAAAAAATAATTCTGTGTGAGGGGGGATACCGTCCCTCTCAACCCCTCGTTTGAATATTGTACCTATATTTATAACGAATTCAAATATGTTATTAAATTTAAATGTTTATTCCTAATTATTCAGAAAAATTTCACCTTCACCATTCTTTGGAACTTTTCATTCTTCATTAAACTTTTTAATTAACACAACCTTACATTAACTTCAAAATTCAGTATTTAAATTGTCCGAAACTGTTTATTTTTAAGTTACACTCATAAAAGGCATAGAGAAAGACCACACGTTAAAAACTTGATTTTAGTATTCAAAGAACCTCAAATTGTGTAAATATTCAGAAAACAAACTCTAAATATTTAGCTTGAAATCGTATGGGTATTGTATTTACTGTATAGGTAGGAGGAATTTATTTTAATTCTTGAGCAGTTTTCCTGGACTTGGTAAAATATCATATTAAAGCACTTTTATTAATTACATTCAATAAAAAAGAATATTTTTGTGTAATTATTGGCAGTCATGTATATCTTTTAATAATTAGCACACACTACATGCTGCACTTAAATAAATTCCTATATTAATAACACATAGAACAATTTGAAATGCGCTTCCATTAGTTTTCAAATATTTTCCCACTATATTCTGGTTCTTTTGTGAAGCCCTATAGACGAACAGCAAATAATTTTCGTACCACACTCTACATGAAACATGCTTTATGCATATAAAAAATGTACATTCGTTCTATTTGGTTTAGTGTAGCCTATAGATGGTAAACTCTACTTACCTGCAATTTCATTTTTAGATCTAATGTATTTAAATTCTCTTACATGTAAGTGTATACAAATCATTTACTTAATGTCAACGAAAAGTTTAGTGTAGCATCAGTACATAATACAAATTTTGAATTTCTTGCTGCTATTTGTTCTTGAGACATTCTGATAACAAGCACAAGCATAGGCATAAATACACCAAGCAACAGTTAAAAATATGTTTTTTCGGATTCAGGGCACCCTAAAACGTGTTACTGTAACAAAAACTGTCACCCCAAAACAATTCTTTCTCTTCCATATATATGGTTAAGAGAAAGTAAAAAAAAAAAAAAAAAAAAAAAAAAAAGAAGAAGAAGAAGAAGAAAAAGAAAAAAAGGGGGTTTATAATTATATATTAGTAATACCTTTAATCCCCTTATTTAGTTTTATACTTTTTTTAACCTATAATTTTATGTTCTTGAGTGGCAACAAACAGTTATCAAATTTAATACAATACTGACTGATTATTTTTTATTATATATTATTTTTCTACCCTCTCCGACAGTCTACTCTTCTCAAAATTTGAAGCTTTGAAACTGCTGTACTTGTGAAATAAACTCTACATTTTTGTCAAGAAAACTAAGATTTGTATATTAATCTTAAATATAACATCAGATTTGTTCTATTTATTAAGCTTTTTTACATTTATAGGAATGGCAACACTTTGAAGTTTGGAATGGGTACTGTGTCGGATAGGGAAATTTAAACAGTTTTTCAAAATTATAAAAATATCACTGTTTTGGTTTGATTTGGTTACTTAAGGCTAAATATAACAATGAAAAGTTCAAATAAACAGATAGGATGACCATTTGATCTAAATTCAACTTATCAGTTGAAACGTGGAAATGTTATTGATTTTCAACATGAAATGCAGCATCGCAAGATGTTGGTAGAATAGAACATAGTAAAATAATTGCTATTGAATTACCTAAGCATCAATTTATTTCAAGGAATTAAAAAAAAAAAAACTATTACCAGAAATATCTAAAACCAATAATAAACTCAGAGGTATAATTACACATCGGCCTGAATTGTGATATAAATTACCTAATGAAATTTAGGTTATAAATTCAAAGAATTTGTTTAGAATATATATAGCAGAATATCTTTTTTAATAGATAATGTTTATTTAATTTTGTTTATTTATTTATTTTTCTTTTTTCAAATATATAAAGAATTTAAAGATATATATATATATATATTTAATTCATAAAGAAATATATTTTTTAAACAGACAATTATTTGTTTAACTTTTTTTTTTTTTTTTTTCACCTTTTACTTTAACCATCTCCGTATGCTCTTTTATGCGCTTATAAAGTGTACTATGTGTATTTTTACTTATTTAATTTTTATTTTTTGGAAAACCTTGAGCTTAGTCAGATGCAGCTTTACACCTTTAGACAAGCTTTCTAGTCATGAATGGGACGTTGCAATACAGTTATCATAGGCATACATTTCACAGGCTAATTTAACTGTATAAGAAGATTTGTAAAAATATCACAAAGCACCGTCACAGTAATGTCCTATTCACAGCTCATAGTGATGGTACGCGAATGGGATGATGCGATGTACTTGGAGCTAAGTCTGCTGTGTGCGGGGTAATCTCGATGCTCTCCAAAAACACCTCTTCGTGCGATCGAGTGTTGTAATGGGGTAGATTCCTCTCTGTAATTTATTTAATTCATTATAAGCAATATTAGCGTTACAGCTATTCCAAAGATGCTATTCTGAAAACAATCTAGAGTGACTCCATTCGACTTTCCGAACTATGAGTAATTAGCGGTTTTGTAGATAAAGTAAAGAAAGAGGAGTTGTAAAATAAACAAAAGAAAGAAAATTATAATAGGGTGTTTGAGTATTTTTCTCCATACAGTACACGAGGTTTAATTTAACGCTACTGAACTTTGAGTCCATAGGCCATAATGATAAAGAATTTTTCTTGGTGTTCCTGTAAAAAAATCCCTGTACACCAGGGTTTTGTGTGCTAGATTCAAGAAAATCAATAGGGTTTCGTGCTACAGTGCATTACAACATACGTACCAATTTTCAGCTCATTCGAGCAAAGAGTTTAGACGTTAGCGTGTTCACTCACACACATACACACACATACATACACATACATACATCATCGTAAAAATAGTAAAAACGGACTCAGGGGACCTCAAGACGTATAGAAACATCAAAATTTCAAATTCGGATTTTTGACATGATTACAATACTTTCCTTACATGTTCGGAAAGTAAAATAATTAATAAATAAAGCAGTAAAAATACTCAAAAATGAGTAAAAATGTGCCAAATTTGAGTATATCACATTCCCGAATATACTCAAATTTAAAATCCTATGTACGTTATTGAGTATATTAACATGGCATCGTCCATCAGTGAATCCCAATAACCCAAACACAGATTCTCTTTGATGTATTCTTCTGCAAACCAGTGTGAAACCACCACGGAATATAGTTCTGAAAAATTGGTGGGATAAATTTTGTCTATTGAACTTTTTCTGTTGAAATTTGTAGAAAATGAATTAAAGAAGTTTCAGTTCAGCATATTTATAATGAATTATGAAGTGGACGGATATAAATTTGAAAACATGCAATATTTCATAAATGAGATAAGCATATTTTCTTTTTTGAAACAAAATTACTTATTTCGATATAAGTATGTTCATTTACTCATTTTTGAGCACTTTATTTTTAAATGTTTACACTTAAAAAAATTCTGTAAAAAATTCAGAAAACTTTTGTACGATTCCTAAAGAAAATTCCTTAAAAGAAAAAAAAAAAAAAATACTAGAAAATTATACCTGAATCTGTCGAAAGGTACAATTGCTGTAACCAGATAAGTTCTGTATACATAATTTAATTTAGTGGGTACATATTTTTTCTGTTTTATATACTGTAAACTTGATATGAAAGTAGGATCTAGTAGTGCTAAGAAACAGCATAAAATGAGATTCTGTGGCTGTGAGATAATATCGTCGTCTACTATGCGGAGAACCTTGGTCCGATCCCGGTTGGTCTAATTAATAAATTTTACTTAATGCGAATTTTTTTTTTCTTTTTCCCTACGGGAAAAAAAAAATGTTACTTATTAATATTTTCTGTATGGTTCTGTTACTGAATATTTTTGTCAACGTATTTTTAGTTCCTCATCGTACTATAGGTATGGGGAACTTAGGTAATCTTAAAAATTTTCAACTTCGGTATTTTGACTTTTTTACATGTTTTGAGCTGTGAGGAATTCGAAAATAAAAAAATTGGTATGATGTCCGCCTATAGGGTGTCAGTGTGTTTGTGTGTTAGTGTGTTAGTCTGCGTACATGATATCTCTACAACAATCAATCGCAGAGAGATCGGAAAAGTTTTAAAGTATCACTTATGACACTGGCAAGAGCACTATCTATTTGCAATATTCTATTTTAAAAACTTCGTAAGTTATTGGAAATTTACAATTTTCTTAACGTGGAAGAATAGCGCGAAATTTCGCTTAAACATGCAATATATTTTTACTGTAAAGGTGTCAGATCGGCTTTAAAGTATCAATTATGATACTTGTTTAGTGACTAGGGAAATTTAACTTTGAAAACTTCGTAAGTTATTCGAAATTTACGATTTTCTTAAAACGACAGAATAAAGAATAACTTCACATAGAAGTTCATTTTGAGAGATTTTTGTTCATTGTAAAGATGTCATACTCCTTTTAAAATATCATTTAGATTATTGAAAGAAAATAATTGACTACAAATACTCTAATTTGAAAATTTCGTAAGTTATTCCAAATTTAAGATTTCCGTAACATTGCGGAATAGGAGAATATATAAGTATGGGAATCACTAAATTAGGAATAGTGGAATAGTACGGAAGTCCATGAAAACTGAAATATGAAACTAACATCATTAAAATTAATTAACAAATTAGGGTAAGGTAAGTGTATCAAATTGACCCGTGGATAGCCTATTAGGTGGTGCATTTCTGTCTAAGAACTTTTCAAGCGATGTTCAGATTCATTTCTCTTAACATGACTATAGTATGCCCTGCAGTAGAAATTTATGAGAACGAATATATGTTGGGGAACTGAGCAGAGTGCACACTGTTAAAAGTGGTTTCTTAAAAATGAGCTAGATTGTCTCAAAATAGATCCGAAACAATATATACTTAAATTTGAAAACCCATGTACTCATTTTGAGTATATTGACATGTCAAACATGGGGATATTGGGATTCTTATTGGTCAATCCCCATTTCTGAGCTTCTCAGGGTACTCAAAAATGAGTACATGGGTTTTCAAATTTAAGTATATATTGTTTCGGAGCTATTTTGAGACAATTTTGCTCATTTTTGAGAAACTACTTTTTACAGTGCACCTATGCCAACTAGTTTCCAACACATAGAGATATTTACGGCAACTTTGCTGCCAGGAATTTTCTGTAAAGTAACAATATTTTTATTTTTATTCTACAGTTTTAGATTTAATACAGTAGTACCTCCGAATAGGTGACATCCAAGGGACCAGGCATTTTGTCCCCTAAATAGAGGCGTCCCTTCTACAGAGGTATGAATTAGTATGTATGGTATATGAGTCAAACTGTCCTTAAAAAAATTAATAGAAATAGAAATACAAGTAACACCAAACTTTAAAGTCTCTGAATGCAATGTAACATAACAACTATTTTATTATCAGTTTTTGAAATTTTCATTTATAATAAATAATTTGCCAAATGAATAAAATAATTAAAATTATGGAAAGAAAAAAAGAAAAAGTTTTTTGTACTTCCAGAAATTTATTTGAAATAATCTGTAACACGGTTTGTTTATAAGCATATGGTTTACAAATACCCTTTTTTTTATCAAATGGATTTTAAAATCACTTATAATTTTAAAATCTTCATCATCACCATTATGTACCATGAATGTTTTCTGGTGAAGTGTACTTTAAGGCACCTTGGCTGATGTTGCCATTCGGCAAAGCGGAAATTTTAGAGTTCGTGACACACGTGTTTCCCACTGGATTGCCAATGTAAAGTTGCAGATAATACCCTGGCTGTTTCTTCCTGTATTATTTCCTTTCTTTCATCGAAAACTTTTCTTTTAAATGGAAGGCATAATAAATTTCACTCTTTTATGTTTCCTTTATCACAAAACCTTTTTTCACTTGCCCAAAAATTACCGCTGAAGTCTCAAAATTTTTATTTTGGAATTTTTGGATGTCCTTTAATTAGAGTGTCCCTTAGCCAGAGGTAAATACAATAAGGTTCCTATTCAAAGGGACTGGGACCTGAGAAATTGACCCTTAAATAGACGTGTCCCTTAAAGGAGGTTTCACTGTATTAACTTTAAAGTAATTTTTTAAAACTCTTTTCCATTGTTAATCAAACCTAAACATAAAAAATAAAATTCGATAATATCACAAATGTAAGAAAAATTGCGAAATTTATCGAGATACTACGCTTTTATGCAATTTTTTATTTTAACCCTTTGCTTGTCAAAGTTAATTTCACTCCTTTGGTCAATGTTGTCAAATTTAGGAACTATTTTTATTCAATATCCACCAGTAAGTTTTAACTGCAGCGGTTGCCTTATCACTTCGAAGATTATTACATAGATATATCAAGTACCACTCCTCAAAATTGTTGATGATAGCTGTATAAAAGAGTTCCTAAATATGGCAACACTGTTTTGAGCGCTTTAGACTGTTAGGACTGGCAAAGGGTTAATATGAAATGTATAAAATAGTAAAATCATATTTATTTATAAAATGTATGCTCTAAGGATAAGATAAGTAATATTTTGCTCTATCGGGAATTATTTTTATGGTACTAAATTTAGAGAACTTATTTCCAGGTTTTCAACCCAAAAAATTAAGTAAATTGGAACATACATTTCACTTTAAAAAATCAGTTACTATAGTCTCGTATTTTATTAAAATTTATATTTTCTTTGCATGAAATAAAAAACTTAGAAACCTATTCAGGTAAATATATCAAATATTAATCTACAACTCTAATACGATATTGGGAAGTGTTCCAATATAGTCACAGAAATAAAAAGGAACATATAAAATGTAATTTAACTAAATAACATCATTCATACATTCATACACCACATGTGCAATCCCACAGACAAACTCAGTATGCATTGATCCTCCCAAAAGAACCCCCGAAATACCCCCTCACGCACTAAAAGTCCTACCTCCAACTCTCGAACTAATCACTCCTTTCCGAACCCCCGTCTCAGGCACGCGGCCTAACCTTCCTTTCCTTCCCGCAGGAGCTTCCACCGCCTCCCGTTCCCGACTTGCACCGGACGTTAGAACGATACCTCGCCGGACTCCGAGCTGTTATCCCCGTCGCCCAATGGACCAAGACCCGACAACTAGCGGAAGAGTTCGCGGAAGATGTTGGGCCCAAGTTACAACAGGAACTGGTGGAATTGGCGGGAAAAGTTGACAACTGGGTAAGTTAAATATTATATTTTTCTTTTATATATATATCTCTCTCTTTTTCCCTTCTTTTTAATGAAATTGGAATTATAAAATAGTTTGTAGATGCTAATGAAATTTTTGAATTTCATCAAATACTTAAATTTTTTAATCTAATAAATCTAAATGAAGTTTGTGTAATAGCTGAAATATTATGCATATAATATTACATGCAAAAAATATTTTAAATTAACAGAAAAAGAAAAGAGCAAATGTTTAACTAAATGAACGTAATGACAAGAAATTATCCTGAATATTTAAAATGAAATAACCAATAAATACTTTAAAATATTTGATATAGTAGTTATTAATAATTAATAAATAATTAAGTATTGTTAAATATTTATCGTAGATAATTTACCATATTTGTTAACTTTCTTCAATACAATTATTAGATTGAAACTGTATAAAAGGCAAAATATTATAAAAGTAATATAACATCTAATTAATTGCTTTCTCTTTTTTAACAATGTTTAACTATATAAATATACTTAATGATAAGAAATTATTCTGATTATTTAAAATTATAAAACTAAATAACACTTTAAAACATTTTATATAGTATTTATTAATAATTAATAAATACTTAAATATTACTATACATTTATCGTAGACAGTTTACCACATTCGTTAACTTTTTTCAATGTAATAAATTTAAATCGAGATTTTAGAAAAGCTGAAATATTATATATGTATTATTGCATCTAATTAATTATTTAATTTAAAAAAAAAAAAAGGAATGTTTAACTATATAAATATACCTAATGGCAAGAAATTATTCTGGTTATTTAAAATTATAAAACCAACTAACACTGTAAAATATTTTATACAGTATTTATTAATAATTAATAAATACTTAAATAATGCTATATATTTATCGTAGAAAGTTTATCACATTTGTTAATTTTTGTTCAATGTAATAAATTTAAATTGTAATTGTAAAAAAAGCTGAATATAGATGAATGTTCAATCTAATTAATATTTGATTTTTTTAATCGTTGTTTAACTATATAAATATAAATATACCTAATGACAAGAAATTATTCTGATTATTTAAAATTATAAAACCAATTAACGTTTTAAAATATTTTATCTAATGTTTATTAATAATTAATAAATAGTTTTAAATAATATTACATATTTATCGTAGACAGTTTACCACATTTGCTAATTTTTTTTCAATGTAATAATTTAAAATTAAATTATATAAAAGCCGAAATCTTATAAATGTAATATCACATCTAATTATTGATTTAAAATTTTTAAAGTAATGTTTAACTATATAAATATACCTAATGAAAAGAAATTATTCTGAATATTAAAAAAAAAAAAAAAAAAAAAAAAAAACACCTTAAAATATTTGATATAATAGTTATTAATAATTACTAAATACTTAAGTATTGTTAAACATTTATTGAAAACAGTTTACCACATTCTTTAACTTTTTTCAATGTAATAAGTTTAAATCGAGATTGTAGAAAAGCTGAAATATTATGCATGAAATATTGCATCTAATTAACTATTTCATTTTTTAAAGCAATTTTTAACCATATAAATATACCCAATGACAAGAAATTACTCTGATTGTTTAAAATTATAAAACTTTGAAATATTTTATATAATATTTTATTAAAAATTAATAAATACTTAAGTATTGTTAAATTTTTATCGTAGACAGACAGACAGTTTACCACATTCGTTAATTTTTTTTCAACGTAATAAATATAAATCGTGATTATAGAAAAGCTGAAATAGTATACATCTAATTAATTGTTTATTTAAAATAAAAATATAAATAAATATATAAATATACCTAATGCAAGAAATTATTCCGGTCGTTTAAAATTATAGAATCAATTAACACTTTAAAATATTTTATATAGTATTTAGTAATAATTAATAAATACTTAAGTATTGATATAAATATACCTAATGACAAGAATTTATTCCGGTTGTTTAAAATTATAAAATCAATTAACGTTTTAAAATATTTTATCTAATGTTTATTAATAATTAATAAATAGTTTTAAATAATATTACATATTTATCGTAGACAGTTTACCACATTTGCTAATTTTTTTTTCAATGTAATAATTTAAAATTAAATAATATAAAGCCGAAATCTTATAAATGTAATATTACATCTAATTATTGATTTAAAATTTTTAAAGCAATGTTTAACTATATAAACATACCTAATGAAAAGAAATTATAGAATCAATTAACATTTTAAAACATATTATGTAGTATTTATTAATAATTAATAAATACTTAAGTATTGTTATATTTTTTTTCGTAGACAGTTTACTACATTTGTTAACATTCTTCAACGCAACAATTTAAATTAAAATTATATAAAATGTGAAATAATTTAAATGTAATGTTGCATCTAAATAATTATTTAATTTTTTTAAAGATATGTTTAACTATATAAATATACCTAATAACAAGAAATTATTCTGGTTATTTAAAATTATAAAACCAATTATTATTTTAAAATATTTTATACAATATATATCAGTAATTAATAAATACTTTTAGGTTTCATTAAATATTTATCGTAGACAGTTTACCACATTTAAAAAAAAGCTTTTATTAAGTGAATTTTTAAAAACCTTTTCAAAATAATATTATTTAAATAATTATGAGACTTTGTTAAATAAATCCATTAAATTATAAAAGTCCTTAAATTATTATTATTATTATTATTAGTTGTAGCAATTACGAAATATTTCAGTAATTATAAGAATTTTTACTGAAATACATATCAGCATTGCAAAATCATTTAATTAATTAATAATTTAATTGATTTGCTTTGGAAGATCTGTAACTAAAATAAATTAGGAACTATATCTTTTACGACTACAGTAAAGAAATACACAAATTTTTATTGCCTATTATTACAAATAAATTTAATTTCAATATATTTTAATGATACTGATTATTTTAAAATATTACAATTATTACCAGAATTTATAGAAAATATTAATTAATATTAACTTTATATTATTTTAGGTTTTTGGAACAAAAATAGTTTCAACTACTATTATACAAAAATAATTTCAACATAGTTTCAACTCCGCGACAAAAAGATAGGGGCAAAGGTTTTTTTTTAATTTTTCGTAAAATAACATTATCTAAATTGTGCTGATCATTTATTATCATAACAAAATATTATCATATCAAAAACATATTAAATATTTGAATCATATTCAAAATAATTATATTAAAAATAAATTAAAAAAAAAAAAAAAAAAAAAAAACCTTTATTCCTATCTTTTTGTCGCGGTGTGTAGTCTTAAATTAGAAAAATTTTAGTTTAAAAATTTTTCTAAATTAGTCTTAAAAATATATTAGTCCGGGAATAGTGTTATTTTATGATAATAATAAATGATAAGCACAATTTAGATAATGTTATTTTATGAAGAATCAAAGAAAAAAAACCTTTTGTACCTATCTTTTTGTCGCGGGGTGTAAATCTTTCATGAACATTAATAAACTAAATTCATACAGTTAAGCTGTAATTAATTGCATGCAACGAATTAAATAATAAAAACTGACCATTTTAATTCAAATTTTAATTTTAAAACGAAATGAATAATGGTAACTAATGAGCATCCTAACCACCAATATTAATTAACATTGCTGTATTTTTAACGTTCTTTTACCCATATACAATTTAGGATTGTATTGTTTATTGGTCAATTTTTTAAACTGAGATATTGATGTAATTACACGTTTTCAGGTTCTTAGAATCTAAAAATCAAGCTTTTAGCGGTTGGTCAGTGTGCTTGTCTGTGTGTCTGCCTGTATGTTTGTTATCAGTATAATTTAAGAACAAATTTTGCAGGAAATCAAACTATGTAATCTAACCCTGTATGGAGATGATACTTAAAATTGTTCGTTAAAATCAAATATTTACACAGGGATATCCAAGAGAATTCAAATACTTCACTTCTGTGAGCAAATTTTCTGTTAGACACTGCTTAATACGTTTAGACTGCGCTAAATAAAGTAAAATGAACATATATTTTGTCTGTACATAAAAGCGTATTTAGCAAAAGGATGAATGAAGAAAATAATTCACTATTCTGTTACAGGGTTATACAAAAGAATTCGGATAAATTTGGACAACAGCTGGAAATTAATGAAAGTGAATTTAAAGTTATGTGTTTTCTATACTGTGCAAAATTTAAATGCATTATTTGTTGTATTCATAATTTATAAAAATATACAGAGCTATTCAAAATTAAGAGAAAACATTTTTTTTTTCTATAGAATGTAATTAATGGAAGTGTTTACTAAATTATACTAACTCCAGGAAAACTGCTTAAGAATGATAATTATTTTTAATTACTTTATCATACTTGTATGATATACTAAGTATACTTTGAAGTCTATTTTTTAACACCGATTGTTTGCTATAGTATTGTGTTTTGAAAATTAAGTTTGTAGCAGTTGATATATGTTTATGTCTATTATCAGAGTAATATACAAACAAATAGTTGCATAAAATTCAAATTTTGTATTTTTAACATCAAATAAGAGTAGAATTTGAATAGTTTACCCAAAATGGGTACGTTTCAAGTAGTGGCGTATGAGAATTATATGATTATTTTAAAATTAATTTTTGAAATTAATAACAATCATAAATATTTTATGAATATTAATTCTATATTCAAACAGGGGGTGGGAGTTTTATAGAAATACATGTCTAATAAAATCGTTTCTAAAATTATATTCAATTGTTTACGTATAATACTCCTTATCGTACCGTTTAATTTACAATCTGTCTTTATATTATTAAAATTCAGAGTAAGAGAAAGTCGTGTGAAAGATACACCAATTACACTGCGCTGAAAAAAAAAAAAAAAAAATCGACCTTTAATACCATTCTTATTGATTCTTGTGTAAAATGACCCCCCCAATCCGAATATGACTAACATTTTGCCCAGTCACCCACCATTTTCTCGGGATATCATCCCTTCCCCGAATTTTTATCACTGTTCGGTAATTTTATGGCCATGAATTTGATTTAGAGTATAAAAAATAATTAATTTAACACTTAAAAACAATATATATATATATATATATATATAATCTTTAATAAATAGCATTAATAATAGATTAAAGAAGTATAACAAATGTAATACATAATTTCAGTGGCAATTCCCCCCCCCCCCCTAAATTTTCCCCTTGTCGCAAATGTTGATGTTTTAGAATTTTTAAAATCCGTAGCCCCTCAAAAAATATTTAGCAGTTAAAATAATCCTTCCTCCCGCCCTCCCCTAAAAATCAAATTTATAGCCATTTAATTACCTAAAAGTGATTAAAATAGAGGGCCATTCCTAAAAAAACGGTGGGTGATAGGGCAAAATGGACGTCATATTCGGATTCAGAAGGTCATTTTTCATAAGAATTTGCCAAAATGGCATTTGTTGGGGGCAATTTTCAGTGTTATTTTTTAAGAACGATTGGTGAATGAACACAATGTCCGTTAACTATAAAATTAAATCCATGAAATTAGACTTTCATGGTTGATTGTTATGCTGATAACAACATCCTTAAATAATTTTCGGAAAAAAAAAATTATCTTGTTCAATTAAAATTTAGTTCGAACCTAATTAGTACATCACATACAAGTTTTACTCCAAGGATTACTCATTAATAATCACAGAAGTAGAGATGGACGGTCTTTAGAGAGGTGGTCTTTTACTAAAGGTGTTTCATAAAGGTGTTTCCAAAAGTCACAAAAAAATAAAAAAAAAATATGTTATTCAAAAATTCCTAACTGTAGCAATTTGCGTTTTTTACTGAAATGCGCAGAAAAGAATGGGATTTCATTTTATATACAAGAATAATGTGTTGTGTCACTCACACGACTTTCTCGAAATTTAATACTATAAATACAGGTTGAAGATTAGGAAGTAAGATAACGAGAAGTGTTAAGTAAACCTATGTTAAAATATTGAAATTAGGCTTCGGAAGAGTTTTATATGATAATTAATTATATGTGAAGGGGCTACTGCCCCGTCAACCAACGTTTCTTTACTGCACCTGCATTTATATAGAATTCAAATCGGTCATTAAAATTAAGAGTTCACTTAAAATATTCAGAGAACCTTCAAACACAACTTATGAGTTTTGATCAAGCTTTTCCAGCAACAAACTTATATTAATTTGAAAATACAACTTTTGGATCGCCTGAAATTATTATTTTTTAAGTTACTCTAAGAGAGACGGACAAAGATCAAACGTTAAAGAAATTGACTTAGGTAATCAGGAAGACTCAAAACGTGTAAATATACAATAAACAAGCTGTGAATTTTTAGCTTAAAAACATACATTATTTACCATATATCTATGCGGAATTCATTTCAATTCCCGAGCAGATTTCCTGGACATAGTAAAATATTGTAGTAAAACACTCCTTCTAACAATAAAAAAGAATGTTACCGCTTAAGTATTTGAAGCTTTGTATATCTTTTGAAGATTATGTACAGACCACATGGCGCACCTAAATATAATCCTACAGTAATAATACACATCACAACTTGAAATACACTTCCACGTATTTTCAGCTATTGTCGCACTATAATCTAGTTATTTTGTGTAGCTCTGTAAATGAACAGTGAGTGATTTCCCTATCACATTCTACACGCATATAAAATATATATATATATTTCATTTGGTTAAATTCAATCTATAGCTGTTAAACTCTACTTACCTGCATTTTTCCCCATAGACGCAATGTATTTGAGTTTTCTTGTGTGTTCCTGTACATGAACCATTTGCTTCATCTCAACGAAAAGCTTAGTGTAGCATTTGTATATATACCATACACATTCAGAATACCAAGTTTGGACTTTCTGCTACTATTTGTTCTTGAGATAGGCTGATAACAGACAGACACACATACACAGACAGACACACCAACCGCTAAAAACATGTTTTTCCATTCAGAAGACCTAAAATGTGCAAATATAACAAAAAACTCACTTTCGAAATTTTGACTCAAGAACAATGCTATCGCTACATTATGGGCAAGAGAAAGCAAAAATAATTAGTCTTATTTTTTACCAACATATGACGCTGTATTCACAATATCTTCTCCTATTTAAAATAGATCCACCTTCTCAAATGTCAAGATATTCCGAAAGCTGATTAATCTGACTTTCACATGTTGCAGATAACTTCAGAGGCTAGCGAATATTTAAATTAAACATTTATTGCTTATTACTGCTCTTAATATTCCTAAAAAGAATATCGTGGTATTGTTCAGAGATAAAACATTACTAGTTAAGCTTTATTTTGAAAATCTACTATGCACAACATCTGACGACCATTTTCATAAATGACGGCGAACATTTATAGTCCTATTAGCATTCTTGAATGTACTGAACCATTCACTGAGAAAAAAATATATATATATATATATATATATATATACTGCCTTCATCTCGAACGAATAAGTGGTCATTTTCTAAATTCCTAAACTAAAAATATAGATTTCCGAGTTACGCGTATAGGCACGTCAATAAACTAAATAGACGAAAGGATCGACAATTTCTAATTTATAAATTTCTAGATAGTGAAACAATATTCTGAATATTCTGAATTTTTTGCATTGCGAGAAATTTTCGCTTGATTTTCTAGAATTGGGTCATAAACCAAAATTATAGTTGCTAAAACATGCCTCTTGTATTTACATTTATTTGCTGAGATTTTTAAATAAATTTCACCTCTATAAAATAGACAAACGCTCTAGAAATCTAATAGGGGATTCTAGAATTCGCTTTCAAAGGGGACTAGTATTTATAAGGATGACATGGAACTATTTTTACTAGAGCCACAATTTAGATTCTAGATGTCAGCTACAAAATTTTTTCTCAGTGTTGTAAAAAAAAAGAAAAAAAATTACAATTAAAGTGTCAACTAATGGAGAAAAATTAAACTAATTTGGCAATAAACCTTTTGTTGCGTAGAAATATCTCATGTCTCTCTGCACATTTTAGTAAAAACAGCATAGTCAATACTTTTGAATAATATATAGTTTTATTTTCCTATTAGTTTTGTTTCAGCCGGTATTTTCGCACATTTTTACATTCGCTTACCAGTATATGGTGGAGAAAGAATTATTTTTTGGATTAAATTTTTTTAATTAAAAAATATTAATTATATTAAGTAGTTTTTCTATAATTGCACGTTTTCAGGACCTTGAATCTGTAAATCAGGTTTTTAGAGGTTGGTCCTTGTTTGTGTCTATGTGTCTGTTATCACCAACTTGAAAGTAGATATTAGCAGAATGTTCAAATACGGTATTCTAAATATGCATCATATGTAATGTAATAAATGTATGTAGCAAAATATTTCTTGTTCTTAAATATTTTTATATTACAATTTTTAAAACATAAAATTTAAAAAATATACTATATTAACTAAGTTTCCACCCCATAAAAAGATTTTTTAATTACATTTTATTAAATCAAATGAAAAAAAGGCTTAATGCATAACTTTTGAAGTTTAGCTATATTTAAATTAATTATGTATAGACTTCAAGAAAAATGTCGAGAAAATTCAAAATAGAGGGACCTGAATTTATGTGCCCAATAATAATAATAATAATAATAATAATAATAAACTATAAAGAGTTTTACCAATATAATAATTATTGTTTATATTTAATAGTTATTTTAATGAGTGGTAATATCGTACATGTTGATTCTAAATAATTATGGATGAAACACCCTCTAATTTCCTTTCTTCTTCACCTTTTATCTTATTTTATTTATTTATTTATTTATTTGGGGGGAGGGGGTCGAAAATTAGTTCATTCTATCAACGATAACTTACTGAATTTTCACGATATTTTCTTAAGATTTTCATATACACTCTATAACAAAAAAAAAAAAAAAAAAAAAAAAAAAAAACGGCGCACCTAGAAGAAGTGGGGACAAAAATTGGTAGATGGGGTGGAATGGGTGGTTCGAATAGGACAAAAATTGGTAGATGTGAAGTGATGTACATGTGGAGAAAAACAACTGATTACAGTTTCAGAAAATTTGAATGATTTAATCAAGAGAAAGGGCCTCACAAAGTAAGCAAGTCAATAACGCGTTGGTCCACTTTTGGCCCTTATGTACGCAGTAATACGGCTTGGTATTAATTGATAGAGTTGGCAGATGTGCTCCTGTGAAGTATCGTGCCAAATTGTGTTCAATTGTTGCGTTACATTTGTAAAATTCCGATCTGGTTGTAGGACCTTCTTTATGGTTCTCCAAACGTCTTTAGTGGAAGAGAGATCCGGGGACTGAGCTCAACCCCATTTCACTGAGCCGCCTATTAAGGGTATTTGAAGTCACTGACGTACCAGTTGCACGTAAGATCGACGATAATGATGAATTGGTGCGTGATTCCATCAAAACCTGTATGTATGTCAATTTGTGTCCAGTTTGCATTACTCCTTCTTGGTGCGTCACTTTTTTTGTTATAGAGTATACTCAACTCAACACATTTGACTAATAAATTGTGTAAAATAAAATTTAATAGTGCTTGTACATGCGTAGACAAAATTATTTACTAAAAATGCTCTTAATTTATCAAATATTTAATATTTTTATATACCGATTTTAATAAGTTGTGTCTAATGTAGTATGTTAAGTTTACTAAAAATTGCCTTACATTGGGTAATGATTATGATTAAAATGTTATGATTAAAAAATAGACGTTTTATTATTATTATTACTATTATTACTATTATTATTAAGAGAAATCTCCATGACTATACATGCTTTCAGATATAAATGAACTTAGATAATTAAAAGAATACTTCACAATCATATACTACAGCTGCAATGAATTTCACGTTTTACTTTTTACAGTGTGAATCCTCATGTATCGAGTTTACAAAAAAAAAAAAGTAGTCTCAGTATAAACTTAATTTTTTAAAATAAAAATTGCGCTCAGTTAAATTCCCGATATATGATTAAAAAAAAAAAAAAAAATCTGGAGTGACTCCACTCGACTTTCCGACCATTTGAGTAATTAAACAGTTTTTTAGGTAAAGTAAAGAAAGAGGAGTTATTAAACAAACAAAAGAGAGAAAACCATAATTGTTTGAGTATTTTTTTCCATATATTACACGATGTTTTATTTAACGCTACTGAACTTTGAGCCCATAGATCATAATGACAAAGACTTTTTTGTTGTGTCTCTGTAAAAACCTATAAATGCTAGATTCACCAAAATGCTTATAATTAGTGCAACAGTGATTTATAATATTCATATAAATTTTCAGATATATTGAATAAGGCGTTTAGATGCTATCGCACTTTTAAAAATTTGGTCCCATAGGCCATGATAAAGAATTTTTCTTTGTGTCCCTGTAAAAAACTGTAAGTGCTAAATTCACCAAAATCTATACAGTTCGTGCAACTGTGACCTATAACATGTGTAAAAATTTTTTGCTCAGATTAATAAAGCGCTTAGACGCTATCGCACTTTTAAAAATTTGGCCCCATAGGCCATAATGATAAAGAATTTTGTCTGGTGTCCCTGTAAAAAACTATAAGTGCTAGATTCACAAAAATCAATAGGGTACGTACTATGGTGACTTACAATATGTATACCAACTTTCAGTTTATTCGAACAAAGCGTTTAGACGCTAGCTTGTTCCCTCACACACATACATGCACACATACAGACACACACATACATACATCATCGTAAATATAGTGAAAACGGACTCAGGGGACCTTGAAACGTATAGAAACATCAAAATCTCAAATTCGGATTTTTGACATGATTACAATACTTTCCTCACTATAGTGTTCGGAAAGTAAAAAAATAGTTGTTTAACATAATATTTTTTTCTTTTTAATCTGAAACATTTAATGCAGATTCATTATGAAAAAAGTTTATAGGTTTTATTACATACTTGATGTCAATATTTAACTAATATTTTAAGATATTCTAATACCATGTTAAATTGGTAGGAGAAGTTTGTTGTTTCTTCTTACAGTTAAATAGGCAGTAAAGCTTCTATTATTCATTTTACGTTTGAACATTATTCAAAATATACTGTTAGCATGGAAGTGTTCTTATTAAAATGTTAATCTGTAAAACTAATAACTTATTAATTAAAATGTATTTCATAAGAAAGGAAGTCACTCTAAACTTTATTTACACAGGAAAATTAGTAAACATCGATAGCAGTTTTGAAGTGAAATTATTAAAAATATATATAATTTAGTTTACACTCTCTGATAGAGAATTACCTATGATTTATCCAAATTTATCACCTGATAAAATTTGAATTCTGTGATTGGTTGGTTGGGACTTTTAAAACATATTTTCTACTCTAGCAAACTAAGATAGGGACATGCACTCTGTGAAGGTCAAATTTAATTTTCAAGTTAAAAACATTTAATTTAAAAGTAAATATTACCGCCCCCCCCCCCCCTTCTCTAGAGAGAGGAGGAAAGAAAGGGAATTTTGGTTTTAACTATATGACAATAATTTTAAAAACATTTATATTTTATGCGAAATAATTTCATATTTTAAATAGTAATTTTTATGCATAAATACTAATTTATGATAAGTATGTCATTTTAAGAGTAAATTTTTAACTTGAAGACTTTTTTTTTTTTTTAATCTTTGTTTATTTGTTTATTTATTTGTTTATTATTATTATAAGACTTGGGTGCATTATATATATATTTTTTTTAAATAAAGCTTTTTGCATGGTTAAATCACTATTGCTGAAGTTTTTCCACACATACATATACATAACGATATTATAGCTCGACTCAATTTAGAAATTATGTAAATAATTTTTATTTAAATATACTTTGTCACTTATACAATTAATATTTTTAATAAATTCAGTTATATTACTTATGTAGGTATTATTATTGATTTTAGCGTTAAAATATCTATTTCATCTGAAAAGACAGAAGTTTGTATTACAATATAAATTTGTTCTTTATTTTTTTACAGTGCCCCCTATTTTTAAAATTCACCCGTTTATGCATAGCCCTGTATTATTAGATTCAAAAGTAAAAAAATATAAAAAGAAACTTTTCCAGTTAATATTGATTAATTTTGGCTTGAAATTTTCCAATTTTATCACGTTATATATATATATATATATATATATATATATATAACGTGATAAAACTATGGACGAAGTAAACTCTGTAAAGTTTAATATTTATTAAATACAAATAGGAACTGTACACAATTTATAAATTTAATTTAAAATTGCAAAGATATTATACAATGCGTAGTTCACATTGTATTTAAAAAATTTAATTCTTTATATTTTAGTTTGTTAAATATAATGTGAAAAGAAACCTACTTTGATATCATTTTAGAAAATAAACATGCACGGGAAATTAGCTTCTTAAATGAATTAGCTTGAGAATAAAACCTATTTATGAAGTTGTATAATTTCAAGCTTAGAAGAAAATATTGTATGATTTTCACCAACAGTATATTAAAAATTCGTATATATTTTAGTATTATCCGTAATACGAGTATTAATAAGTGGTGTAGACAAAAGAAAATTTCGAAAACCTTTTTTTCGTAATAAAATATGTTATGTATATATTCTTATTTTAAAAAAAACGTAGGTTAGTCGAAATGAAAATAACAAAAAAACTTTTAAAAATAGTCATAGACTCTAAGAAAATAATGGTAATACAACATTTTTAAAAAGTTAGTGAAGATTTCCTGCAGAGATAGGAAGTACTTTTCATGTCTTTATATTATATGTATCGCAATAACTAACGCAAAAAGTATGTGATTGGCTTGAAAATTTCCAAATAAGTTGATAAACTATGCCGAATTGGTTTTAAAATTTTCAATTTATTTGTTAATGTTATTTATTTATTTATTTTTATTATTATTATAATTATTATCATTTTTTTTTTCTTTTTGTTAAAATTGTGATTTTTTTTAATGGTAATCTGCTTTAAAAAATGTAGTAAAATTTTATTTTCATTAGGTTAAAAAAAATATTCATTTATTTATTTTTACATCTTCTTTTAAATGTTTCTTTAATAAATCTTTAGTTATAAATCTTTACAGCATGCGACTAAATCTCTAATTATCATATAATTACAAGCTTTATACTATCTAGATACAGTAACTAAATACTTTAAAATACAGTTTGTTTCCAAACTCTGATACTAATTTTTATTTACTTTTCATTTTATTTATTTATTTATTATAGGTCCAATAATTTTCAATCATTTTACCATGCTTTTATTAACTTCTATTCTTGTATGTTTGTTTATTTGTCAGATACAAATCTTGCAATCAATTTTTAACTAACTTCCATTATAGCTAGACATTTGAAACTTTCAGAATAGCTCAGAACCCGATGACAACACAATACTTCGAAGCCCAATTTTCGAATTTTTGATTAGTATTCTTTTAAATAATTAAAATATGAAAATAATAACTCCTAATAGCTTTAAAATAGCTATTAAAATATAAGCTATAATTTAATTGTTGCCAAAAACAAAATATATATATGAGTTCATTTTCTTTCGACAGAGAAATAAATACATTTAATTAAACGTGAACGTTAAAAAAAATGTAAAAAGTTAAAGTAGGCATTTCACAAAATATGACGACATTATCACTTTAAAAATTTTATACGCATTGATAAAGTACTAATGCAGTTCTATAGCTATGATTCAGCAGAAAATTTAAAAACATGGTATATAAAAAGTTTTTTATCGTATAATTATTAGCCTAGTAAAAACCTTTATTTGTTTCTTAAAATTCGCCAGCTATACTCATTTGCACTGTATGAAAATTATTAAATGTTTCTCAAAAATATTTCTCATTGTTTAAGCTAACATACTATTAAAATGTAGTCTAAGTATTAAATACGTTTAGTAAAAACGTTTATATCTTCATAGTTTCTAATGCATATGGAAGATCATTACAGTTTCACTAATAAGTTTAACTGAAAAGTTTTTAGTTTTTAACTTATGCTATAGAAGTATTTAATTTTTTTCTATATTAACTTGGCTTAGAATGTTATTTTAATTGGACTCGACGCCTTTGACCTGGCACCGCTGAATGGTTCATATAAAAACTTATATTTCATTTAATATTTATAAATTGAACTATATTAGGTTTCTCCAATAAAATATATATTCAGGCAAGAATTCTTATATATACCCGACTTAAAGTTTTTCTATCATTAATTTCCTTTCTATGAAAGTTTTAATGTTCATTGATTTACGTTCAATTTAAATTAGAATTTAACTAACTTAAAATTACATTTTAACTAACTCAATAATTAATTACACACTGAATTTTATCGTTAATGAAAATGCTCAGACGTTAATTCTTTATCGATTAATCGTTGTTTGCAAAGCTTTTACTTTTAATTTCCTGAATTTGTTGGCATCTTCCTATTCTCCAGTTTGTGTAAAAGTTTTACATGTGGATACTCTGCTTTTTTCTAGTTTTCTCTCTGGATTCCTTGAGGATTTGATTTAATAAATTATTTAATTTCTCATTCAAAATGGTTTTGCTGCCTCGATCGGGGCTGAAACAACATAAATTGCTATGATTAACTACATTGTTTTACGAAATCGATGCAGCTTTCACAGTTTTATGAAGTACATGCCCCCTGAAGATTTTATACTTCATATTTTAAGCATTTTTATCCAATTATTATTTATGTTGTCATTTATTTATTTTCTCCATCATTATGTTTAATGGTCGTTTTTTTTTTTTTTTTTTTAATTATTATTATTCATGTCGGCGTAAGTAATTTCAATTGTTTTTGTCTCTTATTAGTTCTTAATCTGTATCGCAACATTTTTGTGTCAGTCTTACCTATATGTTACAATTAGTTCTATTTTTGTTGTGTTGGTATTGTTTTGTATCTATTAATTGCTAAATTTTAAAGTTAAATTTTATTACGATATCTATCATTTATATATATATATATATATACGTACTTTAAGTCTTTAAATTACGTTTTATCCGTTTGCATTTTTTGGGAATTCATAATATTTAAAGTTCTAAAACTTTTACATATTTTTAAGAAAGGATTTAATACTTTTTTGGATGTTTAATAGAACCTACTTCAAGTAAATAAGGATGGATTTTGCATTATGCTTAAAAGAAAAAATATATTAAAATAAAAATATAATAAAAGTGATCTTTTATTTTTATTTATTTATATTATTTTATTCATTTATGTATTTATTTTTACGAATTTTATTTATTATTTATTTATTTATTATTTATTATTTTATTTATTTTTATTTTAATATTTTTATTTTTACATAGTATGCAATTTTTTTTTTTTTTCAAAAAACTAATTAATAAATTTCAAAATACATGAGAAATTCCTTTAAGAAGGTTTCATGAAACATAAAAATACATTAAGTCTTTTCTTAAATATCTACGGGAGTTTTATCACTTTAAAGATCATGAATTCACGAAAAAAAAAAAAAAAAGAAAAATGCAAACTGAGAAAACGAAATTTAAAGATTTAAAATCTATAAATAATGTATCAAAAACGATAAGAATTGTTGCCTGTATATATATTTTATTGAAGAAACCTAATATAGTTAAATTTATAAATACTAAATGGAAATATAGCCTTTTTTAAGAAACCTTCAGTAGTGGTGCTAAGTCAAAGGTGCCACGTCTCCAAAAAAATAAAAAATTAACAAAATAAAAATGTAATATATCGATTTAAAGCCAAACGATCACATTATATAAAGGTAGCCAGATAACTCTTAAATTAGTGAAATAAATTTACTATCTCATTTTAGATATTGAATCTTTTCCCCCCTTAATAAGAGAGAGTGATGATTCCTGTTTCATTGCGGTGGGGCTATTGTGACAGCAGAACAACTTTTACAGGGGCAGTCCTCACTGTTTATCAAACGATAATGTCAAAAAAAGTTGCATAATAAAATTTTCAACGTGATTTTAAATTTTGTTTAAAATTTAAGTAATAATAATTATTATTATTGTAATATTATTTAAGAGGACAGACTACTTTTAAAAATAAGAAAATAAAGAAAGTTTTCGATCAACTTTTAGAATGCGTAAAAAAAGAATGTATGAATGTACAGTCACCCAAAAAAAAAACGCCACCCCCCCACCTAATTTTGCCGTAAATTATCGTAGAAACATGCGACTGGTACCAATCAATTTGTAATAACGTCTAGTTTATAATGTTATAGTTAGATTTTACTTAGGGGGTCGTCTACATATTAAAACTGGCATCAACTTCATTTTTTTCAATGGCAACCCCCAATTTTTATAATTTATTTGAATTCTTTGGATCAAATCATCACGGAAAATGGTATAGTTTATATATTTCGCTCAATTTTTCATAGAGTTATAAGCTGTCAAAGTTTGGGGGTGCTAATGTTAAATGAATGTGACAAACATCAAATCATATCTTCCGAAATAATTATGATATTTAAATTCTGTTTTTTTTATTCGTTAGAATGAAGTAACCCAAACATATTCCATGCAAATTTTTGCTAAAAAAATATTTTTTGAATTATGAAAATTATTAATAAATTCATATTTGAAAAAATTATGAATTATGACCTATATTAATTTTTGCACGAATAGAACGGGCATCATCAAAAACATGGGTTTCCAAATTTACAGCTCGTTCCTAACATTATTTTTTGAGTTACAGTGATATTTCACTTTTTATTCCTGTTAGGGGGCCGTCACATGTTATAATCTGTATTCTCTATAAGTAAATGCTTGTATATAATTTGACGGAAAACTATTTTAATTTACCTTTATGTTATTTTTATTGTTTCCTAAGCAATATTTCGATGTTTATTATACAAATTGGCATATTTTTGTAAAGTTATCACAATGTAGGCGAGGGATTGTGAAAAAATTTCAAAAGAAAAGAAGCCCCGCCTCTGATTCGCTGAAACACTATTTAAAAAAAAAGACAAATTTGCATATTCCTATTTGACTCTATATGTGACGCTCGTATGCATAAATCACAATGGTATTTACTACATCGATTATTGAAGACAAAACTTAAATGATTTAATTACAAATATGCAAAATTATTTTGCTTTATATTATAAAGTTTTAGAAAATTTGTGAAAAGGCGTGGCTATTTACATTAAGCCTTGATATGGAAGCTATGTTGCTGTTTTTCGATGCTGCGAAATTTACAAAATATATTTGTGTTAATATACTATACAGATAGAAGAATAATTATATAATATCAACAAATTTTCTTTAATCAATATGTTTATATACATTACTGTAAGGAAATGTTTATATATGAATATTGTATTTATTTTTAATGAGAGATATAAACACAAAATACTAAAAAAAAAGGAGAAAATGTGTTATAAATTTTTATAAATCAAGCAAAATATATATGCATACTTGCCAACCTAACCCGTAACATTGTTAGTTCCCGCCCCTGTGTGTACACAATTTAATTTTTAGAGTATTTAACTTCAAATACATTTACGATTAACTCATTGAGCGCCACGCGAATTCTTATGGAAATCCCATTCAGGCCACACGTGCTGCTTAGAACGTGTTACGTTTATCGAGTTTCAATTAACCCCATTAAGCCTTAACGATATAATCCTATAAAAATCCTATTAAAAAAAAAAACAAAAAAAAAAAAAAACCATGAAGTAAATTTTAAATAAATTGTCAGTAATTACTTAAAACTATGTAAGTTCTGTAGTTTTATATCATATTTTACACTGCCGGCTGACTTAGCCTAAATGGAAAGATCAGTGTCAGCCACCGATGGCTGACACAGCTCTAAAAAGACTGATGTGGAAAAAATGTACGGAAAGGGGCGGGACCAGTAATCTTCCGGGATAGGTTGACAAGAATGTATATACATAGAGCAATGCCAGAAAATGTTCTTTATTTTTCATGAACCAGGTGAATGTTTTTTTTTTTTTTTTTTTTTCTGAATAGTCTATGTATTAAATCTAATACTGCTTTAAATACCCTTTAAATGAAAAGTTTTATTACATAAAGTAATTTTCTGGCACTCTACAGCTCCCAAATGACACACAATACAAAACCCCGCCTTTTTCCAGTGTTTAAAGGGTATTAACGTTTAATATGCTTTATATTCGTTTTGATCTTTCCTTCTCCTCCTTATCTTCTTCTTTTTTCCTTAAAAAAAAAAAAAAAAAAAAAAAAAGAGTTATGTAACATTTTGACCTTTTCAAGTGAAGATTTAGATTAAGGGTAGTCAGCCTTTCTACACCCACCGTCCACTTCGGTATCTGTGTTAAAGTGTAGAATTTTAGAACATCCCATTAAGTAGTAGGATTTATTATTTTACATATTAATTTGTTACACATTATAAAATATAAAAGCAAAAGAATATCGTGGAGATTTATGTAAAAGTTTTTAATAATGTCATGAAAAAAAAAATAATAATTAATTAAAAAAATAAAAAAATCTGTTTTAATATTTTAAAAAAGTCAATTAAAGAAAATGAAAGTACTGCAGTATCAGAACAAACTCCCATTGTCACTGTGAAACGGCCGTGGGAACCAGGTTGAGTGCCGCCGTTTCAGACAATTATACGGCAGCTTGAGTTAAAATAATTTTGAATTTTCAAACAAATTTAAAACCATTCATCTTTTTTTTTTTTTTTTTTTTTTGATAGATATTTTAATATATATTCAAGCTATTTAATTTTCTTCGTATGGAGTGAACTATCTGATGTTTAATCAATAGAAACCAATAAAAATCTTTTAATTCATAAACTAACTGAGAAAGTTCTGTGAATTAGTCATTTTTTTTAATTTTATAATTAACATTTCTGAAATTTTTTTCCGGTGTGAAACTTAATAAATAATGTATACTGGGTGGTAGATCGTGATTTATATTTTCTAAATGTATAGACGGACCCCTAATACATTTTCACGTGTAACTCTATTTAAAATTGATTTAAGGTATACAAATAGGTATGTTTTTCGAACCGCCTTGATCTCAGAAATCTGAATATGAAGTCAAAAATAGGGGTTGCCATTGAAGAAAATGAAGTTAATGCCAGTTTTAATATGTAGACGACCCCTTAGGCAAAATTTAACTAAACCGTTATAAACTAGACGTTATTACAAATCGATCGGTACCAGTCAAATGTTTCTACGATAATTTACGGCGAAATTAGGTGGGGGGGTGGCGTTTTTTTTTTTGGGTGACTGTACAAACAAAAATTTTTTTGTGTTAACTAGTATAGCATTACTCTCTTGATCAAAAATATTATTTTGGTTTACTTTAAAACAGAAAATTATTTTTACTGCAGTTTATTATCATTATTATTATCATTATTATTATTATTATTATTAATTCAAGGGTACTTTTTCACTGCGCGCATGATATTTCAAAAAGTATTTGAGATATGAACTTAAAATTTTTCTCAACCATACATTTTGACATAATGAATAAAATGAACTAAAGATAAGAAGTTCTATTCAAAAGGAAAAAATACATATATGATTGTGGAAATATAAAAATTTTTAATGGCAATTTAAAATTTAATTACTAATTAAACTCTAATCAAAACAATTAAAACCTTTTAGTTCAGATTCTTAACTTGAATGTTTTGCTTCATTTAATGTAAAAATTATAGGGATAAAAGATATTGTAATTAAGATATCCTGCGAGTAGTGTCAAAGCATCCTTGAATTTTCAAAATGAATAATTTGCCATAAAAATAATTTTATATTTTAAAGTAAACTAAAATAATATTTTTAATCAACAGCGTAATATGATACTAGTTTACACAAAAAAAAAAAAAAAAAAAAAAAAAATTGTTTGTACATGTTTGTTAAAAAAAAAAAAAAAAACCTGAAAGTTGATTGAAAATTTTCTTCTTCTTCTTTTTTTTTTTTTTTTTTTTTTTTTTTTTAAGTGTTTTATAGTATCACTGATATATCTGTTGGATAAATATACGCTACAATTTAAATGTCTTATATAAAACGTAAGAGATTAAATGAGAAAATGCAATGCAAAAATGCTTAATTTTAGATAGACTTATCTAAAATTAAGGTAAAGGAATAAACATTTATACATATACACAAAATTGTATAGGTTTTTTTTTTTTTTTTTTTTTTTTTTTAACAATGAAGTAATCAAAAGTATTTAATAAAATAGTTCAATGTTTCAATGAATCAAAATGATCTGATATTGGATATATGATGATCTGATGCCTTAAAGCGTATAAAAAGACATTTACTATGATGTAATTCCGCGCGTAAATTTAGTGTCACTCACACACAAGGATGTATTACTTACACCACTATTTTCTAACAATAATCCTATTTAATTACAAAAACTGCTAAAAATCGATTATAATGATTTTTGTGTGATAATAGAAGTAACGAAAAATGTAGAAATTATATCTTTATGTGTGACTGAAACTTTATGGTCATGTGTTTTTATCTTTTTTTTTTTTTTTTTTTTTTTTTCGTTTCTAGTTTTATTCAGAAATTTGATATCCAAAACCTTTAACCTACTGATCAGCAATGATTGAAATCTGCAACATACAGAAAAAATAATTAAATTCTTTAAATATCGATTTTTCCAGAATAGCCTCTATTTGTTAATAATTGCGTGCTACTTTCTAGACTTTTATTTATATTGTAAAAAAAAATGGCTTTAAGTTTTAAAATTTAGAAAATTGTTCATTATTAATACTTATACACATATATTGAGAGTCGTTAGATAAAAACCAATTTACAGTAGAATCAGAAATAACTAAAATTCTGCAGTGTATACAGTTGTATTATCGTTTCATGGTAAAGAAAAACAATCTGCAAAACAGAAAGAGTGCAAGAATGCAGCAACAATGTATGCTCTTATTCTAAATTTTTAAAAAATATTTTCTTTTTACTTTGCAACTAAAAGTCAGCTTTATTTTAAAGATCTGAAACAATCGTAATATAAATGCTCTATCTTTTTGTTTCAATTTAGTTTTTAACCTTTATGTTGTCCTAGTAACAAAAACGTTAATCTAATTCACCATTTCTTTTTTTCATATAAAAAATCATTTAATTTTTAATCGAATGTTGAGGAAATGAATTTTTTAAATTACTTCACGCAAAGACCATAAAAATTCTACGTGGTTATTATTGAAGAAAATATTGAAATTTAAACTATTCCCATTAGTAATATTTCTATTTCTATATCTATATATATTTTTAAAAAAAATCATTTTTACGGAAAAAATCGATTTTATACATTTATAACATCTAATTAATTTTTCTTAAAACGTTTACATTCAACACAAAAGATATTTATGTCTTGTAAAACGTACCCGTACACGTAATGACCTAAATTCTCAGACAATAACCATAAAAAATCGCGAGAAAAAGAGAAAAAAAAAAATCAACAAATTGGAGAATTTCCGAAAGAGATTGCATCCTTAGGTTATTTGAAGGACAAATCATCCAGCTTCTATCCCCCTATGCTAAAATAATCAATTGCTGCAGTTCCACTCCAAGAAAATTCTTGTTCTTCTCTCTAACATACCGCTTTTCCAAACTACAGACATTGGGGGGGGGGGGGGGTATTCAGCCCTATGATGGAAATAAGTGAGGGGGAACAATTTAAGGGGGGGAGAGGCACTCGAACGGCTCATCCCATTGGTTGATTGTTTTACAGGGACCAGTGCACCTGCGTCCTGTTGTAGGTACTGGTACACTTAACTCGAAGTTATTTGGAATGTTCTAGAGTTTGAGGGATTGAAATGGGTTGGACCACCCCAATTTTTGGTTGGAGGATGGAGATGAGAGATGACGCAGAGAACGCCCCCTAGTGGTGCACAAGTATTTCAGTTCGATCTGTCCGGATGTGTGAGGGTGAAGTGGAAGTTAGAGGTGTAGGTAAATAGAGGTAAAGGGTAGGATGTTAGGATATTTCGGATACGGCTTTAATTGTGATAATTAGTGTAGGTTAAAAAGAAGGGAAGTTAAGATATGAATAACCTGTATCGGTTGCAGTGAGTGGGAAATGTTAAATTTCTTCTTTGATCTCAGAATGATCAAGTATCAAAGGAAATATATTCATTTGGGATTATTCGTATTGAAATATGGCAGTTACGGATCATATTCTTTGAATGCGAAAATTAATGAAGCAGCAGCGGAAAACTTTCTTGCTAAGCTGGCTGCATTTCAAAGAAATCTTAAGATTTATTCAGGAAATAATAATATATGTTCATAAAATATATCCATAGATAGATAAATTTTTAAAAAAAAGTACAAAGACGCTTAAAGAGCATCTGTTTTCACACACTTTGATAAGGCGTACAAATATGTAAAGCTTACACCAGAAGACGTTTTATTTAACTTTTTGCATTTTACCGTTAAAGGTTTTTTGTTAATTAAGAATGCTTAAATAAAATAGCGAACGTTAGATTACAGAATATAAAAATGCAAACTTAAAAAGATTCTTTATTAATCTCATTTTAAAGTAAAATATTACACTATGCAACAAATAAATGTAGTTTAAAGGCATTTATGATAATATCCAAAAGTTAGAAATTTGAAAATTTGAAAATTATTCGATATTTAAAACTTTTGACACATATTTTGAAAATTTAAAACTAATTTGTATTGTTTCGTTTTACATATTTTCCAACTTATTTGCCGTGTAATTTATATATATATAGATAGATAGATTGTATTAGGTCTTTGCATAAATTCGTGCGGTTTTTTATTGCTTCATTTCATAAAAATACATCAAATCAAATGACAATTTTTAATCAAAATACTCTCCATTACTTTCTACAACCTTTGCCCATTTTTCTGGTAGCAAATGTATACCACGGCGATAGAAGCTCTAGTCTTTGGAGGCAATAAAATGATCCGCGTCCGCACGAACTTTTGAAACGACCTATTATATATAAAGAGTAAGGGATTCTTAAAATTTCAAATTTCAAATAAATAAACAATGGGGAGTGATTTTATTCGACTTTTCTGACATTAAGTAATAAACGATTGTATAAATAAATTAAAGTAAAGGAAGCCGTTAAACAACAACAACAACAACAAAACTATAATTGAATGTTTGAATATTTTTCTCTATATAGTATGCTACTTAATTTAACTTCAAATAATTTTACACCATTTAATTTTAAATTACTTCGAATAATTTGGACCATAGATCACAATGATAAATAATTTTTTGTTATGTCCTTGTAAAACTGTGTAAGTGATAGATTCACCAAAATCTATACAGTTCGTTCAACGGTGACCTATAACATGAATATAAATTTTCTCGTCAATCGGATTAAGTATTTAGACACTATCGTACTTTAAATAATTTGAGACCATAGCCATAATGATAAAGAATTTTTCGTTGTGTCCCTGTAAAAAAACTATCATATTAGTACTAGATTCCCCAAAATCTATACAGTTTGTGCGAAGGTAGCCTATAACATGGATATAAATTTCCGTGTCATTCGAATAAGGTATTTAGACGCTATCGTACTTTAAATAATTTGCGCTCATAGGCATAATGATAAAGAATTTTTCTTTGCGTCCCTGTAAAAAAAAAAAAAAAAAAATACTATAAGTGCTAAATTCACCAAAATCAACAGATCTCGCACAAAAAAACCTAGTTGTAAATTTTAACTCCGGAACTTAATCGGAATTACTTAGCAACATCTACAAGATTTAACTAACATTAGCATCATCAAAATTCTCCATCCCTAAATCACACATCTTTAATTCAGAAGTAGGTAGGTAGGTAGGTAGGTAGAGGTACAGTCGGTAACAAAAGGTCTCCGAACACTGGTAAAAATTCCTATGTAAAAAAAGTACACTTCATACAGTTTTGTTAAATAAATCCTTGTCGAATCCTGTTCTTAGTCAGTGTAAGAATATAATTCGACAAGGATTTATTTAACAAAACTATATGAAGTGTACTTTTTTTATATAGGAATTTTTGCTAGTGTTCGGATACTTTTGTTACCGACTGTAGCATGAGATATATGCTGCCCCACTAGCATTCGGAAGTCTCATTTTAAAGAAAAATAGATGCAGAACAATTCACTTCATTTTCTGTGATAATTCATCTTAAAAATACCTCAACTGAATACGAAAAACTTCACAACTTCTCTTAAACTCGTTCCACATCTCCACTGGAACCAAACGGGGCATATTACAATCAACTGACAACCTTCTTTTGCAGAAATCCAACGCCAACACTTCTATGCTCAACGTCTTTCACCGAGACCATCTCCAGCTAATGCTAAATCCAACTGGTTATTTTGACTCTTCCAACCAAATACCCAGACAACTAGACGCTTTTTTGACCACTTGAAACTTAAAGAGATTGCTTAAGTCCTCACACCTAACAAAACTAGTTGACCTAGGTGGACTCTGCCAAGTTCCTGTATATATATATATATATATATATACATACAGTAGGTGTTCAAATTATTATTATTTTATTATTTTATTTTTTTTTACGTTTTTTAGATTTTGTGAAAAAATACTGTACAAAATGGCCCGGCACTCCAGACATGCAAATAACGTTTAAAAACTCACATTTTCCACTATAGATTTAGTTTAGAGTGAAAATTAAGGGATCCACCAATAATTGAAGAAGTGAGCACGTACTTTGGATCACCCTGTATCATAAAAAGCTATAAATCACTTATAACTTTAACACATTGTCGCTCATACTATGTATAATATTTATATGTTTTGTTGCGGAAATTGCGCAATTATTTTGTCGATGCAGCTTTCACAGCTTTATGAAGTACATGCCACCTGACGAGTTTTTACTTCTAATTTTAAGCATTTTTATCCAATTATTATTTCTGTGGTCCTTCAGTTATTTTCTCTGTCATTAAGTTTAATGGTCCTTTTATTATTATTATTATTTATGTCGGCGTAAGTAATTTAAATTTTTTTTTTGTCTCTTATTGGTTCTTAATCTGTATCGCAACATTTTTGTAACAGTCTTACCTATAAGTTAAAATCAGTTCTATTTTTGTTGTATTGGTATTGTTTTGTATCGATTAATTGCTAAATTTTAAGGTTAAATTTTATTACGATATCTATCATTTACACACACACACACACACACACACACACACACACACACACATATATATATATATATATATAGAAAATTATTAATTTTTCTTGAAAGTTTTTTGCTTATAACTAGAACGGATTTCCCTAAAACTTAACAAAATTTACAGAAAATTTGACAAAATGTAAGAAACATCATTCTTAAACATAAAATTCCCATGCGTAATACAAGCTGAGATGTAAGCATTTACATTTTATATTAGTAAATATTGTTTTACTGCGCATGCGCTAAAGATAGAAAAGTTTATATTGCATGGGTTGAAAGCTAGATATATTGAGCAACTTCTATCAAAAGCTTATTTGAATAGAGTAAAAATTAAGCAAATTGCTGGCAAAAGAACAAGCTAGGTTTTAGGTATTTTTCACAGTTAAAATTTCGTAAAAGATTTTGCCTATGCCGGGTATTTAATTTGAAGATCCAATTATATCCTTCACATTGCAAAAATTCTTTTTTGTGAAAAACTCCTTATAGGCTTGTAACTTTATCAAAATTTATTTATTTTATATTATTTGTGAGTTCATAAGGAGTTTTCACAAAAAAGAACTTTTGCAATGTGATTGAAACAACTGGAACTTCAAATTAAATACGCGCCATGGGTAAAACCCCTTATGAAACTTCAACTCTGGAAAATACCTAAAATCTAGCTCGTTCTTTTGCCGACAATTTGCTTAATTTTTACTCTATTAAAATGAGCTTTTGACAAAAGTTGCTTAATATATCAAGCTTTTAACCTATGCAATAAAAATTTTCTTATCTTTCACGTATGCGCAGAAAAATATTATTTACTAAAAATGCTCATATCTCAACGAATATAACACGTGTGAATTTCATGTTTCATAATAATGTATCTCTAATGGTTTGGCAAATTTTCTTCAATTTTCTTCAATTTTTATGGAAATCCATTCTAGTGATAAGCAAAAAATGTGTCAAAAAATTTGCAATTTCTGAAAAAAAAAAAAAAAAATCATTTGCCTAAATAATGGCGTGATTCCTGCACCAAAACATACAAATATTGTGCATAATTTGTACAACGATGTTTTTAAGTTACAAAGTATTTGTAGCTTTTTATGATACAGGGGGATCCAAATTATTTTCTCTCTTTTCAATATGTGGTTGGTCCCCTAATTGTACCTTGGACTAAATCGATTGTGAAAAATATGAGTTTTTAAATATTATTTTCATGCATGAATTTTCAGATCATTTCATCTAGTATATATATATATATATATATATATATATATATATTAGATGATAATAATAATAATAGTAAAATGTCAAAATAAGAATAATTTCTAATAATTTGAACACCCACTGTATAAATATATATATGCACATGAAAAAACGTCATATATTTTAAATAACAAAAAAGCATCATGCTGGAGATTTCCATGTTTTTTGAATGTACAGTCGGTAACAAAAGTGTCCGAACACTAGCAAAAATTCCTGTATAAAAAAAGTACGCTTAATACAGTTTTGCTAAATAAATCCTTGTCGAATCCTGTTCTTAGACTGACTAAGAACATGGTTCGACAAGGATTTATTTAATAAAACAGTATTAACTCTACTTTATTTATATAGGAATTTTTGCTAGTGTTCGGACACTTTTGTTACCGACTGTATATATATATAGATATATATTACTATTATTAAAAATTTATCAGTATTTTTGACATAATTATGTTATAATTAAAAAATAATATATATTATATTAAATTATTTTTATGATAAATGGTATACAGATTGTTATTTCATACATTGATACCTTATGTATGAAAGATGCTAATTTTTCATCAGGTTCTGGCTTATCACGACGAAGATACTGTATACAAACAAAATGTTCTTTCTGTCATTGTTGTGGGAGAAAAAAAATTACTTAAAAATATTGAATTTTTCTAAAGATTTTAATACATAGTTAAAAAATTTCTTATCATCTTCTAAAGTATATAAGTTTTAGAAACAATTATTTTTCCGGTTATTGTAAATAAAATGATAGTCATTCATTTTTTTGCATCGTTTAAAAATATTTAAACCCTTAATGTTCAAAAAATGTCCGTAGAGCAACATCCACCCTACCCCCAACTGATGATGGATGGTGCATAATCGTAATAATGATATAGAGAATTAAATCATAGAATATAAAGACTACATGGAGAAAAAATTCTGTAACTGACATCTAGAATCTAAGTTGTGGCTCTAGAAAAAATAGTTCCATGTCATCCTTATAAATTCTAGTCCCCTTGGAAAGCGAGTTCTAGAAGCCCCTATTAGAATTCTAGAGCGTTTGCCCATATTCTTGTTGGCAAAGTTATTTAAATATCTCTGCAAATAAATAAGACTACAAGAGGCAGGTTTCTGCAACTATAATCTTAGTTTATTACCAAATTCTAGAAAATCAAGCGAGAATTTCTCGCAATACATATGATTCAGACTATTTAAAGTATTCAGAATATTGTTTCACCATCTAGAAATATGTACACTAGAAAGTCTCGATAATTTCGTCTATTCAGTTTATTGGCATGCCTTACGCGCATAGCTCGGAAATCTATAATTCTAGTTAAGGAATTTAGAAGATGGCCACTTATTCATTCTAGAGGAAGGCGGTATATTTTTTTTTCGCAGTGTATAAATAATAAAAAGTGTCCATTAATCAAAATAAAAAACAAGCTTCACATTCGATAGTTGTACAATAACATGCCTAAAGTTTTTTCCAAGAGGTAGCATCGAACATCGCGTGTTTTTTCCGTATTTCGATTCTGGAGCAGGTGTTCTGTCCGGTTTATTTCTCATGGGTCCACCCTTTTCGGTACATGGGAGGACTGAGACGAAAATGCATTTCATGCCAAATTGATCTGACACAGAAATATGCGCAGTTTATCATGCAGACGAACTAAGTTCTTATACTGATCGAAAAATGTGACATTCAAATATTTCAATGTTTTATGCGATATGCATTTGCAATGCATAGTTAATGGTATGAATTGAAAAAAAACTGTGTTTTAACTGTCATGTCATGTAATAATATGCAACGTTACATTCGGTTTTTCGATAATTGTAATCGTATACCGGTAATCAAAGTCTCGCATTTAGATTAGTTTTGTCAGGGTATAGTTGTTATTAGCTTCGATTCATATTGCTTTTTAAGCTATTCAAATAAATTAACAGATTAAAGTTTCAAATTAACCCTGATTTTTCAAAGGTTTCCTTTAGTAATTGATGTATATAATATCAATCTACAAAAACGAAATACTGCTTTCAAAATTTTTTCTTGTTTATTATTTCCTTTAAACACAGTCTGTTTTCCGTTAAAAATAAATCACTAATAATATTCATTTCTTAATATCTGGTATATAATTTTCTAAAATTTCAATGCAAGACTGTTTCAAATAATTTTAAATAAAAGCTTCGTCCAGGATTTAATGGACATCTTAAAAAAAAAAAAATTACAAACACTATCGATTTTTTTTTTTTTTTTTTTTTTTTTTTTTTTTATAATTTTGAATTTTGAAATAAAAAGCACGCGTGCAGACTGAAAGAAAAAAATTATAAGATAAAAAAAAAAAAAAAAAAAAAAAAAAAAACTTTTTATATACCATGTTTTAAACTTTCTGATGAATCATAGAGCTCTTTTCAATGTGCATAAAATTTTTAAAGTGACAATGACGTCAATTTTTGTGAAATGCATAATGTAACTTTTAATAGTTTTTGAATATTCACGTTTAATTAAATGTTTTTTTCCCAATAATTAAATTATAGCTAATATTTTATTGGCTATATTAACGCTATTAGGATGTTATTATTTTCATATTTTAATTAATTATAAGAAAACTAATCAAAAATTCGAAAATCTGACTTCGAAGTATTGTGTTGTCACCGGGTTCTGAGCAATCCTGAAAGTTTCAAATTTCTAGCTAGTCGGGAAGTTAGTTAAAAATCGATTGCAAGATTTGTACAAGATATATATATATGGAGAATGTGAACTAATAGTAGGAATTAAAAAAAAAAAAAATAGTATTAATAATCTGGTGTGTCACTCACTCACACGACTTTCTTTAATCTGAATTTCAATACTATACTGGTAGATTGCATATTAAGTATTAAGATCAATAGCGTAAGATAATAAAGTTCAATGTATTTTAAAATAATCTAAAATAGACTTAGAGACGGTTCTATTTGACATGTAATTCTGTAACTATCACTCTCCACACCCTGTTCAATTGTAGTACATACAATAATTTAAAAAAAAAAAAGAAAAAAAAGAAAAAAAAAAGACTGCCATTAATTTGCTTTTAAAGTTGCCAGTCTTGATCAAATTTTTAAGTGGCAATCCAATACGGGCTTCAACATACCAAATTTGAATTTCCATTTCCTGCAGTTAATTGTTTCTAAGTTATGCTGATAATAGATATACATGCAGATCGACCGTTAAAATTGGATTTTAGTAATCAGGTACCTCAAAACGTAATATTATACAAAAAACAAAGTTTAAAATTAAAAAAAAAATATTTTATTTACAGCATGCGTATGAAAATTAATTTTATTTCCCGAGCAGTCTTCGTTGGCATAGTAAAATGTAGCAAAGCATTTCCATCAATTACATTCAATTGAAAAGAATGTTTAACTTAATTTTGGGTAGCCCTGCATATTGTCTATAATCAGTATGCACTATAAACAACAATGTGTACTTAAATTTAGCCTTCCTTGAAAAACATCCAACACAAGGAAATACAATTCCAGCAATTTCCAAGTATAGCCGCAATATATCCAAATATTTTGGGTAGCCCTGTAAATGAATGATGCAGTATTTCTATACAACAACCTACACAAAACATGCTTTTATGCATATAATAAATTTCGTTCATTCCGTTTTGTTTGAGTCACCCTATACATGTTACACTGTACTTACTAGAAATTCCTCCCATGGACATAATGTATTTGAATTCTCTTGGCTATCCCTGTAAACGAATCATTTGCTTCATCTCAACGAAAATGTTAGCGTAGTATCTCTATATGATATACATTTAGAATACCAAGTTTGGACTTTCTGCTACTATTTTTCTTGAGATATGCTGATAACAGACACACAGAGACACTCACATAGACAACCGCTAAAAACAAAAACATGAGTTTTGGATTCAAGGAACCTCAAAAAGTGTAAATACAACAAAAACTCAATTTCGAAAATTTCATCAAAAACAATACTTTTTCAGCCTATATGGGTATGAGAAAGTAATTAAAACTTAAATAATTTCCTGACCCACACCGAACAAAAGGTTTCAATTATGTGGCAAAAATGTAACTATCTTTCATTATCTCAACACATAATAGGGATAACTTTCTGATAGCGTTTTAAAATGTCCTCCCTTGTAAATATTTATCTGTTACGTGGCTGAAACATTTTTGTTACGTTACTGTCTTGCGTTATGATCGTGAACATTTCTAAGTTTTTTAAATTAATCTGAAAATAAACTCTCTGAGGAGTGAGTACCAGGCCGTCGCCAACTGTCCATAACGTAGCACTAGTACAACGCAAAACCGACGCAACCTTAACTTCCACCTGAAAATAAAGTAAACGTTTTGAAACGTTTCTACAATACTAGAAGTGTTTTGATATTATCTAATTGTTACGTTTTAGAAACAATACTGAAAATGACTTTTATTATACAGTCGGTAGCAAAAATTCCTATGTAAAAAAAGTACACTTCATACGGTTTTCTTAAATAAATCCTTATCGAATCCTGTTCTTAGACTGACTAAGAAGAGGATTCGAGAAGGATTTATTTAACAAAACTGTATTAAGTGAACTTTTTTTACACAGGAATTTTTACTAGTATTCGGACACTTTTGCCGACTGTACACTACCAACCAATAAGTATTTGGACACTTTAAAATTTTGACATTTTGTTAAATATCTCCAAAAATTCTTCACGAATCATCTTGAAGCTTTGGGAATGTAAAGAACATGTTATACCTCACATATTTGAGCAATAGATTTTTACTTTCCGAACACTATAGTGAGGAAAGTATTGTAATCATGTCAAAAATCCGAATTTGAGATTTTGATGTTTCTATACGTTTCAAGGTCCAATGAGTCCGTTTTCACTATTTTTGCGATGATGTATGTATGTGTGTGTGTATGTATGTGTGTATGTATGTGTGTATGTATGTGTGTATGTATGTGTGTATGTCTGTGAGTGAACACGCTAGCGTCTACACGCTTCTTTCGAATAAGCTGAAAGTTGGTACGTATATTGTAAGTCACCATAGTACGAACCCTATAAATTTTGGTGAATCTAGCACTTATAGTTTTTTTACAGGGACACGAAGAAAAATTCTTTATCATTACGGCCTATGGGACGAAAATCTTAAAAGTGCGATAGCATCTAAACGCCTTAGTCAATTGAGCAAATAATTTATACACATATTATAGGTCACAGATACTCAACCTGTATAGATTTTGGAGAATCTAGGACTTATAGTTTTCTTACAAGGACATACTGAAAAATTCTTTATCCTTATGGCCAATGGGGCCAAATTTTTAAAAGTGTGATAGCGTCTAAACGCCTTATTAATATAAACAAAAAATTTGTACATATGTTATAGGTCACAGTTGCACACACTGTATAGATTTTGGTGAATCTAGCACTTACAGTTTTTTTACAGGGACACAAAGAAAAAATCTTTATCATTATGACCTATGGGACCAAATTTTTAAAAGTGCGATAGCATCTAAACGCCTTATTCAATTGAGCTGAAAATTTATATGAATATTATAAATCACTGTTGCACTAACTATAAGCATTTTTGTGAATCTAGCATTTATAGTTTTTTTACAGGGACACAACCAAAAATTCTTTATCATTATGATCTATGGGCTCAAAGATCAGTAGCGTTAAATAAAACATCGTGTAATATATGGAGAAAAATACTCAAACACTCTATTATGGTTTTCTCCGTTTTGTTTGTTTGACAACTCCTCTTTCTTTACTTTATCTACAAAACTGTTAATTACTCAATGTTCGGAAAGTCGAGTGGAGTCACTCCAGATTTTTTTTTTCCTGAAGAGGTGAAGGGGACCAGTAAAAATTTAAATAAAAATCAAAGTGCTTTACATCATTCTGTAAAAAGTAATGCTTGAAATGCATTTTGGTTATAGCATGTGATTATGAGGATTCTTCTAATTAACTGTATAAATCTTTATGTAGCTACTTACACTGAGAAAAAAATTCTGTAACTGGCATCTAGAATCTAAATTGTGGCTCTATAAAAATAGTTCCATGTCATCCTTATAAATTCTAGTCCCCTTTGAAAGCGAGTTCTGGAAAACCTTATTAACATTCTACAGCGTTTGCCTATATTCTCGAGGGCTAAGTTATTTAAAAATCTCTGCAAATAAATGCGAATACAAGAGGCGGGTTATAATCTTGGTTTATGACCCAATTCTAGAAAATGAAGCGAGAATTTCTCGCAATACAAATGATTCAGCATATTTTGAGTATTCAGAATATTGTTTCACCATCTAGAAATGCGTAGACTAGAAATTCTCGATCAGTTCGTCTAATCAGTTTATTGGCGTACCTTATGAGCCACAGCTTGGAAATCTATATTTCTAGAGAAAATGACCACTTATTTATTCTAGAACGATTTATTTAAAAGAATTAAAAAAAAAAAAAAAAAAAAAAAAGGTCATTTTTTTTTTTATCATAACAAGTAGGGGATCCTGTGCACATTTTTAGAAAACTTGGCATACTACATTGGACACAGCATACTTGAATCAGAATGCAAAAATGTTAAATATCTTACGAAATATGAGCATTTTTGCTAAATATTTTTTAACTACACATACGTAAGCTTTATGAAAATCTCATTTCTACAGTTCAATAGCCAAAAGTATCGAGTTACTTATATGAAAACTCCAAACAAATATCGTGTAAATTCAAACAGTTATGAATTATAGAAAAACGGAATTTCAGTTCCTCTCAAAAACCAGTATGTTGTGGCCACCGCAAGACTTTCTTCTATATTTTCCTGTACAAATTCACTCAGTAAAAATAATTTATTGAAATTATTGTTAAAAAAAAAATATATTCCATGATAATGCAGACGATTTCCATATTAAAGAAGTAGTATGACACTAAATATCCAACAAAAAATGTCAATTTTTTTGTCAATATTACATTAAAAAAAAAAAAAAAAAAAAAAAAAAAGATAACTTTATTTTAAATTATCGCAGATCGATGGTTTAACCATTCGTTTTAAAGGTATTGGCGAGCTCTTTTGCCCCCCGGGGGGGGGGGGGGGGACGAGGCTCCTACACATGCAAAAAAAATTTCCCAGTTGACTATCTCTATTATAAATAATTCTGGTAAATTTCATAATGATTACTAAAAAAATTCTATTTATTCACATATATACAAAATTTTGTCCTAAATCACCATGTTAAAAATTTAGAAAAGGCGGGATGGCAACGCAACCTGTAAGACAATTTTTACCAAAAGTTGATAGGCACTAATTTATGTCAAGGTACAACTACGTACCAATTTGTATGAAATTCTGTGCCGTAGTTCCTGAGATACAGTTGCCACAATATTTTGTCACACACACTCACACACACACACTGACTGACAAACAGACATTTTCTAAAAATGGTCAAATCGTGTTCTACAGCTCTCAAAACGTGTAAATCCATCAAAAACCCGAGGTCGAAAATATTTACGAATCCAATAGTTTCTTCTATTGAATATAGAAGAAAGTAAAAAAGGGATGATGATAGGGAGCTTTATCAATATTTATCTACAGTCAACGAACACTATGTTACCACTGGGCATTGATTGAATAAAAATAAAAATGTGTGTAAAACCCCTTATAGTTTAGCTTTTATTTTGCGAGGAACTGAAATTCTGTTCCCTCTACAACACATAACTGTTTGAATTTACTCTACTATAATCTATATAAATAAAGCAAAGAGTTTTTTGGTGGAACACATCCGGGCAGACCACTCCTATTTTTGATTGGCCTTGATTTAACTAATATGGTGATGAAATTCGGCCATTTTTTTATAGTAAAAACTGATGATTTTTTTAAAAAAGATACTGCATAGATGTTATACTTTTTTAAAAGAGCTATAACAACTTAAATTTTTTTGAGGACACTATATACATGAATTTATTATATTTAAAGATATTACGTTGCAAAGTTTCACAACGCGATATCATTCAATTGCTTTTGATGAAGGTCGGACATTTTTTTTAGTAAAAACTGATGAGTTTTTTTAAAAGATACTAGATAAATATTATACTTTTTTAAAAGAGCTCTAAAAACTGTTCATTTTTTGTGAGGACAGTATATACTAGTTATCAGATTTAAAACATTACATTGCAAAGTTTCACAACGCGATATCATTCGATTGCTTTTATCTTAAAATAAGAGTCTAATATTAAAAAAAAAAAAAACAGTCTAGTATTAAAGAATAATGAATAACTTTATACAAATTATCAGTTTTGAAGTTCTAAGAGCTGGAATTTTTAAATTACTTCGGATTTATTTCCCATACATAATCCATTAAATATGTAAACAATTATTGATTCATTCTTGAGAATCATTCACAAAATAACATAACATTGTTGCAAAACGAGTGCAAAACGGAAGAAATATTTTATTTAATTTAATTTGCAGTATGTTATTTTGTTTTTGTTTTTTACCTTAAAAGGAATTTTTAATTATGTTACAAATCCAGGAATGTGATATAAAAAATAAATAGTAACTCAATTCTTTTGAAAATTCATTTAAATTTAGCAACCATCGAAGCGGTCGTTGCCTGCTAGTACTCTATAAGAATGAATTTACTCTATAATAATGCTCTAAATCTAAAATTTTCATATTTTGTTTTCCCTAACATAGCTATGTCTTAAAACAACTGTGTATAAGAGTATGGTCAAATATTTTCCTTAATTATAGTCTCTGTATTATTCGGTGGAAAACTAAAGATATCCAAACGTTAAAAGTAAACCCTCATTAAGCAAAAACTAACCCGCAGGCCAATTGACTCATCCATGTTGTATTTTCATTGAAGCGCCCCTATTCTGGTTCTTCTCTTTTCAAAACCCTGCGCCCCTTCCTTTAGATAACGAGGTTTGGTGCCCTTGTTAAGGGGCATGTACCGAAGAGGGATTTTCCTTATCGTGCACGGGGTGAACTAGGGATAAGTGGAGGGATTATCAGTCCGTTCTAATCTTTAGTGTAAATACGGAAATAACCGGGAGGGGTGACACAGGAATACAAATATGACACTTTAATGGTGGAATAGGGTGTGTATTATAATTGGGTTATGATTTTTATCGCTCGGGGTTTTTATTGCTCGGTATTTTTATACTTCCCTAAACGTCCATACAATAAAATGTTCCGCAGGAATGCGCGTGGTAGAGAGGATGCATTACATCATTCGTCTTCTTAAAATGGAAAAAGGTAAATTGGGCAGTTATTTTTATTCCTATTTTGTAGCTTTTATTTGCATCGTTACGAAATTCGACGAGACTTTTATTTGTTTATGGCACCAAATTCAAAATTATGTTTGGTGCGCTCTTTTTGTTTATTCTATGTAGTACAGTTCTTAAGGACTTTTTTTTCTAATTATGTAGTATTCATCTGCGAAAAAAAATTCTCTTTTCCCGTTTGTAAAGTCTGGGCATTATTTTTTTTTATTATTCATATGAAGAACAAACATCCACGCTTTTTTTTTTTTTTTTCGGAATTTGAAGTCACAATCTTCTGTTCTAGAAATCAGCCCACTGTCATCTGTGTCAGTAGCCAATCACAGGGTTATCCAGCTTTTTCCCTAGCAGCCCTAAAAACCCATCTCATCCACATGATATCCTCAGGATATAATATGGATGGAAGTACATGCAAAGGACATACTCAGGATGTACTACAGATAAGTGTACTGTTAGGGAGTACATCTCTTCCAAATGACATCCTCAGGATATCCTATGGAAGAAAAGACTTCCTATGGACATTTTTAGGATGTATTATGGACAAGTGTGTTGTTGAGGCTGCATAAGAAAAACAGATAAGATCATGATCAATGTTTACTGGTTAAATCATATGACACGCGTCTAAAGGCTTCTGAGAAATTTTCGTTATTGATTTACATCACAGTAACCACTCCACTTCCCACATATTTAATCTATGAAACGTAGCAAGAACGTCACATGGTGATATTGCGATTTCCCACATATGTCCTGTTTATTTGTGGAATATATCAGAAATGTTCTTGGGACGTGTAAATATCTCAACCCGGAGACATCACATTGTAACATCTATTATACATCACATAGATCTGTGCGCATGAGTAAAATCAGAGTCAAAATGTATCAAGAAGTACATCTCAGCGACAATCAGCCACTATGTCTTAGAGATGTTCTTTTTAGAAAGATGAAAATGAGACGTTGTAATGAATATTTACATCTTTGGGTCTTCAAAAGTTTTTAAAGATCTAGTAGCAAAAATTTATAGTAACCTGTGTTGCATCTAAGTTAAGAAAGGGCTTTATTTTTTACAGATATCTTTTACAGTGTATATTTAGGAATTTTCCTGACATCTAAATTAATCTTTTCATCAAGCATTTGTTACACTAAAAATCCCATTGAGTCTGCAATAATTTTATGGTTTGCACTGAATCGAACACGCCAACAGATACATGTATTTTCTCCTAAAAAATGACGCCAGTATCACAAAATACTTTCTCTTGATTATACAAGTAGGCGTCGCCCGCTTAGCTTGTCTCTGTATTTAATTTTTTTTTTTTTTTTTTTTGGTAAGTAAAATTCTGCTTATATTCTTTGTAAACAGAATTTTATTTAGTAGCACAGGTCTTATTAACACGCTTTTATTAGCTTCACCTGTATGTATGTATGTATGTTTGTATGTATGTTTGTATGTTTGTAACCGCTCTGGGAGCAAACAAAAAAATCTATATTGTAAAAAAAGACTTTCCCTACGTGATCGCCGTGGCGTTGAGGTATAGCTTCGCGCTACGAACCTAAAGGTCTAGCGTTCGATCCCAGTCAGGGGAGATTTTTAAAAATGGTTTTTGTTTAATTCTAAATTATTTTAATTAAAGATTTAAATGTATGTAAATATTATGGTCTGTCACTCCCATGATTTTCTCTTACCCTGCATTTTAATACTAAGATAGATATTTTGTGCTTTTTAGTTCACATTTCTATAAAAGCGTGTTCTTTAATTTTTTTAAAACTATAATATTATTTTAATATATACTTCCATATGAAGACATGCAGTAACTGTATTTCATTCCCTAGCATCGGTTACAATATTCGTTACTTAAAATTACTTTCATACAGATTTAGCATAGGAGCTCCTTGGCGGCTTTTAAATATTTTTGCCATTTTGGCGATGAATTAAAATGGGTATCACAATCGCGTAAGTAAACTTCTTAACGAGAAACGACCGAACTTTTTTCGATGATAAATTTTAAATTTCGAATATTTGTTGGTTATATCCAGGAGATATAGCCAACAAATATTCAGAAGCCATTGCAAAAAGTGCGTGCGGCGGTAGGTTGTATTTGAGCCTCAAATCCGAGAGACAGGAGTCCAAAGACTTTCATCTGGACAAAAGGTTAACCCTCGTGTTCATCGGTAAACTTTGAGACTCTATCGGAGAAATGTCATTTGATGGCGTCGCTATACCATCATCGATACATATTTTACAAGATATCGCCAGCAAATATTAAGAAGTCATCATTAAAATATATGAATTTCTCACTTACCAGTAAGTTTTGAAAAACGTAAAAGTTTTTACAGATTTGACATAATATTTTAAGAAAGTTTAAGAAATTCAATAGTAAAATTAGATGTTGACAGGCATCAAATTTAAGGTGTGATACAATAAAAGGCGAAAACACACAATTGCTGTCTGAAAGAAATAGTCCTGTCATACTAATAAATCATAGTACAACTTTAATTTTCATTGTATGATTTTAGTAGATTTGGAGAATTTTAATTAATGCCAATTCATTTTTATAATGTGCTTTACGGAAAAAATCTGTGTATATTGCTTCAAATTCAATGGTAAAATTCATGATTACGCTGATAATACATTTCCCTAATGGGTAACGCGTGAGTATATATTTTATATATTTCTTATCTAAATTTTAATAATATTTTCTTCAGACGTCCTCACTCGTTTAAGAGATCGCATTTCAATGAAATTTTTAGTCATTACCATAACTCACCATAACATAACTCACTGATAATACATTTCCCTAATGGGTAACTTGTGCATTTATATTTTAAATATTTTTTATCTAAATTTTAATAATCTTTTCTTCAGACGTCCTCACTCGTTTAAGAGATCGCATTTCAATGAAATTTTTAGTCATTACCATAACTCACATGCAGTTTAAATTGTGTTCTAAAGGATTATTACTTTCTTCTACATTCAGTGGAAGACAGTATTGGATTTGTAGAAATTTTCAACTTCTAGTTTTTAATGGATTTACATGTTTTGAGAACCCAGAACACAATTTGATCAATTTAGAAAATGTCCGTCTGTTTGTCTTTGTGTGTTAGACAAAAATTTTGTTCCAAGTGTATCTAAAGAACTACTGCACAGAATTACATATTAATTTATATGCAGTTGCACCTTGACATAAGTTAGTGCCTATCAAATTTTGATTCAAATCTCTCGAAAGGTGGCGCTACTATACTGCAATTCCTCCCATTTAAGGGAAGGCTATATCTCAGGTTCTTATGTGTGTAATCTAACAAACGTTGATATTTAATAGAACCATTACGAAATATTTAGCTGATTCAATATGGGTGCACGTCGGATGATAAATGATGTTGTTATGCCACAATTTTTCCCGTGAACGGGAAGGCTATATCCCATATTCTATTGTATACAATTGCACAAACTTCTTATATGAGAGAGCAATTATAAAACACTATACTGATTCTATGTCGGTGCAGATCTGCCGATAGATGACCCTATTGTACTGCAATTTACTCCGTGAATAGGAAGGCTAAATCTCAACTTCTATGGAATATAATTGTACCAAACTTGATATGTAAAAAATAAACCTATGAAAACGAATGCTGGTTTAGTTTATGTATATCGGCCGACAGGTGGTAATGTACAGTCGGTAATAAAATTCCTATGTAAAAAAGGTACACTTCATACGGTTTTGTTAAATAAATCCTTATCGAATCGTGTTCTTACACTGACTAAGAACAGGATTCGACAAGGATTTATTTAACATAACCGTATGAAGTGTACCATTTATACATAGGAATTTTGGCTAGTGTTCGGACACTTTGTTACCGACTGTAATTACTCACTTTCTGGAATTTTCTACATCTCAGTATCTGTCGATTAAAATTGCATCAAATACCATATGTAAAATCTTTATTCTCATAAGCTATATTAAACTTTTATGCATGTTAAACTGCAAATTGTGCTTTCATATAGAATGATATAGAAGAAAGTTTTGTGATATCCTCAACATACTGGTTTTTTACAATAATTAAGATAAAGAAAAGACATTTATAAACTAATTTGGCATAAGACTATTCATAAAGTGATAAAATAAGAACAAAATTGTGCTTGTCGATGATGAACTGAAATTTGCAAATGCATGTTCAACTATATCTTAATTTCAAATGCAATATTCAGCCCACAGACAGACAAAACTATACCTTGACGCATTTAGATCGATCTGAGAACAACATTCATGCTTTTCCACACTCCCTCTTCTATATTTAAAGAGAACAAGAGTGTGTGAAAGAACACAGGCCATCGCACCTGCTGGGATCTGAATTGAAAACGCCTCCGCTCTGTGAAAAGGACCTTTTCAAACCATTGTCTGAAAACACTGCAAATCGAAGTATGTGTAATGGTAGAGTACTATTTACTCGGGTTTTTCAGCTTCATCTTGCGAATAAATGGAAGTGCCTACTTTAAAATTTAAATAAAATGGAAGGAATTATTTTGAAGAGGAAACAAATAAGAGGAAAATAAAATAGAAAAGTAAATTAGTTGGATGAAAGATTAGTTTTTTTTTTCTTTTAGTTGTTATCAAAACGCTTTGTTTTTGTTATTAAAAAACATAGGGGTATTGATTTTTTTTTTTTTTTTTTTAAATTTGTAAAAATGGCTCTTGAAATGGGAATTTCAGAAGGAATATGTTAAGTCATTTGAGGAGCAAACATTCAAAACGTGTTTTCTCCAAAAATAAAAAAATTGAGTTAGTGATTTTTTTTAAAACTTAATATAAAAATAGTACGTCTACATATCTTCATAGATATGTCTTCTTATTTTCCTAGTGTCTAGTAATACATATAAACAAACGATAATTAGGTTTTAAGCTTAGTTATTTTTTAATTTATTAGTTTTTGTGTTGTCTGAAAAAATGTTTCGGAAGGAAAAAACACGGTTTGAATGTTTGCTCCTCATTTTCACTAATGTAAAATTTAGGAGTAAATAACATTTGCCACAGTACTTCAACACTGACGTCTTTGGAGATAATAAGCAATAGTTCAGAAAAGAATGTGCAAATATTACTACTGTGTTCTTCGAATAAAGTAAAAGAAAATTTCAGGTGTGTTGAAAGTAGACCAAAAATAAACAGGCAGTTTCTAGAGGACGAGTACAATTTATTTAACGAATATCCTCAAAACAATCTTAGAAAAGCATTATTTGCATCACAGATGTCCTGAAAATACCGTTTTATGCACCACTGAGTTGAAATATTTTTTATTCGGGAACATATTTGAAAAAGGAACCCAAAATCGCTCAGTAACAACCATTCAGCGCAAATACCTGAATCCAACTGACTCCATTAGAAAGTGAGTCCATCCTTTTATGCTTTTGCGATGGTTTGGCGCGAGAAATCTATATATTATTCTGTAGAAGCCCAGTAACTCCGTTCGTAATTGAAATAGGGCTTTCAAACTGTGGCAAACTTAAACTACAATTTTTTGCCAGGTTTTCATAAGGATTGTCAAAACTACATCTTGACGTAAATAAATCTAGAACAACATTCATTCTTTTCCCCAAAAAGTTAGAGAGTACATTCATTAATTTCTTCTGTATTCATAGAAAAATGTTTGTTTATAAATATTTTCAACTTCCAGTTTTCCATGGGAGTTAAGATACCTTAATCATATTTTGATCACTTAAAAAAAAAAATTCGTCTATCGATATGCGTGGGGCAAATTTTTTCAGGTAGCTCTAGGTCATACATTAAACCACAGATTTTCATAAAAGTGTGTATTCGGTTTTAACTTGGCATATATTGATGTCAGATAATTTTACGTGCGTATCACCAAACAGATGGTTCTGCTATGATGCAATTTTTCTCATTTTCAGAAAGACTACATCTATCAGGTTTTATAGTGCATAATTGCACAAAACCTGACAAGTGGAAGGTCCATTATGAAATTCTAAGTTTATCCGTTTTGGTTGTTTATTGATCGACAGGTTATGTTACTGTGCAATTTTCCCGTGTACGGGAAGGATATAGCGTAGCTTCTTTAGCGCACGAGAGCGCCAAACTTGATTTATGACAAAGTGTATGATTTTTGCATGTATAAGTTTTTATACAAGCATATAACTTTGTTAAAAGTATTCTTAATCATTGCATGAGTTATGAATCGTATTGATTTTTTTCCCGTGTAGTTGTTAACATGTACCGTGTACCTGTTCAGTTTAAAAAGACAAAACAACACGAAAATATGTAAAAGATAATTCTTTTTTATAGAAGAGCCTCAAATATTTTGCTTTTTTTTTTTTTTTTTTTAAACTGTGATTTGTTATAATCTTGTTCTTATAGACAGTTTGTTTTCGAACGTATTGCTTTTTCAGTTATCTTGATCATAGCGTTTATTTATGGTATGCTTTAAAGAGGTGCAAATCTCGGAAATAAGACAGAATCATGCCAAGTTGACGATTTTTAAAGAAAATAATAACAATTATTTTTTTTCTGAACAGGATTTAATTTTGGACACAAATTCTAATTTTGACATAAGCTTTTCCTGTTTATCTGTAATAGTCTATTTCATTTTAATTAAAAGTGAGGTCATAGCTGCCAATCCTGGCGATTTTGTAATACCACTATTCCAATACAAACGTTTTTGTATCATCTAATAGCAAAAATTCTGCAATTAACCTACACGAAGATAACTAATATAATAAAAAGTGATGTTCAAAAATCTGAAAAGTTAGTACCTATAAGCAATATGTTGTTTTGTAAATGGTGACGACGTTTTTGTCAGGGCTCTCGAACTATTTTGTCGGAGCTATTTTGTCCTGGACGTTTTCGGTAGGGTTATTTTGTCGGACTTATCTTGTCTGAGCTATTTTGTCGTGGGGATATTTTGTCCTGGTATTCTTGTGTCGGGACTTTTTTGTTAAAACTTTAAAAAAGTGACGTTAGATAATTTGAAGAGATGACAGCTAAGTAAAGATTTCTGTTGCAGATGGTAACAATCTTATTTCCGTGCCTGACACAAATAGGATTCCAGTCCTAATATATAAATAAATGAAGTTTGCCAAGTAGTACCATAAACTGCAACTATACCGATATTTCATTTCAATTACAATGATCCGATTTAATTTTAGAGTGGATTGAAATTGCTCAGGTATATACAAATCCACACAAACATTTATACTCAAAATTATCTAACCATATTCGAATTTGATGTACATCCATTGACTGGCACAAACACCTTGAAATGAATGGATGATGTAGAATAGTATGCATGTATTTCTCCTCTAGAAAAGAATAAGACTGTGAGAAATAGTACAGGAAATCACACCTGCTGTTATTTGGATTGAAAACACCACTTGCAAGCCCTTACTCTAAACCGCTGCAAATCGAAGAGCGTGTAACGGTATAGAACTATTTATTCAAGATTTCGAACTCCATCTCAGGAATAAGTGTGAAGTACTTTCTTTGAACTCTAAACTAAATGGGAGAAAGTTCTGTTAGACAGAAAATTTTTAAATAAGAGGAAAAAATCAATCGTCAAGTAAATGTATTTTGTTTACCTTATTTATGAGTTTGTTAATATTTATGATGTGAAACTTTTCTTATGGTACAATGCATACATTTATAATTGTAACTTTATAATTTATTTTAGAGCATTATTATTACCCGCCTTTTTTCCTACACCACCTTTTTTCAGAACATTTTCTTTCTTCTTATTTTATCGTAATTATATGTATGAGAAAATTCTCTACAAGCAAAGTGGTGTGAAAAAAAGCAGGTACTAAGAATACTTTATAGAACCTATACAGCAATATGATACATATAATTGACCACAAGAGAAACATATGAACATAGCGCCTAAGATTAGCTTGAATTCGGATTTTTTTTTTTTTTTTTTTTCATTACTTCTTGTTTTCGAGACTCTCTGGCCATTGAGCATCGGCATGATACTTGGCTTATCTCCATTCGCTGGCTTCTTCTCCTCTTCGAGCATCTTTACTTTCCGCATTTTTCTAACAACTGGATTGTATCTATTCTTTACTTTCTTCTTGTCTTCTAGCCACTGTCAGTTGATCATCTGCACGGAAAGTGACTGTTCTTCTGTATTTTATCGTTTTCTAGCAGTTTGCCTTTGAACATGTTTCTGACGCGAGGTTTGTACATGTTCTTTAGGTTCCTGTTATCTTCTAGTCACTGACTGTTGAGCATCTGCACAATATCTATCTATTCGCTGTTGGTCAGATTCTTCTTGCATTTTAACACAGCAGAAGTCCTTACACAAAAAAGACTATTTAGAGACACTGTAGTTTTTATTCAAATATAGATGCTAACGTAGATTTTAGTTATTTTTATGAAAATTGAGTTTTAGTATAAAAATTATTTAAATGTTAAAACTGAGAAAGAAAAAATTAACGGAATAAAACAAAAAGCAGTAAAATGAATTACTAAATGTAATATTTCAATCAAATCCTAATTATAACCATTTGAGCTCATTGCGAGAACTTACACGTATAAAACCACAAATGAACAATCATTTTTAATTTTAAAAAAATTTATGGGCTCTTATACTTTTCAGCATAAAAAGAAATACATTTTCTAACTTGTAAGTAATAAAAAACAGAATTTTTTTTATTTTTCGCGTGTAATTAGATATATTTCTTTTCTTGTCGGGTAAAAATGAAAGCGTAAATTTTATTTATATATTTATTTATTACATTTTATTTCATTTATTCATTTATTTATTTATTAATTGTTGTCAACTTGATTTTTCCCTTTTAATAATTTCAAAGTTAAAATTTAGATTTTATTTAATACCTTTTGAACCAAACATCCAATTAATCTAACAAACACTTACTTAGCTAGATATTTTCGTGATTAATAAGTGTACCAGTTTTCGTAGCGATCGGTTTAACGGTGTATATATGTATTAACGTAGTAGAATGTAAGAAACGAAATGACGAAATTCCACCGCAATCCGCAAAAACCAAAATGAATGAAAAAATAACCAGTAACATCTTAAAAGATGTAAAAAAAATTTACCAGTAATGTTTTAATAAAGATATGGAAACAACCATTCTACTCACTGGAATATGATCCTCAGAATATATATATATATATAAAATTGAAATAATGATATCCGCCAATAACGTGTTGAAACACTAAAATTCTAATTAAGAAATAACGAGTGAAATTACGTAGAAAATTCAAGAGTGTCAAATCCATTTTATATAAGAACAAGAACGAAAAATCAGTCAGTACGAACTGATCATTAAAACGTACTCTTTATAACGTTTAACCTTTAACGTTCTTCGACTACGTTTTTACACAGCGTATAGACAGTACGATAGAAATTCAGACGAATTTATTAAAACAATTGAATTCATAATCACTCTTTTAAATATTATTGGAAAGGTGTTAAAAATGCTTAACCCAAACGGAAATGCAATTCTAGTAATTCCCAATTGCAGTACTTAACGTATCTGAATATTTTAGTATAGCCCTGTAAATCTGAATGCTAAGCGTATCATATTATTTTAAAGCATATTAACAATTAAGGTATATTTCATTGAGATTTTTGCAGTAAAATGTTAAATAAATGCGATTTATAAAAAATTCTTTCCTAAAACGCAATGCGTTGGCATTTTGGGGGGCGTCCCTGTACACAAACAAGTTGCACAGAGCCTATTAATACCATTTTAAATAGGGAACAATCCATAATGATATTGAATGACATATACTATCATTAATAATATATTCTGGAAATATTTACGCTAGAGGCGGGCACACGGACAGTCAGACAGATAAATACATTAATTCAAATAATAGTCTCTCTGATAAATTGTTACAAAGTGTTAAAAACACATAATGAAACGAAAATGCAATTCCAGCAAATTTCAAATTATAACACTTAATGTAACTAAATATTTTGTGTGGCCTTGTAAATCTAATTGCTATTTATACTATATTCTATAGAAAGCATTCTTTTTTGCATATGAATAACATATATCTCAATTTATTAAGTTTTGTGCAAAGCAAAGATATAAAAATATGGTTCATAGAAATACCTCTCAATACAACGCGATGCTTTTGAAAATTTTCTGATGTCCCTCTACACGAGCAGTGGTGTTGTTCATTAAATTTGAATAAAAAACATCTGATAGTGAAGTTGAATAACATATATAAATTTCAAGAAATTCCATCAATATTTACGGGAGCTGGAGCTCGGACAGACGGACAGACAGACAAACGGAAGTCATAAACACTTTCCAACCTTGTTGAAAAGTGTTATTAAAAAATAAGAACTGTAAAAACATATTATATATAGATTTATATATATATATATATATATATATATGAGTGTGTGTATAAAATGTTTTTATTAATCTTTTATTCATTATATATATATGTGTGTGTGTATGTGTGTGTGTACATAAAATGTTCTCCAATTTTACGATATGGAATAGTCTTAACTTTACAATTCAATTCAGTTGTTTACATTTCTCTTTTGTTCTTGTTTGAACAGATATCTGATTATTAAGTTTCACTGGAGAAATATTTAGGAAAATGTTATGCGTAACAATAAAATGGCATCTTGAATCTAATTTGTTTACAAAATATCGGCCACGTGTTCGGCGATTTTACCTACTATGACGACACAGGAATATTGTCCATTGATAGAATTGAACGCGGTTTGCGAAAAAAATCATTCTAGAGAAGGGGGATTTTTTTTTCTGGGGGGTGGTGGGGGTAAAGAAAGTTAGACATATAGTTAAAATTTTCACACCGGTGTTAAAGAAAAATATGCAAATGAAATTCCTATAATTTGCACAATTTTGTAATTAGAACATGTTATTTCTTAGTTTTGCCTCTTATTTGTGCATACATGAAGCTTTATTGTGATGCTGACTTGGTGGATAAACCGCTATGGATGAAGATGTTTTCCCTCAGGTAAGAACCACCGACTGAAGTTACAGTTAGCAGTGTTATATTTCGTTTGCAAACTGTAATTTGTGGTGACGATGGATACATAGAATAGGATTTATATGCCTGTAAACATTTTCATGTGAATAAGTACAGTTTTTCATGAAAATGTGTGATCTGGTCATCCTCTATCGACAAATAACTTATTATTTTTTCTTTACCAAAAGAATCCCCTTTCACGAGAATGATTTTTTCGCAAACCGCGTTCAATTCTATCAATCCATTCAATAGTTATGACTAAATGTCTAAAGACTTATGGGACACCCGATATATACATTATATATATGTGTGTATGTGTGTGTGTGTGTGTATATATATATATATTGTTACAAAATTGTAAATAATTGTGCTTATTTTTGTATAAATTCTTTCAAAGAGGCTTAGTAAATCGATAAAGTGCTAATTTTGTGCATTCCTAGTCGTTTTAGCGTTAAAATAACCTTATTTTCCCTTAAAAACGCATTAAAAAGCCCCAATAAGGCAGGAAATGGATTTGGCGCCAAATTTGGCGATTTTTTCCCACCTTGGCGTTTTTTTGGCGACCTTGGCGAGAAATTCCTTATAAGGGATATACCAAATATGGAAGCTGTAAGTTGATTGGTTGACCACTTTCTAGAGTTTTCTCGAAAAATCTGGGTTCCATGGAACAGTATATAAGAAGCGCTCTCTCGCCAAGGCAGTCAGTCAGTTCAGTTCAGTCTAAGATCAGCTTCTGTCAATGTTGCATTGCTTGAGCCTCTTTGGAAGAGACTTGCTTCAAGTGTTATTGCTATACAGTTTGTACTGTGGATTTGCTATTGACAGCTGCTGTTTAAGCTGTGATTACTGCTTGAACTGAAGCTGATACTTGGTTTATTGACCTGTATTTTTCTGGAACTTTCTGTGAATAAATTACTGCATTTTTGTACGTTTGGCCTTTCATTCTCGGACAACTCACGAACCCCCAAGTACGCAACATTTCTGGTGTCAGAAGCGGGGTTGTCTGTGAATGGTGATAACGAGAGCTATGGAGCAAGAAATGAAGAAATTTCTAGAAGGTCTCACTGCTCAGATGAATGAGTTAAGATCTGGATTGATAGAGAAAATGGAAACAGGACAGGAAAAGATGGAAGCATCGCAAAGAGAGATGAAAGAAAGTGTAGAAGCATCGCAAAGAGAGATGAAAGATAGCCTGAGTCAAGCGATGAAAGAAATGAAGGTAGCACAAGAGAAAATGGAAACATCGCAAAGAGAGTTGAAAGACACTATGGGTGAAGTTCAGGAAGAAATTAAATCTAATCAAGATGAGATGAAGAGAGAGCTTTCAACGGTGAAAGAATCAATCGAGGGTAAATTAACGGTGATGGAAAATAGAATGGATGGAATAGAAGAGAAAGTTTTGAAAATAGAAGAAAGTTTTGAAGAGAAAGCCATGAAGATAGAAGAAAATGTTATGAAGGTTGAAGAGAAAGCTATGAAGATAGAAGAAAATTTTATAAAGGTTGAAGGGAGTGTTAGAACGGAGTTTCGAGGAGAAAGTTAAAGAAAATTTTGATCAGGAACTGAAAGGAAGGTTTTCAGAGATAGAAGGTAAACTGAAGAGAATAGAAGAAGATCTGGAGAGAAAAGTGGAAGAAAAGTTAGCATTCATGCCCCAGGAAACTGAAAAGAAAGAGAGAAGAATCCAGAATCAGGAATTTATTACGCTATCTACCTACGATGGCAGTTCTTCCTGGCATGTATATAAGACGCAGTTTTCCATCGTAGCTCAAGCTAACGGCTGGGACTCTACCGCCAAGTCAGTCCACTTAGCAGCAGTATTACGGGGAGATGCAGCCGAGATACTGAGAAATGTTTCTAAAGAAGAAAGGCACGACTTCAAGGCCCTGACTAGAGCACTGGAACTACGGTTCGGAGAGAAGTGTTCTAAGGACTATAGTCGCCTCCAGCTAAAATCTCGTTACCAGAAAACGAGCGAAAGTTTGCAAGAGCTGGCAGCGGACATTCAGAGATTGTCATACCTAGAATTCTCAGACTGTCATGCTGACACTCGTAACGACTTAGCTCTTCAGTACTTTATCGATGCTGTTCGTGATCCAGAAATTCAAAAAGCGCTGAGACTCTCCAACATCAGCAGAACTCTTCCTGTTTAGCAAAAGGAAGTCTTCTTGGATGTTGTTTGATTGGAGGAGAATTTCCTGTATCAATTCTGTGCTGGGTGATGTTCGTTCGCCCGACGTCTTCAGGTGTTCGAGAAAAAAGGTCTTTAAATTCTTGGAGTAGCTTCTCCGCAGCACATCTCTGTTCCTTTCCTAACTCTGCATTCTTGAGTAGTTCCGTTGTTAATTGCTCAGAAGACTTGGATTCGGTTGATTGCATGGGGCGTTTTATGCATGTTACAGGAGTGCAGGCTGCTAACACCTCATCCTTCTTCACTGTTCGGACCTTATCGCTGATGTTTGCGACTCTCACAGGAATAGTACTCTTTGAGAGATCAACTAGAGATGAAGCTACCAGAACTCCTCTTGGGCTATTGTCTGTATTCGGGTATTCAATCAGTCCATAGCGGAAGTATTGCTTTGTAGGTGGTGATCCTGAAACTATTGTCTCTGTGTGTGGAGGGATGGAAATTTCAGACTTGGCTGTTATCTGGCAAATTGTCTAAATGTCTTGATTTTCAGTGTTGAACACAGCGATGTCTTCCGAACTCGAATGCAGTTCATTATTCTTGAAGTCCAATTGAAAGTTGAATTTTCTCAGGAAATCAACTCCAATGATTAAAGGATCTCTTATATCAGCCACATATGCCATATGATGGTAACTGGCATTCCCAAAAGTGATAGTCAAGATCATTTTTCCATATATTTTGATCTCGTCTCCGGTCACAGTCTGGAGTTTAACGCAGGGCGGCGTCCAGATGATCTTCTCTTTTAGTTCTTGAGCCAAATCCGCTCTAATGATGGTCACGTTGGCTCCCGTGTCCAGAATCATCCGGCAGGCGGTGTTGTTTACTTGGCCATAGACGTAAAGTCCATTATCGCCGCCACTCATCGATGAAACATGAAATACTGTAAATTGGGGCTCTTTAATTTTAGGCAACCTCCGCCCCGCGAGATGGCCTCCTCCTAGTGTCCCTGCAGTGATGGTGAAGCCGGGTGATTTCCTATAGTTGGTCGTACAGGGCAGTTCCTCTTCACGTGACCATCCCCTCCACAGCCCCAGCACTTTATCTTCCGATCCTTTATTTCCTTATTATTCTCCAGGCTGCGCAATCTCTTTAAGATCTCTTCGATACTTTTCTTCATTTCATTTTCACCAGCAGGCGTATCATTTAATGAGACTGCTCTTATGGTATGGCGGTCTTTACGGGAGGCTTGTTGGGCTGCCTCTATCCTAAGTGCATAGCCTAAAGCTGATTCTACGTCTCTGATGTTGGAGAGTCTCAGCGCTTTTTGAATTTCTGGTCCACGAATGTGGGCGTGGGTTCGAATCCCACTTCTGACACCAGAAATGTTGCGCACTTGGGGGTTCGTGAGTTGTCCGAGAATGAAAGGCCAAACGTACAAAAATGCAGTAATTTATTCACAGAAAGTTCCAGAAAAATACAGGTCAATAAACCAAGTATCAGCTTCAATTCAAGCAGTAATCGCAGCTTAAACAGCAGCTGTCAATAGCAAATCCACAGTACAAACTGTATACCAATAACACTTGAAGCAAGTCTCTTCCAAAGAGGCTCAAGCAATGCAACATTGACAGAAGCTGATCTTAGACTGAACTGAACTGACTGACTGCCTTGACGAGAGAGCGCTTCTTATATACTGTTCCATTGAACCCAGATTTTTCGAGAAAACTCTAGAAAGTGGTCAACCAATCAACTTACAGCTTCCATATTTCGTATATCCCTTATAAGGATTTTCTCGCCAAAGTCGCCAAAAAAATCGCCAAGGTGGGAAAAAGTCGCCAAATTTGGCGCCAAATCCATTTCCTGCCTTATTGGGGCTTTTTAATGCGTTTTTAAGGGAAAATAAGGTTATTTTTATGCTAAAACGACTAGAAATGCACAAAATTAGCACTTTATCGATTTACTAAGCCTCTTTGAAAGAATTTATACAAAAATAAACACAATTATTTACAATTTTGTAACAATATATATATATATTATATGTATGTACTAGTGGTCGCCCAGTGGTCGAAATTCGACCATAATTAATTAAAATTATAAGTTTAAACATTATTAAGGATTCCATTTCCATTTGTTTCATTGCAATGAATGACCGAACAAAAGGATTACTGCGTTCCAATTCGAGAGAAATTTCGCGCATTATGTTGTTGTTACATGTTTGATTAAAACGTTCTTGTAATCTATAATTGATAGCAGTGTCAACATCATAAAAATATAATTGCGCATAACATGGTGAACGACCATGTGCAGCAGTCATTGGACCCGATCTGTGATAAAAAACATCATGTATTTTGAAATGATACACTCCACTTGTAACTGCCTCGGATACTTGAGCTTCTGAGCTAACCATAGCAAATGATGAATTGTATTTGCGAATATTTTCAAAATAATTTTTTGACTTACTTTTTATTGAAGGTTCATTTGAAATAAGTCCATCATACAATGATTTAAAATATTCATTTTGACTTAAGGGCGGTAATATTGCTTTACCCTTATGACAACATGAAGTGAATGCAGTTCTGTCACCTAAAGTGACTTCAGATTCAAAATGTTTCGCATTGCAAAACCTGCATTCCAAATCCATTAATCCACAATCATAACTATAAAAAACTTTTGGAATGACATTTCGTGCACATTTAAATTTATCTGTCAAATTCACTTCTTCATTCTGTATAATATTAACACTATTTGTATTTTCATTACTATTATTATTATGTGTCCGCAAATATAGATTCCTTCTTCTTTGTCTCTCACTCCGACCCGTTAATGTTCTATGTCGAGGCATAATAAAAGTAGAAAAAAACTTTCATCGTCAGTAGAAAAAATCGTTATTTTTTTTATTTTAGGTTGATTTCTTTAGAAACTGATCTATACAAATTGAATGAGTTGAGTTGAGTTGAGTTGATTAATTAGTATATATATAATGCAAAACTTGTGTGTTTTTAAAAAATATTAGCATTCTGCGATAACTCTTTCACATGAAACTGGCTATTTAAAAAATAACTCATTGTTATTAACTTTTATTATTGTTATTAACATATTAACTTTTTATTATTAATTGAAATTTCAAAATTTTGGCAACAGTATAAAAAAATGAAAATGCTAATTTTAATCTGGAAATAAAACCCGATAATATAGGCTTTGAATTGCACCTTTGTCGTTTCACAAATGTTCCAATTTCTCGTCTTTGTCGTTGTATTTTTAAAAAATATTAGCATTCTGCACTTCTTCTCTATATAAACTATAAGTGTGCGAAATTTCATAATCCTCCGTCCGCGCAATTTTCGTAAAAAGGGGTACAAAGTTTTTGCTTCACGTATTAATATATAGATGTGTAATCCTAATATAAATATAAATATACCTTTTTTTTTTTTTTTTCAATTTTTGCACAGACATGCACTTTTTAATGATTTTCTCAAAAAGAAATCAATAAATTTCAAAATCCATCCCTAATTCTTCCAAGTAGGTTCCATTAAACAACAAAACTAAATTCAAAACTGGTGTACAATCAATATATACATTTTAAAATTTCTTCACACACCATAAATTTTAGCAGTCTTGCTTTCGCCTTCAAGGCAGTAGCACGTGTTTTTTTGCACCTGATGAAGAAAGGCTATGTCCTTTCGAAACCGGTTGTGCTGGCTTAAAATTTATGGTGTGTAAAGAAATTTTAAAATATATATATCCATTAAACATCCCAATATATATATATATAAATATATTAAAACTTTTCTTAAATATCTGTAGAAGTTTTAACATTTTGAAGATTATGAATTCATGAAAAAATGGAAACTAAGAAAACGCAATTTAACAATTTGAAATATTTCAAAAACCATGATAATTGCTGCCTGAATATATTTTTTATTGAGCATACCTAACATAGTTCAATTTATAAATATTTAATGGAAAGATAGGCTTTTATATGAAACCTTCAGTAGTGACAAGTCCTTTTAAAACTATTTTAACAAAGTTTTGCATTAACCCGTTAACGACCGAATTAATCTTGCAAAGTATTATTAGCTGATTATTTCACTTCAAAATGAATATAGGCAACTGACAGTAAAATATATTAACTTAAATAATTCTTCTGATAGTTCTACATTTAAAGTCTACCCTCATTTATTGACGTTTAGCGTTATAGCGAGAAAACTTCGAGACAGAAAATCTTTGAGATAACAGATTAATTTCCTATTATATGTTGACAAAGATCTCGAAAGTAAAGTATTATAATATATAGTATCATTCAACTTGATTTAAGTTAGTATACCTGCGCGAAAAGCAAAGATATGTGCGACAAATGAAAAATCATAAAATGATTATGCAAATTATGAAATAATAATTAATAGTAGGCACATAAAACTTTCAGAGATCATTTAGAGTGAGGCTATAAACTGTCAATAAAAAGCAGAAATCATTCCAAGAAACCAGAAAAAATATACGCGTCATTTTATTAGCTGTCCTCAAATAAGGACACTGGGCGCTAACGGGTTAAATAAGTTCATTCTGAAACAAAAGAGTATGTAGTGCGCCTAACAACGTTTAGACTTTAGAATCTGTTTCCATATAAAACTTTATGTAAATGTATTGCACTTAAAATTATAAAAAATTTTATTAAAGTATTTTCGAAGCAATGAACAACTTTAATTCAAAAATAAAATAACAAGTAAAATAACTCGCTATAATTTTTTTTAATTTTTACTTCATGTAGCAAGTAAAGCGAAAATAACGCGTCTGCACTTTCATATAAAATCTACATAGTCAATGAAACTGGCGCTAAATTTTTGAATTCGCCATGCTCTAGAATAAACTCCCCCTTTCAGCTACTAAAATGCAAAACTCGAATCGTTAGGAAATATTTACGGTCGCTTGCATATTCCCCGTTGACTCTATGTACAAACGTTAATTTTCCCTGTCAAACCGTGAAATTCCCTATACCAATCCTTGCTTTCCCAACTTCATTTAAAGTACATAAATGCATTTACAACAATGAATGTCAAACTCTGTTTTCGCCATCTTTAACCACACGTATTCTAATGTTTTTTCTGCATGAACATTTGCTTGAACAACCTTTTTTACACTTGTTTAGTAATATTGAACTATAAATTGTAAATAGCAAATATATAGGGTAAGTGCTTCAGTAATTGACACTTTTTGAGCAATTTCCAATGTTTTTAATGTTTCAGTCATCAGAAGCTATTTTTGGAAATCTTAAGTCAATATATATGGCATAGAAGACTTTCAGAACCGCATAAATGTTGAAATATATACATTTGATAATTATTATTTTCTTTTATGAATTTTTATTTTACACCCCACTCAATGTTCCAGTAATTGACACTGCCAGTTTTTCATTTTTCCAGTAATTAGCATCTTATGTTCCAGTGTTTGACACTGCTAGTTTTTCATTTTACCAGTAACTAGCATTCTATGCTTCAGTGTTTGACATACAATGTTAAAATTCTTATATGTAAAACATGTGATTTTATTTTTTTATTTTTTCTTATTTATTAATTATTTCGGGAAAGATGTCAATTACTGGAGCATGTGAATCACTGGAGCAGCTACCCTACGTCCAAATAAAAATTAAAAAAATCTGTAAAAGTTATATTTATTTATTTTTAAATTGTTTCACCCAATAAAAAAAATATACTACACCTAAATTTTTAAGAATTTTTTTGGTACTGTACATCTGATACTTATGCATATATGTCAAACTTAGATGTTCTTATTTCCGATAGAATGGTTATCTTTTTGTATATTTAATAATTTAAGAGCCCCCACGGAAGGCACTCTCCCTTGGTCCAAGACCCTAGCGTAGCCAATTGGCCTTAAAACCTAACACATTGTTTTTATAATTTAGCTCACGTGTAAAAAAATCAACATTTCAAAACTATTTTTTTTCTGTCTCTAGTGCAAAAATATACCTTACCATAACTAAGAATAAATGTGTGGGAAATTCATAGAGGATGTTTCTGTCTATATTATTTTACTAAAATATTTTTTAAATTTTTCTAAAGTTGTCAAAAGCGTTTAAATTTTTATCGCTAAAATGATATAATAATTATAGAATAAAAAATTCTATATTATAGTAGTTAATTTATAATTGCTATTGATATTTTCCTTGCGATAATATAAACGATTTTAAAGATTTGTTTTCGAGCCCTAATATTTTTACCGAAGTAAAGTGATATTTGTAGGCAACGTTCCCTACGTACGAAGTCACTGACAACATATAGGCTCTCAGCCCCAAACTTTGCGAATTTGGTGATTTCCTCATGACAATTACGAAATTATTACTTTTAAGCTTTTTTACTTTAACTTACACATATGGTGGAGAAAGTAAAAAATAATTAATATATCTAGATTCTACTTCCCTTCAATTAAACGCAAATGAATAGAAATTTTAGCACGAAATATTCAAGTTTTTAATGAAACAATCTCTTTTGAATTATCGAAGAACTGGCGAATTCCATAGATAAATAGAGATAATTTTTTAGTTTAGATATTATTTTAACAGACATCTGATAGCATTATCTTTTCAAAAAAATGTTTTCATTTTTGTCTTTTATAAGTAGTTTTTGGTGAAAGGACATTATAGTTTAATCCTAAAAAGAACACAGTTTGTGCTGTATCAAACTAGTTAGTTTCATTTTATTCGGAGAAAAATTAAAGTACTATACCTATTGTCACTTGAGCAAGATTACTTTTAATACGCTTACCTAACTTGTGACTTTCGGTTTATTTAATTCATTGACTTTCTCTTTCCTTGCATTTCAATATTATAAAGACAGAAATATCAATACTTACACAACGTTAAAAACGCCAATGTAAAAAATCGTTGGGTGCAGACTGCAGTTTCGGTAGCATAAACTGTACCGTCATCATTGCAGAATGACGAAGTGGATTATTGGTCTTATATATAGGTAGAGAAGCGGATTATAGAGTCAGAGTAGCAACCAATAGGAATTTAGGAAACTTGAGCTGTAAGCCAATAGGAATTTGGGAGGAAGAAAGCTATGTACAAATTAAGAATATGTGGATTTTATGTAATTTTTCCAATAATCTGAGAAAGGGGGTATAGCAAAATCGCAATTAATTATATTTTTATGATTTTTATAGATATGGAAAGCTTCTAGAAAACTAAGTTCATGTAAGTGTTTAGGCTGACAGATTATTTTAGCTGAATTAAAGTTAAAATTATGGTTATTTTCCCAACAATGCTTAGCAATGGCCGATTTTTCAGTTTCTTGTTTCTGAATAAAACTGTTCTTTAAGGCGAAACTTGAGTTTACGTTTCGTTTGACCAATATATGACTGTCCACATTGACAAAAAATACTATATATACCCCAAGAGTTGTGAGTATCAACATTCCTATATGATATAGATTTGGAATACTAAATTTGGACTTCCTGTTTCTGTTTGTACTTGAGATATGCTGGTAACAGACTCACAAGGACACACAAAGAGAAAGAAATAGAGACATACAAATACACAGACCAACCGCTGAAAACCTGTTTTTCATCTTCAGTAAACCTCAAAACGAATAAATATATATAATAGAATCAAATATAGAATTTGATTGCAAAACAATACTTTCTCTACTATATATGAGTAAGAGAAATTAAAAAGAACTAACTTAAATAAAATAAACTTGACCAAAATAAATATGTACAGTAAATAATTTTTTTCTGGATAGCGCCGCTGTCCACTCGTCTAGGTTTCTTGCGGTTAATTGACTACACCAACGTTATATCTATTTTTAGTTCCCCATCATACTATAGGTATGGGGAACTTAGGTAATCGTGAAAATTTTCGATCTCGGTCTTTTGACTTTTCTACACGTTTTCAGGTGTGAGGAATCCGAAAATGACAAAATTTGTATGGTGTGTGTCTGTAGGGTGTCTGTTAGTCCGTTAGTCCGTTAGTTTGTTAGTCTGTGTACACGATATCTCGAGAACAAATTGTCGCAGAGAGGTCAGATCAGTTTTTAAATATTACTTTCGACACTGGCAAGAACCCTATTCATTTGCAACATTCGATTTTAAAAACTTCGTAAGTTATTAGAAATTTACGATTTTCTTAACATGGGAGAATAGGACAAAAATTCACTTAAACGTGCATTAAATGTAAACTTTTTACTCTAAAAATGTCAGACCAGTTTTAAAATATCCGTTTTGATGTCGGAATGAACATCAGTAACTATAAATATGCTACTTTGAAATTTTTGCAAGTTATTGGAAATTTACGAATTTCTTAACATGGCAGTATAAGGCAAAATTTCACATAAACGTCAATTTTGAGCGATATTTTCATCGTAAAGATGTCAGACTACTTTTGAAATATCATTTAGGAGACTGGCATGAATATTAATGACTATGAATTTTCAAATCTAAAAATTTCGTAAGTTATTGGAAATTTACGAATTTCTTAACATGGGAGAATAGGACAAAAATTCACTTAAACGTGCATTAAATGGAAACTTTTTACTCTAAAAATGTCAGACCACTTTTATAATATCCGTTTTGATGCCGGAATGAACATCAGTAACTATAAATATGCTACTTCGAAAATTTCGCAAGTTATTGGAAATTTACGAATTTCTTAACATGGCAGTATAGGGCAAAATTTCACATAAACGTCAATTTTGATCGATATTTTCATCGCAAGGATGTCAGACAACTTTTGAAATATTATTTAGGACACTGGCATGAATATTAATAACTATGAATTTTCAAATATAAAAATTTCGTAAGTTATTGGAAATTTACGAATTTCTTAACATGGCAGAACAGAGCAAATTTTAACATAAACGTCAATTTTGAGGGATATTTTCATCGTAAAGATGTCAAACCACTTTCGAAATATTATTTAGGTTACTTCCATGAATATCATAGACTATGATTTTTCCAATTTAAAAAATTCGTAAGTTATTTGGAATTTACGATTTACTTAACATGCCAGAATAAGGCAAAATTGAGCATAAACTGCCATTTTGAGGATCATAAATACATTAGACAACTTCAAAATTACATTTATGATATTTTGTTGAACATGATTGAATACAAATATTCTAATAGGAAAATTTCGTAAATTATTCGTAATTTACGATTTTATCAACATAGCGAAATTGTAATTTTTTCATATAAATATGAATTTTGAGGATTATTGCATTGGAAATGAAAACATTGGCATAAAACATAAACAACGAAATTGACCCTGATAAAATAAATTAATAGATTAGAATACGATAAATATATCGAAGTGAACGATGGATAGCCTATTAGGCGGGGATTTCTTTCTGTCCCTGTATCAAGCTTTGGTCAAATTGATTTTTTTAACATGATTATAATATGTCTCGCACTAGAAATTTTTGAGACCATAAATATGGTGGGGAACTGAGCAGAGTCCACCTATGCCAACTAGTTATTTATATGGGAAAAAACTCTGAAAAATGCAAGGTGATTAAAAACTGTCTATATCTATTGCAAGAGTTAAATATTTTCTCAGCAATTTGTTTTAATGTATGTGCAAAACAAAATAGAAATTAGTATAGCCACCCCATATATTAATTTATTCAAAATATTCCTGAGGTATATTTTTTTAAGTTAATATTAACCTTCAAATACATGTTTTATAAATAATCTTCTGTTAAAACTAATAATTTACTATCTATTTTCTTACAGGCGTCCTACTTCTGGCTAGACGACATGTACTTAGGCAATCCAATTCCCCTTCCAGTTAACTCCAACCCTTTCTTCCTCCTGCCCAAACAGCATTTTCATTCATCCTCTGAACAACACAGGTATGGGAACAAAACAAATAATTTTTTATAATGCTTTTGCTAAACTATATAAAAAAAAAAAAAAAAAAAAAAAAAGAAGAAGAAGAAGATTATCACATTACATAAAAAAAAAAAAAAAAAAAAAAACTTATTTAATGAAATTTTTGTTATTCCAACAAAGCAATTTTTAGTTCCCCATCATACTATAGGTATGGGGAACTTAGGTAATCGTGAAAATTTTCGACCTCGGTTTTTTTACTTTTCTACACGTTTTCAGGTGTGAGGAATCCGAAAATGACAAAATTTGTATGGTGTCTGTCTGTAGGGTGTCTGTTAGTCTGTTAGTCCGTTAGTTTGTTATTCTGTGTACACGATATCTCAAGAACAAATGATCGCAGAGAGGTCAGATCAGTTTTAAAATATTACTTTCGATACTGGCAAGAACTCTATTCTTTTGCAACATTCGAATTAAAAAACTTCGTAAGTTATGAGAAATTTACGATTTTCTTAACATGGGAGAATAGGACAAAAATTCACTTAAACGTGCATTAAATGGAAACTTTTTACTGTAAAAATGTCAGACCAGTTTTAAAATATCAGGTTTGATGCCGGAATGAACATTTGTAACTATAAATGCGCTACTTTGAAAATTTCGCAAGTTATTGGAAATTTACGAATTTCTTAACATGGCAGTATAGGGCAAAATTTCACATAAACGTCAATTTTGAGAGATATTTTCATCGTAAAGATGTCAGACTACTTTTGAAATATTATTTATAACACTGGCATGAATATTAATGACCATGAATTTTCCAATATAAAAATTTCGTAAGTTATTGGAAAATTACGAATTTCTTAACATGGGAGCATAGAGCCAAATTTCACATAAACGTCAATCTTGAGGGATATTTTCATCGTAAAGATGTCAAACCACTTTCGAAATATTATATAGGATACTGGCATGAATATCATAGACTATGATTTTTCCAATTTAAAAATTTCGTAAGTTATTTGGAATTTACGATTTACTTAACATGTCAGAATAAGGCAAAATTGAGCATAATTTTCCATTTTGAGGATCATAAATACATTAGACAACTTCAAAATTACGTTTATGATATTTGTTTGAACATGATTGAATACAAATATTCTAATAGGAAAATTTCGTAAATCATTAGTAATTTACGATTTTATCAACAAAGCGAAATTGTAAATTTTTTATATAAATATGAATTTTGAGGATTATTGCATTGGAAATAGTAGCATGAAAACTAAACAAGTCCTTCCGGCTTATTCGGAAGGGTAGGTTGATTTCTTTTTCCTTATCAAGCACGGCTACAAATTATTCACAAATTAGTAGATATATTGATGTAGGCTATCTACATATGGAGTTTTAAGCAAATCGGTTCATAAATAACTTTTTTATGTGAATTTAAAATTTTCAAGTGGCCGTCGCCTTGGAAACAAGATGGTGGGCCAAGTTGACAAATGTATCAAATGCATTTGTGAGATAAGACTACTGTACAAATATAGTTGGAATTAATTCAGAATATCAAAAGTCATCCTGTTGAAAAATTGAGTGGCTGCCACTTGGATCAAAATGGCAGAGAAAGTTGCTCAGTGAACTAATTAATCTAAGATATTGTTGCAAATTTGAATTTTTTTTTTTTTTTCCTTTTTTGTAGAAATTCTTTCAAAGAGGCTTAGTAAGTTGATTAAACATTACTTTCCTGCATTTCCAGTTTGTTTTAACGTTAAAATAGCGTAATTTTCACTTAAAAACGCATTAAAAAGCTCCAATATGGCAGGTAATGGATTTGGCAACAAATTTGGCGAATTTTCCACTTGGGGACTTTTTTGGCGACTTTTGGGGAGAAAATCCAAAGTTCATTAATAAACTTCATTGAGACACTTATATAATCTATGTATACATCAAAATACAAACAAATTCGGAATACGCTTTTTACAATTTGAATTTGAAATTTTCAAGTGGTCTCCACTTGAAAACAAAATGGTGGAGCAACTTGGTTAAGAAACTCATCCAAGATATCCATAACACAAGTTAAGGCGCTGTCCAAATTAGGTTCGATTTGGAGTATTATTTCGGAAGTTATCGTGATTTAAAATTTTCAAGTGGTAGCCTGATTTCAAGTGGCCCCACTTAAGATATCTGCCAATTTATTAAAAATGGCAGATAAATTTCATTAATAAAGTTCATTTAGACTCTTATGTAGTCTAGATTTACATAAAATTCAAGCAAATCTTGCTTTAAATAAGCTTTTTACAATGTGGCTTAGAAATATTCAAGTGGCTGCCACTTGTAAACAAAGAGTCGGAGCAACTTGGTTAACCAACTCATCCAAGATATTTATAAGATAAGTTAAGACACTTTTCAAATTTGGTTCCATTTGGAGTATTATTTCGGAAGTTATTATGGTTTTAAATTTTCAAGTGGTAGCCTGATTTCAAGTGGTCCCGCTTAACTTAAGATATCCACCACTTTATTAAAAATGGGGGATATAGTTCATTACTAAAGTTATTTGAAACACTTGTATAAACTATGTATGCATCAAATTTCAAACAAATTCGGAATACGTTTTTTACAATTTGAATTTGTAAATTCCAAGTGGTCTCCACTTGAAAACAAAATGGTGGAGCAACTTGGTTAAGAAACTCATCTAAGATATTCATAACACAAGTTAAGACGCTGTCCAAATTTGGTTCGATTTGGAGTATTATTTCGGAAGTTATCGTGATTTTAAATTTTCAAGTGGTAGCCTGATTTCAAGTGGCCCCACTTAACTTAAGATATACGCCACTTTATTAAAAATGGCAGATAAATTTCATTAATAAAGTTCATTTAGACTCTTATGTAGTCTAGATTTACATAAAATTCAAGCAAATCTTGCTTTAAATAAGCTTTTTACAATGTGGCTTAGAAATATTCAAGTGGCTGCCACTTGTAAACAAAGAGTCGGAGCAACTTGGTTAACGAACTCATCCAAGATATTTATAAGATAAGTTAAGACACTTTTCAAATTTGGTTCCATTTGGAGTATTATTTAGGAAGTTATTATGGTTTTAAATTTTCAAGTGGTAGCCTGATTTCATGTGGTCCCGCTTAACTTAAGATATCCGCCACTTTATTAAAAATGGGGGATATAGTTCATTAAGAAAGTTCTTTGAAACACTTGTATAAACTATGTATGCATCAAATTTCAAACAAATTCTGAATACGTTTTTTACAATTTGAATTTGTAAATTCCAAGTGGTCTCCACTTGAAAACAAACTGGTGGAGCAACTTGGTTAAGAAACTCATCTAAGATATTCATAACACAAGTTAAGACGCTGTCCAAATTTGGTTCGATTTGGAATATTATTTCGGCAGTTATCGTGATTTAAAATTTTCAAGTGGTAACCTGATTTCCAGTGGCCCCACTTAACTTAAGATATACGCCACTTTATTAAAAATGGAAGATAAATTTCATTAATAAAGTTCATTTAGACTCTTATGTAGTCTATGTATGCATCAAAATTCAAACAAATTCGCAATACGCTTTTTACAATTTGAATTAGAAAATTTCAAGTGGTCTCCACTTGAAAACAAAATGGTGGAGCAACTTGGTTAAGAAACTCATCTAAGATATTCATAAAACAAGTTAAGACGCTGTCCAAATTTAGTTCGATTTGGAGTATTATTTCGGAAGTTATCGTGATTTTAAATTTTCAAGTGGTAGCCTGATTTCAAGTGGCCCCGCTTAACTTAAGATATCTATCACTTTATTAAAAATGACGGATAAATTTCATTAATAAACTTCATTGAGACCCTTATGTGGTCTATATTTACATCAAATTTCAAACAATTTTGGAATACGCTTTTTACAATTTGAATTTGAAATTTTCAAGTGGTCTCCACTTGAAAACAAAATGTCGGAGCAACTTGGTTAATAAACACATCTAAGATATTATAAGTTAAGTCCAAATTTGGTTCGATTTGGAGTATTATTTCGGAAGTTATAGTGATTTTAAATTTTCAAGTGGTAGCCTGATTTCAAGTGGTCCCGCTTAACTTAAAATATCTGCCACTTTATTAAAAATGGCGGATAAACTTCATTAATAAACTTCATTGAGACCCTTATGTGGCCTGTATTTACTTAAAAAATCAAGCAAATCTTGCTTTAAATATGCTTTTTTACAATGTCGGTTTGAAATTTTCAAGTGGCTGCCACTTGAAAACAAAAGGTCGGAGCAACTTGGTTAACGAACTCATCCAAGATATTTATAAGATTAGTTCACTGTCCAAATTTGGTTTGATTTCGAGTATTATTTCGGGAGTTATCGTGGTGACAAAATTTTCATTATAGATAGATAGATAGATATATATATATATAGATAGATAAACGAAGTGATTGCAATAGGTCGATTTCTAAAGAAATCAACCTAACAACAGAATTGACCCTGATAAAATAAATTAATAGATTAGAATAAGATATATATATCGAAGTTAACGGTTGGTAGCCTATTAGGCGGGGATTTCATTCTGTCACTATATCAAGCTTTGGTCAAATTCATTTCTTTTAACATGATTATAATATGTCTCGCACTAGAAATTTATCAGAACATAAATATGATGGGGAACTGAGCAGTGTCTACCTATGCCAACTAGTTTATTTATTTATTTATTTGGTATGTACATGTAAGGTCCTGTAATATTCTTAATTTTAATTTGCCGATTTATCAACAAGAACAAATTTTTTAAACTTGAACATGTGACTAATCATAGTGACAACTAATGCATATCTCATACATGATTAGGGGTATGCTAGGTAGGGAGACACCATGCTTTGGTCTTTCGAATATTTACCCTTTCAAACGGTTTCAAAACCTATAAACTTCTTTAAGCCAAGTACGCAATGATCATTCAGAGGGCTCTAAATCCAAAGGAGAAGAACACTTTTTTTGACTGAAAAAATGTGCTTACTGTTTGTTTTCGCATCGGAGTCGAACGAACGCTATTGCGCGTGCGTCAGGTCTGCTGTGATTGAATAAACAAAAATGTACCGTCTTGCTAAATTAAAGTATAGATTTCCGTGTTGTGCGTATAAGGTAAATAAATAACCTGATAAACAAAATAATCGAGAAATTCTAGTCTACACTTTTCTAGATGGGGAAACAATACTATGAATATTATGAATCCTTTGTATTGCGTTAATTTCTCGCTTGATTTCTTTGAATTGGGCTTTGAAACAAAATTCTAGTTGCTAAAACTCACCTCCTATGTTCACATTTATTTTCAGAGATATTTAAATAAGACTGAACTCGATAATATTGGACAGCGCTCTAGAACTTTAATAGGTACTTCCAGAACTCGCTTTCAAAGGGGACTAGAATTTATTAAGATTACATGGAACTGTTTTACGGAGCCACAATTTAGTTTCTAAATGATAATCACATTTTTTTTTTTTTAACAGTGTAGGGTTAAAAGAAAAGAATGGATCTCTATTTGTGGTACCTCGTCAATGACGTTTTTTGGGTATTTCCATGCTGGTAACAGCAACAGTCAGTTACCTTGAAAAACTCATTCATCTGATTGTTGAAATGTCGTCATATCTACATTGTTTCTCGGAATAAACAAATCAACCAATAAAATGAATAAATATTCCATTATTTCTTCTAGCTACCAGTATACACTGTGAAAAAAAGAATATGCCGTCTTCATCTAGAATGAATAAGTGGTCATTTTCTGAATCCCTTAACTAGAATATTGATTTCTGAGCTATGCGCATAAGGCACGCCAATAAACTGAATACACGAAATGATCGAGAATTTCTAGTCTACACATTTGTAGATGGTGAAACAATATTCTGAATTTTTTTAATATTCTGAATCTGTTGTATTGCGAGAAATTCTTGCTTGATTTTCTAGACTTCGGTCATAAACCAAGATTATAGTTGCTGATATCCGCCTCTTGTATTCGCATTTATTTGCAGAGATTTTTAAATAACTTTGCTCTCAAGAATATAGGCAAACGGTCTAGAATTCTAATAGGTGTTTCTAGAACTCGCTTTCAAAGGGGACTAGAAATTATAAAGATGACATGGAACTATTTTTTCTAGAGGCACAATTTAGATTCTAGATGTCAGTTACAGAATTTTTTCTCAGTGTAGAGATAACCCAAAATGTCATTCATGAAACATCGCTGATTTTTACCATGTTTTTATTAACTTTTATTCTTGTTTGTTTGTGTGTTTGTTTGTCCGGTACAAATCTTGCAATCTATTTTTAACTAACTTCCCTACTAGCTAGACATTTGAAACTTTCACAGTAGCTCAGAACCCGGTGACAACACAATACTTCGAAGTCAGATTTTCGAATATTTTTCTGTTAATTAATTAAAATATGAAAATAATAAGCTCCTAATAGCAATAGAAATAGTCATTAAAATATTAGCTATAATTTAATTGTTGCCAAAAAAAATTTACGAGTTCATTTTCTTTCGACATAAAAATAAATACATTTAATTAAACGTGAGCGTTAAAAAATTGTAAAAAGTTAAATTGTGCATCTGGCAAAAATTGACGTCATTATTACTTTAAAGATTTTCTACACATTGATAAAGTGATAATGTAGTTCATGAGGCAAATATATGTTGTTCTGAAAGGATTGATATTTTATTTTTAAAACCAACTTTTTTTTTTTTTAATTAAAATTTCCCGGAACTCTTTAATCAGTCACATTAGAACATCCATCTTTGGAATATCGATAATAAGGATTTTCTCGCCAAAATACGCCAAAAAAGTTGCCAAGGGCAAAAGTCGCCAAATTTGTCGTCAAATCCATTACCTGCCTATTGGAGCTTTTTAATGCTTTTTAAAGGGAAAATTAAGCTATTTTAACGCGAAAAAGAGCTGGACATGCAGAAAATTGACATTTTATCAATTTACTAAGCCTCTTTGAAAGATTTTATACAAAAATAAATACAATTATTTACAATTTCGTAACAATACGCATTGATAAAGTGCTAATGGAGTTAGTTCTATAGCTATGATTCAACAGAAAATTTAAAAACATGGTTTATAAAAAGTTTTTTATCTTATAATTATTACGTCTTAAGAACTGCAAACTTTCAGCGCCTACTTAGCCTTATAGGTCACTCCTTTTCGAATTCATGAACGAACAGTAGTTATTGGCCCCTAACGAATTGTTGCACGTTTTTGCATTTTATGCTATTTGTTTAAAAAATTATATTCTGGATGTATTATTCATTAGCACTTTACATAATTGAATTATTTGAGTTGTTTCAGATTTCACAATATATTTTACTTTTGCTTACTAAACTAACAAAACTAATCTATGTTTTATTATTGACAGCTAATTTGATAACAAATATAATTTTGCAGGAAAAGTATATCTCATATAGAGACACTTTTAAAAACACGTATAATGTTTTAAATTAATAAATAAAACACTTTAAAACACGTATATAAGTTGATAGTTACCGCCACTCCAGGTTTCATGTTCCTATCCACAGCTTGTCTTCAAGTTTTGATTCCTTTCCACTACAAGTTTTCGTACAAGTTTCTTCGAGCAGTTGTTAACGCCAGTGCAGCGTTTCAGCTCCCATCCATTCACTCCTCCAAAAGAATAGCTTCCATTCACTACCACTGCTCGACAAGTTTTTTCACCTTGATGTTACCATCACGCCAGCCTTTCCAACAGCCATCCAAATCTGACTTTTCCTACGCAAGTTGCAGTAATCAAGTGTTGCCTCAGTGTTAATGTAGAGTGGTTCCAACCAATGAACTAAAAAAAAAATTTGTATTAAAGTAGCGATGTAACTGTAACTTTAACCTGATTTATAATATATATAGTACTTGTAGCACATTGTGTAAAACCATGTAGATTTCCCGATGATGCCCTGATTTTGAGGGCAAAAGCTTTGAAATATGCTGCTTTTAATTAAATAAATGTTTTTTAAAAGTTATATACGTGTTTCAAAGTGTTTTATTTATTAACTAGCAGGCTACGCCCGCTTCGCGGTCACTATATTTAAATGAATTTTCAAAAGAATTGGATCAGTATTTCTTTTTTAAATCACATTACAAATAAAAACTTAAAAAAAAAAAAAAAAAAAAAAAACACTGAAATCTGTTTTGATCTTGCTTCTCCGGGTACCCGTTGCCTAAGGCAGATCTTTTTTCTACCCGTGCTGCATCGTGTCCAGTTTCCCACTGTCTACAGAAAGGTCTTTCCCGGGCACTTCAATCTGGGTATTTATCGACAACTTCTGGATTTTCTGTTATTTAAGAACTGCGATTTTAAAGATGACTGTATCTCAGCATCTATTATATATTTTAGTTTTTGAATCATGTGTTTTATAGCCCCCGTTATTTACACTATATTACGATTTGATTCCGACCAGTGCAATAAAATAAAATAAAAAAGTGGATTTTCTTTTAAAAAGAACTAAATACATGAAAAACAAACGAATTTCAATCAGTTTATCCTTTCTACTATAAACTACCATTTTTTTCACCCAATAAATATTATAAATAATAATAATTTAAAAAAAAAGATTTTTCTTTTAAAGGAATTTATTAAAAAAATGAAAAATAAAAGGTTGCTTTAGTATAAAATTTATACATAAACGTAACACTTTATTTCTATTGCATTATCATTTGATTTTCAATAAATATAATAATAATAATAAAAAGAAAAAAAAAAGAAAGAAAATCTCCTTCAAATGAATGTATTAAATAAAAAATGAATTGCATAATAGCCGTTGCTAAGTACGCAGACTATTACATTCGAAGAATAAATTCATGAAAAATGAAACATTAAAGCCAATGTTTAAAATGGAAAAAACATCAATTTAAAAAATTCAAGTTCGAAATTCGAAAAAATCTCGATGAGGTGCACACCTGCAGGGTCCCAGGTACCTATATGCCAAATTTGGAAGCTCTGCGACCAGTAGTGTGAGCACCAGAGCACAGACACACACACACACAGACACACAGATACTTCTCTTTATTTATATAGATGTAAATATAATTTAGTTAAAACGAATTACCAGAAAAATACATTTTAAATATGAAGTGGTTAAAAATTCACAATATATTTCCGTTTTGTTTACTAAACTAACAAAACTAAACTATGTTTTATTATTGACGGCTAATTTGATGACAAATATAATTTAGTTAAAACGAATTACCGGTAAACCACTTTTTAAATACATAGTGCATAACTTAAGTTTTTAACTAAAAAGTAACCCTTATTTTCATGAATTAATAATTTATGAATAATCCTTGCTTTGCCTCAAATATAACTGGCGCTGCTTAGTTGACCGGTAAAATATTATTTTGATCAGATAAATATTATCATTTTGGCATGAAACGCATCTACTTCGTACGTGCAGCATTAGAAACAAAGAAGCTGGAAAAAAATAAATATTTAAAACTAATCTCGGCCATATTTCATAATACAATTAGCTATATTATGCCTTTTGTAGCCATTTCTACATGAATAATACATTCTGCAGACCCGTAATCTCAACTGTTGATTACAATTACGTAGTTGGTTGGTCAAGCAAAACAAGCATCGAGTGTCAAAAATTCTTAATATATATTTTTATCTTCGCTATAACAATATTTTTTAATTAATATTTCATAAAGCTTCTGTTGCATAAAGTACAGTAGGATTTTTCGGCAATTAAAAGTTTATTATTGCATTATTTTATTCTGTACTATTTCTAGTTGTATCAGTGCTACAAAATCTTTATTTATCGCTCATTTGCTTTTTTATTTAATGCAACTTTGCCAATTGTGGATTAAGGACTTTTTTCGGCTATTTTTCGTGTATTCTTCTCAATTTTAGCTTTTGTATTCAATATCTCAGTTAACTCTTTCTGTACATGTCTGACAAAATCTTTCTGTAGTACTGACAAAGATACTAATTTGAGCATTTTTACACTTAATGTAAAATTTTCCTGGCCACAAATCGATATCTCAATTAACACTTTCTGTACATGACTGTATTCTTCAGCCACGTTTTTTGCGACCATGCAAGTTTTTGCGCAAGTGCTTATTTAACGAGCCCAGTGTTAAAATAGGGGTGATAACCCTTTTAATTGAGAGAATATAAGCGATAAGGGAATGACTGGGCGCTTACCAAATGGTCACTTATCGGTCAATTTGTCATTCCTCCGAAAGTTTGGAGTAGTCCTCAATGTTAGGCGCTTAACCCTTTGCGGCGCAAGACAAATTCGGATCATTTAAATTATACTGCCACTGGAATTCATGAACTAAATTAAACTACAAGAAATTTTAAATTTTAAGGTTAAAAAACCCGGCCTTTTCTGATATGTTATAAACGTAAATTTTTGCTAAAAAATTTCCAGGATGAATTTTTCCAGCTGGATCTTAAATTTTGCGTCCTCGCAGCGAGGACAGCGCGCGTTAAGGGGTTAAAACATGGCTGCACTATAATCCCAAAGGAATTACTTGAACCATTTTATACTCAACGAGCTGGCATAGGTGGACTGTGCTCAGTTCCCCCATCATATATTTGCTCTTATAAATTTCTACTACAGGACATACTACATTCATGTAAAGAAAAATTATTTTGATCGATCGCTCAAAATAATTTTTCTTTACGGCAACAGATAGAAATACCTAACCTAATAGGCTACTAATCGTTCATTTCGATACATTTACCTTATCCTAATTCGTTATTTAGTATTATTGGGTACGATTTTATATTTTAGTTTTCATGCAATCTCATACTATGTATTTCCAATGCAACGATTCCCATAATGCAAATTTATATGAAATATTGTTCTATTCTGTTATGTTAATAAAATTTTAAATTTCGAATAACTTACGAAATTCTCAAATTAGAATATTCATACTGAATGATTTTAGTGTTCATTCTAGTATCATTAATGATATTTTAAAAATGGTCTGAAACCGTTACGGTGAAAATATCATACAAAATAGATGTTTTATGCGAAATTTTGCCCAATGCTGCCATGTTAAGAAAATCGTAAATTTCGTATATGAAACGACTAATATGGAATGCACAAACATTTTGAACATTTAAATAAAAATTTTGAACAATTCAATAAATTTTGAACATTTTTGAAGATTAAATTTTAATTTAAGCTCTTGCACATTTTAAACTCTTCAGAAAAATAATCCTTTCAGTTGTTCATCATATTATAGGTATGGGGAACTAAATCGTAAAAATTTCAACCTCGGTATTTTTACTTCTCTATACGTTTTGAGGTTTGAGGAATCCAAAAATCACAAAATAGATAATTTTTCCGCTTGTAGTTTATATGTTAGTGTGTCAGTTCGTTAGTGTGTTAATTTGTTAGTCTATGTACACAATATCTCAAGAACAAATGATCGCAAGGAAGTCGGACCAGTTTTAAAATGTCACATATAACACTGGTAGAAATACTATTGATTTGAAAGACTCTAATTTAAAAACTTCGTAAATGATTCGAAATTTAAGAATTTCTTAATATGGGAGAAAAGGGCCATTTTTTGTCCAAACATGCATTAAAAAGAATATTGTAAAAATTTCAAATCAACTTTAAAAATCAGTTATGTTTCTAGCATAACGATGAAAATTCAACTTCATAAATTATTCGAAATTTAAGAATTTCTTAACATGGCAGAATAGGGCAAAATTTCTCATAAACTTTCATTTTCTGGGATATTTTTATCGTTAAGATGTCTGACCACTTTAAAAATACCTTTTAGTATACTAGTAGAAAGATCTTTGACAATGAATCTTCTAATTTAAAAACTTAATCCTTAGTAATAATCCTTAAAAATTCTTCCTTAAGGCAAATATCCAATTTATTTTCTTTAAGATATTTTTAAGGCTATAACCTCTTTCAGGCTATATCAAATTATTTTATCAATTTAAATTTGTATTAAGTGAGCAGGAAAAATATACGCACTGAAAAGGCAATATAATAAGCTTACATTTTAAAAATAAAATGTAAACAATTTGCGTGCCTCCTTAAACTCCTAAACATTAATATGCTTCTTTTATTTAGTGTTTTGTAAACATTCTTTACAGTAAGTTTCTTTAATTTCCCATATAGTTTTTAAATGCCCTTATAAAACTCCTTTACCATCGCCTAGAACAACCCCTTAAAAACTTAAGCTAAAATCATAGCCTCCTAAACTAGATGCCTGTCGCGTTGCTTGTAAACTTGGCAACAGCTCAAGCGGTAGACAGCGCCACCTGGTACAGATTGCGCGACTTTTTTATTCAACAGCCACCAAAAATTTTGAAAAGTGAGATTTCATATACATAAAAGTCGAATAAAATCGAAGAAATGTCGATTATATATATCATATATCATATCTTAAAATTTTTGGTGAATGTTGAATAAAAAAGTCGCGCAATCTGTACCAGGTGGCGCTGTCTACCGCTTGAACTGTTGCCGTGTTTACGAGCAACGCGACAGGCATCTAGTTTAGGAGGCTATGCTAAAATAATCTGCAGGTCTAAATATTTACATTAATTCGATTTTCTTGAAGCTTTTTTATATTTATAAAAATTATAAAAATGTCATTAATCGAGATTTCATGGTACACCTCTCTGTCTGATTGTTAGAAATATTATATAAAAATCGACATTTTCTTGATTTTTACTACCGTTTCAATATCTTACTAGTATATCAAAATTCCTTATTGGCTAATACCTCAATAACCTCACTATTGGCTGTTAACCCAGCTCTAGAATTCGCTTTTCTTTATATATATACTAGCAGGCTACGCCCGTTTCGCTGGTCATTATTTTTAAATGAATCACTAAAATTAATGAATTCTCAAAATTGTATTAAATTTCATATGTGTTAAAAAGAGAATAAATTCTGATCGGGAAAAGTGTCTCACCGGATCCCCACTGCCTTCGGCAGCGCAGGTCATTTGCGCTCGCTCACGCATTTATATTTGACACTCTTAATGAATCACTGTATCATTTTTAGAGAAAAACATAAATGTAAAAAACAAAAAAATTCTTCTCTCGTCGGTGAAATAATCGGTCCAGGCCCCCACTGACTGCAGCAGCGTATATACGCGCGCACAGCGCGCGTGTTCCTTCACCCACCGTTCCCGCTCCTCCTAATTATTTTACACTTTCAAAAATATACGAAATCATTTTCTCGGGCTTTTAAACCTAATACTAATTTCCAACGTTCTATCTGAATTTCTTTATTTTAGCCCCTGCACCTACCCCCTTCCCGACGCCTCATAACAATTATACATTTTTGAAAATACTCGCAATCGACTGATAACTTTACAAATTCGCAAATATCCGCAATCGATTTGTAGGTATGGTATCAAAAACCTCTATGTAGCAATTTCGAACAATGTAAATCTATTTTTATTTTTTTGCCCCTCCGCCCCCCTCTTCTAATCCCCTAAGAATTTAACACTTTCGAAAATATCCTCATTCGACTGGCCTCTAAAACTTATCTGTAACAATCTTGAACGGTCTAAGTGTATTTCTATTTTTTTTTTTTTTTTGCTCCATAGCCCAACCTGGGACGAATTTCTAAAATTCCAGAAATCCTTTTTAAGGTATTTGTGTGACTTATATTTAAAAATAAAAATCTCGCATATGTCTTTTCTTTCTTTTTTTTTTTTTTTTTTTTTTTCCGATATAAATGATTATTTGAAATCACGTTTTGCCTCCTTCCCATTCTTGGGGGCTGAATTTCTAATATTCCAGAAATTAGTTTTTAGGCATTTGTATTAGCTATATTTTATTAGAGCAAAAATTTAACGTTTTTTTTTTTTTTTTTTTTTTTTTTCTTTTTTTTTTTGTGTGTGTGTGTGTGTGATATAGGATTATGTGAAACCACGTTTTGCCCACTTACCCCCCTTGAGGACTCAATTTCTGAAATTCCAGAAATTGGTTTTTAGGTACCTGTGTTAGCTACATTTTAAAGCAAAAATTTTACAGATAACTGTTTTTTCTTTGAGATATAAAAGTTTTTGTGAATTCGCGTTTTGCCCCCTGTTCCCCCCTTTAGGGACCGAATTTCTAAAATTCCGGAAATTGGTTTTTTGGTATTTATGAAAGCTATATTTTGAAACAAAAATCTCACGTATATCTGTTTTTTTTTTCTTTGAGATACGAAGGTTTTTTAAGAAATCACTTTTTACGCATGTGAAATCACATTTTACTCCGCAGCCGCTCTTATGGACCAAATTTCCAAAATTCCAGAAATTGATTTTTAGGCATTTTTGTTAGCTATATTGTAAAGCAAAAATTTTACAGATATCTGTTTTTTTTTTTTTTTTGTTTGTTTGTTTGAGATTTGAAGGTTTTTTGTAAAATCACGTTTTGCCCCCCAACGTCCCTTGGGAGACAAATTTCGCAAAATCGCTTCTTAGGGGGTGCTTACACTATATGTTCTGTAATCTGACCCAGTTTCGTGTCAGTGGCTCCAGTAGATTTTGCTGTGCGTTGATGAGTCAGTGAATGAGTGGAAGTACTCTTTTATAAATGCTGCCGAAATTGTAGTATGAGGACTTTGTTTGAAATTTTGGCATTTTTAACGTTGATACATGTTTACTTTACTGCATCTGATAGCGTCAAATCACTGTTTTGTATTACGACAAATTTAGCTTCCTTAAGATTTCCTTAAGGCTACATACACCTTCATACTATCTCCAAACTATTTTATCAATTTAAATTTATTTAAAATGGCTAGGGAAAATGCGGACATAACGCGCTAAAGATGCAAACATATTAAACTTACACATTAGCAAATATATATATATATATAATAAAAAATAGAACATTTATGTCTCTCCTTTTCCTCTTAAATTTAGATATGCTTATTTTATTTATTGTGTTGCGAATATTTCATATAGTATGTTTCTTGAATGTCCCCCGTACAGTTTTTCAAATGCGCTCATAAAATTCCTTCACCATCACCGGGAACGACTCCTTAAAAGCTTTAAAGCAAATGACTTTACATGCGTTACTTGGAATTGCGATCACGTCTGTTCGGAACTCGGGTTTTAATCGGACGCACTATGAATTTCAGATGAACTGCCATGAATGTTTTGACTACGATACAACGCGAGGACATCTCCGCAAACTACGAAAAGGAGGGTGTAGCAATTAAGGATAGTATCCGGTTTCCTGAAAGGGAGTGTGTACAGGATATTCAGCTATCGTCAAGGGAGATAGCTGGGTGACATTTTCTTTTTTTTTTTTTTTTTTATGTTCTAGAAACGTAAGTTTGGGGATATGGGTTGCAATAGTGAATATTGTACTGCTTATTTTTTTTTCTTTTTCTTTTTTTAATTTTTTGGATGCAAAGTAATTATGGTTAGTGGTACAGTGACGATTTCTTGTACAGAATTTAGATGTTAGGGGTGTGTATGGAAATGGGCTTCTGTTTTGTTAAAATGGAACACCTTGTCTTATTTTACTTGATTTATTGGTCTGTTGAAAAGTTCCCATGACAAACTATATCTGTGGACACGAAATTTAAGATACTCAGAGAAAGGGGTTTCATTTGTAATCCCTAGAGAATATGTAAATAATTTGTTGGTCTTCTTTTTTGACTTTCAAATTTATATTAGAACAAGCAACTAATTTACTGATAATGCATATTTTATAAAATATTTTAAATGATTTCAGAATTATGGATAAATAAAATTGAAACGTTAATGAAACTGGGAGACAAAACTGAAATATGTCTCTTACAAGTTTTACTAGTGTCGACCAAAGTTTCTTATTTCTATACAAACAAGGAAAAGTATTTCAAAATTCATAAATGGTGCAGTATTTTTTTGTGCGTGTGCTCGCTTATAAGTAAAATTAAGGTTGATGTGGTTGAGTGGGTTTAACATTTCACAAGAACTACGCTATTGGTAATTTAGCGATGATCTAGGATTCACCAACACCTCCTATAATAATGCCTCCGAATTGTAATTTGCATCAGAAAATATCGACTAATTAATATATACAATCCACATCATCTTATAAATATTATAAGGAGTGTTGATTGGACATAATCGACTGATTTTCCGTGACGTAAAGCTCAGTTCGGAGACATTATTACAGGAGGTGTTGGATTCACATGCTCTCACAATTTTGATGCTTGACGGAGTGGATAGTTCTCCGTTTCAAAAATCCTCAGAGGTATTATTTTTACAGAGCTGGGAAGATATTGCAGCCACGACAGATTTTATGTGCACCACCCACCATTATTGCACGTAAGTTAAATCAAAATTTGTCCATCACCGATTTCAGCAATTTTGTTCGGATTGGCTATTTCATTACTTAAAAATACTGACAAATATATTAGGGATTTTTGAATGATTGTTTATACTATAGTACAATGTAAATATAAATGGACATGAAAATATGCAAAATTAAATTAAATCATTCGTTTTCACTTACCATGAATTCTACTTCGTCCTTTTATTTAATCCATGTGGCTCGATAAATGTACTAACGTTTTATCGAAGATTGAAAACGACAGTTTTTGGAAATTACTGATACCTTATCCAAATTAAAATAGAATATTATGTTTAACAATTACACAATAAATGTGATTTTCTTCATTTGGGATTTAAATTAAATTTTTTTGCAATTTTCCTTTATCTTCACATATTCTCCGCCCAATTTTCGACTCAGTATCCAAGCGCCTATCCACCCGCGTGTAAGGCTACTGACATCGACGTAAGAAAAACAGCAGAGAGAAGAGAGAAAAGATGTCTTCTTAATTCTGATATAATAAATTTCGAAAAAAATAAATAAAAAGTAACTATAAATTGAAATCAGGAAAAACCTAACTGGAAAAAAAAAAAAAAAAAAAAAAAAACTCTGAGGAACGAAATATCACTACTCAGCGCTCATATCAAGCAACTGATGTTATGAAATTACAATATGATTATAAAATGAAAGTTTCCACGTGCAGATGGCAACTAATCAGCTTTGAAAAATAAGTGACATTGTTTAGAAAAAAAAAAAAAAAAAAAAAGATAATTTTTACGGAAATTGAAAAATAAAGCGTTAGTTAAACAGTAAAAATTATAAGATAAAAAAAACCTTTTTATATACCATGTTTTAAATTTTCTGATGAATAATAGAGCTCTTGTCAATGTGCATAAAATTTTAAAGTGATAATGACGTCAATTTTTGTGAGATACATAATCTAACTTTTTATAGTTTTTTAATTTTCACGTTTAATTAAATGTATTTATTTTTATGTCGAAAGAAAATGAACTCGTATTTTTTTTTTTCTTTGTCAACAATTAAATTATAGCTAATATTTTAATGGCTATTTTAACGCTATTAGGATGTTATTATTTTCATATTTTAATTAATTATAAGAAAACTAATCAAAAGTTCGAAAATCGGACTGCGAAGTATTGTGTTGTCACTGGGTTCTGAGCTACTGTGAAAGTTTCAAATGTCTAGCTAGTAGGAAAGTTAGTTAAAATTCGATTGCAAGATTTGTACCGGACAAACAAACAAACAAACATGAATAGAAGGTAATAAAAACATGGAAAAAATGTTGTAAAAGTATCATTTTATTTATATAAACACAAATCACATTATTTTAATCACATTATTTTTGCTTTCCATTCATTTATATAGGCGATATTTTGTCCCCACGATGTTTTGTCTCGCGAGATTTTGTCCCCAACCCTTTTTACGCATGTCACTTTTCTTCCCGGGATGTGACATATGATTTTAAATGTCGATAACGCCTTTATGTATATATATATATATATATATATATAAGAAAATAACATTTTCCATATGTCAAATTATCATTTAAAACTTTCTAACAAATATATTTCCACTAGTTCTATTAAACATCAACTGTCGCCTTTTCAGACAACAAGCATTGGTGTAACGCCTAATCATCATATCTTTCTTGTTATGCTAAATTCAGTTCCTCTTTTTGAATCTACGGTTTAATATTCGTATGCTTTGAATTAAATTATCAAACGCACTCTTATAATCAATTTTTTTTATTTAATTAATAAACTGCATATTATTTTAAGAAAAATCTAAACAAAATTAATGAACCGTTATATAATGACAATATTTCTTCTTAATCAAAGACAAAAAAGCGCTTTTACGTTCGATGTCATTTAAAAAGTGAACGATCGGCCATTTTTTTTTACTTCGGGGGAATAAATACGTATCTGTTTTTGCAAGGAAATCACGTTTAGGTGAGTCCCTTTAGGTATTATTACCTGATAGTAAAAACAGACGCTTCATTCGTATATCAAGTATAATTTAATAACGTTTTAATATTAATTACAACATTGATGCCAAAATATGTTAATAATAAATTTAATAAATTATTGTATAGTTTTATAGACTTAGTGATTTTTTTTTTTATATATCACCTTCGAATAATTATAGTGTTAAAAAAAAAAAAAATGCAAATTAAATAAAAGTGGCAAATTCTTAGTGATTCGATTTTGCTGAGCATGAAAACGATAATAAAATTTAAAAATCAACTTTAGGTTTTTTTTTTTTTTTTTTTTTAGTACGACAGGACTATTTCTTTCAATCTGGCTTTTTGCGTCGTTACCAATTTATAGTGTTCCACTTTAAAAATTTCTGCCAATATCCAATATTTTACCATTTAATTTCTTACTCTATCTTGTACATAAATCTTACTCTATCTCATAAAAAATTTACATAGTAAGTGCAATAATGTGTTACAGTTCCAAATCGATTGTAGCTTTTTTTGATACAGTGTAATCGAACGTATTTGCGCTCTTCTTCAACGTGTGATTGTTCCCTTAATTGCACTCTGGACTAAATCGATAGTAGAAAATGTGAGTTTTTAAACGTTCTTTGCATATCAGAAGTTCAAAGCCATTTCGTCCAGCTTTTTTTTTTTTTTTTTTTTTAGAAAATCGAAAAAATGTCAATAAAAAAAATTCTTTTTGATTGCCCAATGTATATATATATATATATAATTTTCAATTTGAAAAAAAAACTAGCTTGCAAATTACAAAGCAAATTATCAATGTAGAGCAGGTCTTTAACTTAAATTAATATGATCTTTATTTAAAAGCTCTAATTTTCAACCGAATTTAACGATTTTTGGACTGTAAGCTCTTTCCTTCTTTCTAGCTAATTTTTTACTTTTGTCAAAATTCGGTTATAAAATTGTAGTTAAGAAAAAAAATCTTTTTTATTGATCCATTGAAAAAAAAAAAAGAAGAAAGAAAGAAAAAGAAAAGAAAGAAAAAGGAAAGAAAGAAAAGACTTATTACGCAATGTGAGTTAAATGTTTGAAGATTCCCAGCTTGCTAATTTTAAAATATTAAGGCAAAGCGACTTAAAAACACATTTTAATTAATTAAAAAAGATTTATCAAACAATTTTTGAATAAACATAGCTAAGAATCATATCAATTAAATCAACCTTCTACTAACAAAGAAAAAAGAAAAGAAAAGAAAAAGGAAAAGGAAAAGAAAAAAAAGTTTTGAAATTGGTGTGCACGAACTTGGTCCTGGTTAATAAGTGTACCAATTTTTGATAAAAATCTAATAATCCGACCAAAATTCCCACAGATGCAGTGACAAACTTTCAGCTTTATATATTTAGATAAAAACAAAAATGTTTGCACATTAATTTAAGTGATAGATAATTAATTATAAGATAAAAAATATTTTATATGCTATGTGTTTAAATTTTCTGTTGAATCATAGCTATTATCAATGCACTTTAGCTATTAGCTATTATCATTAGCACTTCATCAATGTGTATGAAATTTTTAAAGTGATAATGACATCAATTTTTGTGAGACGCATAATTTATTTTTTTTTACTTTTTTTAATGTTCACGTTTAATTAAATGTATTTGTTTTTATGTCGAAAAAAAAAGAATTCTTTTTTTTTTTTTTTTTTTTTTTTTTTGGGGGGGGGGGGGGGGGAGCATTAATTAAATTATAGCTAATATTTTAATGTCTATTTTTAAAGCTATTAGGAGGTTATTATTTTTATATTTCAATTAAATAAAAGAAAATTAATCAAAAATTCGAAAATCAGACTTCGAAGTATTGTATTGTCATCGGGTTCTGAGCTATTCTGAAAGTTTCAACTGTCTAGTTAGTAGGGAAGTTAGTTAAAAATCGATTGCTTGACTTCTACCGGACAAACAAGAATAGAAGTTAAAATAAAAAAAAAAGAAACATAGTAAAATTGGCAATGAAGCAGAAACTACCGACTAAAAGAAATAGTACTTACTTGTCTTACTAATTATCTTACTATGAAGGAAAATTTCGTAAAATGGAGAAATTCGCGAAAGAAAAATGTCTGTCAATGTATATTGCACTATTGACTGTATATATTACATTTTTTATGCAAAACTTAAATTTTAAGTATAATTCCTTTTCATGGATCATGAATAGTAAGCAATGCCAGACAAATTCAATAAACTCGTAAAATTATAATACTATTTCTTTTTGATCAAAGACAAAGCCCCTCCTGTACTCTACGCCTCTTAAAAAGTGAAATATCGTCCATTTATTAACCTCACGGGAGAGGAGACGTGTCTCTTTTTGCATGACTATCACGTTTCCTTAAGTGTCCGGGAGAGTCGCTTTAGGTATTATTCCCGGACAATGAAATCATAAGCTAACAGCTTGATTCTGACGTGCGGGGTACTTTCATTTCGCCCTGATTTTTATCGAGTGCAGTGATGTCATAAGCTAAAAATAAATTCATGAGATGAAACGAATTCTATACTTTTCAATTCAATACCTATCAGATAGTTACTTTCTTTTGAGTATTTCAAAATTTTAAAAAGAAATGTCTATTTCCTTTTTGAGTTAAGAATTTTATTTAATTTAAGTGAAAAAATATATTTTAGGTCCAGGGTTTAACCTGGCAAAAAAATTACTTTAGCATTTTAGCGAAAATAGGCAAGCACTATTTTAGCTTTTTCGAAAGTTAATTAATTCTTTGGATACCATTGATTTCTTTTACTTACAAGGAACATCACCCAAGTGTCCGGCTCGGATTTCAATGAGAGAGAGGCGTTTCTTTCATATTTGATATGCTATGAAATTTTACTCAAAAATATGCGAAAAATTTGTATTTATACAGCAAGTGAATACTCAAATGAATAATTCAGTTGAAATAATTTTCAGTACTACTATAAATTTTCATTTGTAACTTAAGCATGAAAGCACAAAATCATTTTACTAAATCATTTAGTATTTTTAAGTCACACCCAAAGGCGGAGCTTACTGTTGATATGTGGCTGATGTGGTTTTTAACATTTTAAAAATTCAATAAATAGAGAAAACATGGATGATAGTAAAAATTTCTGTGATCAAAAATATTTGGTACATGCCCTCTATCAGAAATTAAAGTTTCATTAAAATCACAGCCAGACACGATGTTCCTTGTTAGCTTTGTTATCCTCAGTTTTGTTTTCTATTCCTTTTGTTCATTGATGATTTTAACCAAGCATCCATATTTGTGACTTTAAAAATATGAATCAGGGAAACTATGTTTTGATTTTAACAATAGAAAAAGAGGTACTCATATCATACGTGTAAAATGAAAAAGCAATTTAAAAATTAAATAAAGTGTAGTGGTAGATAATCGTGAAATACTAGTGCTAAGAATGCTTCTATGAAGCAAATTCTGACATACTTTTAAATATTTTTGCATTTAAATTCAACCATTAAAAATATAAACATAAATCCAACCATAAATCCAAATTACTGTATAAATAAATCATGATTCCCAAAAATTTCAGTTCTTTCGTAGTTTTTGTCTGCAAATATTCCAAAAAAATATCTGAGTTATTATATAGAGACATTTTATATAGTTATCCAGTTTTAGCTTTTTAGCGAAATTCTGACCAACATGTTTTAGCAAAATATGATACCTTTTAGCAAAATGCTAAAAAAACTAATGGCAGTTTAAACCCTGTTTAGGTCAAAACTTCGATATTTTTTTCCCCAGAAGCATGAAATTTTAAAATTCTTCCACTCTTCATTACTTAATAGGTACAAAATTTTGAATAAACACCATAAAATGCAAGAACGCACCAACACGTTGCCTCTTTGTTTACAGCACTCGTGCCTACTTTTTTCGCCATAACGAAAGGTCATGTTTTCTATCGACCCGAAACAATTATTCCGAGTTCTTGCATTTGATGGTGTCTATTCAAAGTTCGATTTTATTCTTTAAACATTAGGTTAGTATTGTATTCACTTCTATTGCAATATATTTATTTAGAAAAATCTTACAAAAATGTCATTTGTGTAATTTTTATTGCGAAGAATTAAAGTGTAGTTATTATTATTATTAATTTCTCTTATACATATGTGCAGTCCCAGTCGCCACAACCCTGTAGGAAAAGATTGTGCAAAATTGCTTTTTTGGTTTTATTACTGCTCTTATAATAAATTAAACCAAAACAACAATATAGCAATGGAAATGCGTTAAAAAAAAAAAAAAAAAAAAAAAAAAAAATCCAAATTATTCATGGATACAGGGCCTACTGTTTCTACCAATCTGATGTTTCTGCGTCGCGTTGCCAATTTTTATCTATCACTTTAAATGAACATGCAAATATTTTTTTAAGTTAAAAGTTTGTCATTGCATTTGTCCGGATTTTTAGTCCAAATTATTAGATTTTATTAAAAATTGGTACACATATTAATCAGGACAAAATCTATCGTATTTTTTAGCTCAATCGAATAATTGGTTCAAAAGATATTAATTAAAAACTTCATTTTAACTTTAAAATTAATAAAAAGTATAAAACAAATTGATCACAAAAAATAAATAAATAAATTAGTAAATATATTTCTTTTTATGTCGAGAAAAAGAAAATGAACGTACAGACATTTTAAAAAATAATTAAAATAAAATTGAGAAAAACCGTTCTAAAGAAGTGGAACAGCTTCAGAAAACCCTGGCGAAATTTGAAATTTGGCACCGAAGTATCTTGGAGATTTTTCCCCAAGGTTTTTAATTACGCAACCGCAATAATCATTTTAATTCATCACCAAAATGACAACAAAAATTTAAAAGACGCCAAGGGGCTCCTTTGCTAAAGTTAGACTAAAGGAATTTTGAGGAATAAATATAGTAACTGACGTCGACTATTTCTGATAAATAAAAATAATCTGTTTAAAAAAACTTTTAAAACCCAAATTCTTATTATAGCATATCATATAAATCTTTTAGAATAAAATTTAATTTGCAAAAAAAAAAAAAAAAAAAAAAAAAGTAACTTTTTTGTTTATTAACCAAAATTGAGGAAATTTGAACTGTGTTAAGAAAAGAGAAATTATTTCTTAAAATTCACAACAGATGGCAGCACCACACGATTGCCTATAAGTTTTGTGATTTCAATTTCTGATTAAGGGCCAATATCTGCAATTTAATTATTCGTTTGAGGCACCTTTTTATTTTATTTTATTATTATTTTTTTATATTATAACTTAACATTTTACTGATTTGGTTAATGTGTATGTGTTTTTCCTAATCATTTTTATTTTGTATTGTTAATTGGTTCATTGACATTTTAGTGAATATTCCGCCCAATAGAGGGCGCTTGTAGTAAACAAAAAACTCTTTTTTGCTTCTAAAAAGAGATGTAAGAAAAAGGCTTCTTAAAAAAACTCTTCAAAAATTCTTAGGATACTGTGTAGTACGATAAATTTTCTTTTATCAATTGACATCTTTTCTACTAATTGTCTGCAAAAATTAACACTCTGTGAATCGAACGCGGGACTACCGGATTACTAGCATGGCGCTCTAAACACCTGAGCCACAGAGAGACAAATAAAAATTTTGTATTTACCTTAAAATAGAGGCACATTTTTTATTTGGTTGAGATTCACAAACATACCGTAGTGAAGGACAGTAAGTACATAAGAATTTGGGAAATAGTGGCCAAATGCTGGGATATAAAGACAATAATAATTTTAACTAATAAAAATTAATAAAAGTTGTCGTATTTAAATTTCAACCGAGGTTTTTTTTTATTAAAATAATGAAATTAAATAAAATGTAATATATATATATATATATATACGTAATTATACAATAAAATCTTACAACTTTTTTTTAATGAAATGTTTTGGGAAATAACAAAATTGTTGCAGAGTTAGGTAAAGATATATATTTTTGTTCTTCTTATATATATCATTCATAACTACATAACCATAGCTGCAACCATTTTAATTTATTCCGGAGTACTTTTAGCCCCGCCTTTATTTCGCACCACTTTATTTATAGAAAAATTTTCTTCAATACATAACTTCTATAAAATAAGAAAAAATTACTTTCAAATAATAAGTGGTACGAAATAGAGGCGGGGCTAAAATTACTCGTGATTAAATTAAAATATTGGGAGCTATGCATAAGCAATATACAACACTAGAACTTTATTTAGTTTTTTTACTTTTCCGTTTCTTTAATGAAATTGTTCCGAAATAAGTTCGCAACATTTGTTTATAAACAAATAAAGATGGTAATAAACATGTATAAACAATCTTAATTCTTAGGAAATTTTGCTACAAACAGGTTATGAGAAAAAAAAAAAAAAAAAAGCCATTATCTTATACTATTAAGTGAGCAATATTTGTATATTTCACTGTTCTCGAAAACGGTAGTTCGGACAGTCACGAGATTTAATACAAAGGTGCCCCCCGAAAGGTCATTGTGCACATCGATGTCAGATATTTGAATTTTTGATTAATTTTTTCTTAATTAATTAAAATGTGAAAATAATAATCTTCTAATTTCTGATAAATAAGCCATTTAAATTTTAACATTTTATCCATAATTTAATTGTTGCCAATTTTTTTTCGACAAAATAATAATAATAATAATAATAAAAGTACATTTATTTCACGGAGATTTATTTAAAATGAGGAAAATAAATCAGAAAGATTAGAAAATAAATCAGAAATATCAGTCGTATCGTTACAAATAAGATACCAAATGAAAGTGAAAATTTTTGTAAATCCGATGCATTAAACAGCTTATCAATCGGATGATTAGTTTTTTCTTAATTAATTAAAATGTGAAAATAATAACCTTCTAATTTCTGATAAATAAGCCATTTAAAATTTAAAATTTTATCCATAATTTAATTGTTGCCAATTTTTTTTCGACAAAATAATAATAATTAAAAAAAAATAATAATAAATAAATAAATAAATAAAATAAAACGTGTATATTTCACTGATCTCGAAAACGGTAGCTCGGACAGTCACGAGATTTAACACAAAGGTGCATCCCGAAGGGTCATTGTGCAAATCGAAGTCAGATTTTCGAATTTTTGATTAGTTTTTTCTTAATTAATTAAAATGTGAAAATCATAACCTTCTAATTTCTGATAAAAAAAAGCCATTTAAATTTTAACATTTTATCCGTAATTTAATTGTTGCCAATTTTTTTTTCGACAAAATAATAATAATAATTAAAAAAAAAAACGTACATTTATTTAAAATGAGGAAAATAAATCAGAAAGATTAGAAAATAAATTAGAAATATCACTCGCATCGTTACAAATAAGACACCAAATGAAAGGGAAAATTTTTGTAAATCCGATGCATTAAACAGCTTATCAATCGGATGATTACTTTTTTCTTAATTAATTAAAATGTGAAAGTAAAAACCTTCTAATTTCTGATAAAAAAGACATTTAAATTTTAAAATTTTATCCATAATTTAATTGTTGCCATTTTTTTTCGACAAAATAATAATAATAATAATAATAAAATAATAATAATAATAATAATAATAATAAAAAAAAACGTACACTTATTTAAAATGAGGAAAATAAATCAAAAAGATTAGAAAATAAATTAGAAATATCAGTCGCATCGTTACAAATAAGATAGCAAATGAAAGGGATTTTTTTTTTTAATCCGATGCATTAAACAGCTTATCAATCGGACAATTAGATTTTTTAAAATTAACTAAAGTATGAATTTTAGGTGGCAACAGCAGAAGATTGTATGGAAACCGTTAGGAGAAAAAAAATGAAAAACCTGCTTCACATAAAAGTAAAAGTCACATGATTTTTAAAAGGGATTAAAAATTGCAGTTTTCAAATTCTTTTAAATTTTCTCTCCCGGACACAAAAATATAATATACAGCCTGTACCCCACAAGACCAACTTGCATTTCAAATTTCATCAATTATTTTGGTTAATAAACAAAAGTTATTATTATTAAATTTTTTCAAATTAAGTTTTATTCTATTTTCGAAAAGATTTATGTGATCATAGATATAATAATATATGTAGATCTATCATCTCCATATTATCGTGCAAAGATTTTTGATGCCGAACACGGAGTAAAAAGTGATGCCGAAAAAAAAAAGCTTTGGAATCAGCCATTAAGTGGTATTGAAGGAAAAAAAAAAAAGAAGAATGAATTTGAAACTATATCTGGGGCTTTTCATTCACCTTTAGTAAATAAATTAGTCATGAATTTTATTTGCTAAAACATTCGTGCATATTCCCGTGTGTATTCACTCCGGGAAAGACTGCCATATTTTGGTAAAATCACCGTCTTTTCCCGAGTGAAAAGGAATCCCTTTTTTGTCCCCAATGATCAATCTATATATTATTACTATATCTATGTATGTGATACGATAGATTAATAATTTGGGGTTTAAAAAATCTTTTAAATAGATTATTTAAACTCTATGAACCATATTTTTATTTTATCAGCTTCATTAACAGATCCTGCTGGGCGATTTTTTAAATTTTGGTGTTGAAGTTCACCGAATGTTTTTCGACAAGAAGTTTAATATAGCAACAGCCATTTTAATCTAAGTAGCGCATCAAATATATAAAAACATAAATGATTTATTTTTACACAAAATTTACAGAACAAATGCAGTTTTAAAGATAGGAAATTTATTTCAACAAGCACTATTTTAAACCTAAAAAGCATTAAAAATATAAGCAGAATATAAAGGATTCTTATGTATAAACAAAAAAGAGTCTGATAAAAATTATTAGCAAAATAGTCTTCCTCTTTTCATACAAAAAAAAAAAAAAAAAAAAAAAAAAATATTTGCCTATTTATTTATTTTTTATATAATAATCACTATGCTAATTTATCATACAAACAAATGAGCCTCTGTGTGTTACTGCACTCTCACGCTGTCGAACAGAAATATTTGAAAAATTCAAACTAATATTTAAATAAATAAATAAAAATATGTTTAATGGGAAGTATATATAACCATAAAAAGATTAGTTGTCTAAAATACGGCAGAAATAGCGCTCATAGCATATTGTTACAAGGGATTAAGTCTTATTGTTACAATGGATTAAGTCTAAAATGGTGACAAAAATTCAAAAGCCGCCAAAGAGAACTATATTAAGGCTGTACTATCAGGTTTACAACCCATGAATTATATATAAACACAAAAAATTAATTGTCTCATGCGACAGACGTAGCCGGTCACAGCATATTGTAATATTTGGCGTGAAATTGCTGTCATTTAATGGTTGATTGGATAAACAAAAAAAAAAAAAAAAATATATGAAATAACGTAAAAGCAAATATTATGTTGTCTAAACCCAGTTACGTTTGAGTCCAGTCCGAGTCACATGTGAACAACACGTATAGTGTTGCTCACTTGTAACTGGGATTCAAATATAAAAGGGAACTCCAATTTTTTCGATACTATCTATTTCGAAACTGTTATATAATAAGCACCTAAATGGAAGCTCATTGGTAAACTATTGTCGCAGGTAATAGGGACAAGCGCCCGAGTTGCAGTCGATGACCAAATCGCTGCTGAATGCAGCAGGGACCTGGAGCGAGCTTTTGAACAATTTCAGTAATTTATTTTATTTTATTTTTATAAAGCTATATAGAAACGAGTTTCCTTCAAATTTAGTGGCCAGCGAAGCGGGCAAAGCCTGCTAGTAAATAAATAAATAAATAAATGATATCCAGCTTTGGCGCTATAGAAAATATTACTTGGAAATGCAACTCTATGATCCTGCTAAGCTATTAATGTAAATAAAATATACCTCTTCTTTTAAATATTTTATTTAGATTTATTTATTTCACTATTAATTCCAATTAATAAAATATTAGATATAAGCAAATAAATCAAATAAAAATTAAATAAATCAATTAAGTAAATATTTAAAAAAATACTAATTGCATTAAATTACCGCATAAGTTACCCAGTCTTTTCCGGTAACACTTACTAAGTATCGAATTCTTAATTAAAATCTTTTTCCACGACATTTCTGTCACCTTTTAAAGCATTGTGAAATTCATAATACATTTAAGCTCTTTCTAAATAAACTTATGAACACTATGTTAAAAAGAAAAAAAGAAACAGAAAATATTGAGTATGAAGAAAAGCTAAACAAAAGTATTTCCTTTTTATATCATACTACTACACATTACTTGACATATCGTTCATAACTACATAAGCAATAACAACACTAAAACTTTTTATGTCAGCTTTTACTTTCCTAGTTATTTGATGAAGTTGTTCCAGAATAAGTTCATAACACTTGTTCATAAACAAATACGCAGTAGCAGAAATAATGGAGGTGGCCAGCAACATATAATCAGCTTTAACTTTTAAGAAATTTTGATTGAAATCTCGTTCCTGGACATTTCCGTCACCTCCTAATGCATCGTACAATTCATTGTACAGTTGATCTCTATGCAAATAAACAAAATCTAAAATAATTATAGTTAAATCATACAATGTCTCTTCAATATTTGGATCATTTGTATATAAAACATATAACAGCAATTCTACATAAAGTGCAGGTGTTGTGAGGTTAACATTGTGGTTAAGTGTTTTCAGAACCCTTATTTCTGACGAAAATATTCCATTCAAACTATAAGGTTTTCCAACTTTCTGTAAAATTTCACTTACTTGTGTAGGAAGAACGTGATGATAATGCGATTCCAGTTTACTAGCTAACTGAACTGATGTCATTATTCTCAAAATACTTTGCTCTTTAATTCTTTCTTCAATAGTTTCCCAGTGGCAATCCTTAGAAGAGTTCTTCATTTCTAAATGTTTTTGATGCACATCAACAATATGCTCGGCAATGAATTTTTCATATATTTCCAAAGCAACGTATTTTATGTTTCTTTTCAATGTCATTTTTTCGCAAATATTAAATATAAACTCGGTAGTATCGGATGACCATATGTATTCCGCATATTTGCAAGTTTCAATTCTTTCCTGATTTTTTATAGCAAGTTGTAAAAGTATTTCTTCTAATAACTCATGGGAAATAGGCTTCGTATTTTTCATTTCGTTTGGATGACATTGGAACAGTAAATTATGCATGTTAATTTATTTAAAATTTTTCCAACAGCAGCTTTCTAACATATAAACATATAGAAAAAAAACAGATAATTTTCCTAATTACAATTTACCTAAATACTTTTCTTCAAATTTCACCAAAACAATTTTATAAATCCATAAAATATAAAAGAATACTAGTTCTGATTTTACATTCTATACGTTGCTATTCATTTTGATGATTTCAATGCAAGCTGGTGTTGCCATATTATTTTTGATATAAGTTTATTTCCATTAAATATTTTAGCTAAAAAATTCTTTATGAAATAAAATTTCAAGTATTGTATGCATTTTTTAAATTTAAAGGCCTTATAATTTCTTTTCAGCTGCATTTATCATATTTATAAACATTATAAATCAAAAGAATGTTTTTAAATTTTAATAAACTCCTTATTAATTTTCAGCTTGTTTCTTGACAGACGATTTTTAAATATAAAGATATATTACAAAAAAATGTTTAAAAATATTTTTAGTTAAAAAATAAACTGTTAGCGAATTTATTTATTTCGCACTTTTTTTTACATTATTATTAATAGTTTTACGCTTCGAATTGATTGTTCAAATGTTAGCAATACAATATTAATCAAATATTAATCATTATACAATATTAATCCAATCCGAAGCCATTTATCTTGATTTTATAATTTGTCCGTTTAAGATGACTTCGAAGTAAACAAGCGAAAAAAAAAAGGCATTGTTGTCATGGTAACCAGTATTTTCCTTGCCTTCAATATCCTAATGATTCGAATGGACAATTTGCACACATGGGGGATTTGAACAAAATCTTATTTTTCTGGTAGTTTTAGACTCATAAATTTCAAAAAGTTTATTAAAAATGCAAAAAAAGTTCTCATTAATTACATAAATAACTTTAAATTTAACCAAAAATCATGTGACTTCAAAATGCTGCCTGACGTCACACTTTATGATGCTTCAATGTTTAAATTTTGTTAGCCTAGTTAGCAAGCAGCAATTCGTTTTAACTTTCGTAATTATTAATCATTTATGTGATTTCTGAGCATTTCTTTTTAATTTTATATTCATTTAATACCATTATCATCATTTTTCCTTATCATTATTTTCAATTGTTTTCTTTTCATGGCAGTTGTTCAATATTTTAGTTTAATCCGCGATTGTAATGAAATGCTCTCCCTCTGGTGGGCTAAGATGAAATTACAATTAACATGCATAGCTTTCGAATTCATCTAGACGCCATTGTTGGCCGATATTTAGTTTCACATATATTTATTGAATAAAAATGAATAAATCCGGTAAAAAAGATAACACTTACTGTTGTGTGCCACAGTGTAACTCAAAGAATAAAAAAATCCAGAATTAAGCTTCCATTTATTTCCAAATGACAAATTTAAAATTTCAGTTGCTTCGGCTAATGGAAGTAAAAAATTAATCAGATGATTTGAAACTAATATTTGTTCAGCTTCAGTTAAAAATATACTTCCGATCGAACGTTGAATAAACTGAAATATTTTTTCCAAAAGCAATCAATTTTCCATGATGTAATGGCGGAGAAATTATAGCACGAATATTAAGTAGTAACACATATAGAACAAAAATTAATACACGTGGTCATTATATTTACTAACAACAGAAACTGAAAAAGCGCCATCTATCGATCATTACAATCGCGGATAGGATCTCGTGGAATGCTAAAGAATCCGCGATTGTAATGAAATGCTCGCCCTCTGGTGGGCTAAGGTGAAATTATCATACCACTGATAGCTTTCACGCTGAAACAATGATAGAACAACAAGAAAGCACAATAATAAATACACGTGGCAATTATTACACGTGGCAATATTTACTAACAACTGCAGTTGAGAAAGCGCCATCTATCGATCATTACAAATGCGGATAGCTTTTGAGAAGCATTTAGCCGTTGTATTAGTGCAGAGTGGTACAATACAATATTTCTACTATGATTTTTTAATATCCGTCATTATTATAAAAAACAAAACCTATTTCACTGATTCAAGAAGCAAAGCAAAGCACAAAATCGAACGTAAACAACGATTACTCCCGTTTGTTGTCATAAACAGTGACGTCACCATATTTTATACTGCGTTTTCCCGATAGAGTAAATACTGCGATGTTAAAATCGTTATAAATCAGTCATTAGATTTCAAATTAAGAAAATGTTTTTCTTTATTTTCTTACCTTTTCATATTCTATTATATAAGAATAAAATCAGAAAACGTGCAAATTCTCTATTGCGCAGCATTAGTGTGACGTAAAACCCATCCAACCAACCAACCAACCAACCAACCGAATGATTCAAACTGATGGGACAATGATAGTTAGAAGGGTCCTAACTTTTCAAAAAAGTTTATTAATTAGCCGAAAAAATGGCATATCCCCTTTAGTTTGATTTACCCAAATAAGCATTTACAAACAAAACCTTTTTAGGCACAATTCATACAAATGGATAATTATTAATTGCTACAATTTTATACTCAGATATCAGATAAAGAAAGAAAACCATAACTTAACTCGGATGACCTGTTAGATACATTTTAAATATAGTGAGAACTATTCACATATTAAAACAAAAGCAAAACTTAAGTTAGGTTTCTTTCTAATAGTTGAAATTTTGTATTTTATCAGTAAATGCACACCAATGGACGTACTTTTTCTTAATATTTATTTTGTTATATATTATAACTTTCTTCTATATTCAAAACATGAAAATATTGGATTCGTTAATATTTTCAACTTCCAGTTTTCGATGAATTTACAAGTTTTGAGAGGTCTAGAACACGATTTGAGCAATTTTAGAAAATGTTTTATCTGTCTGTGTGTTTGTGGCAAAAATTTTGTTCCAATTGTATCTCAGGAACTACAGTACAGAATTACATATCAATTTTATGTAATTACGTCTTAACATAAAGTAATGCCCATAAAGTTTTGGTGCCAATCGTTGAACAGCTAGCGCTACTAAGCAGCGATTTCCGCAATTTCAGGGAAGGCTGCATCTCTGGGACGACTACACAGAATTGCATATAAATTTATATGTAGATGCAACTTAACATAAATTAGTGCCTAACAATGTTTGGAGACAATATCTCAACAGGTGGTGCAGCTATACATCATTTTTTCGAATTTCATGGAAGGCTATATCTCTGGAACTAATGCCCAAAATTGCATCTAAAATTATACGTAAATTAATCTTGGCATAAGTTAGTGCCTGTCAACGTTTGGTGGCCATCTCTCCAAAGTTGGTGCTGCTATACACAGATTTCTACAATGTAAGGGAAAGCTATACCTCAGGTTCTATTGAGTATAATCGAACAAACCTTGATATGTGAAAAACCATATTGCGACATTATGCTGATTCAACTTTGATGCATATCAACCGACAGATGTCGCTGCTATACTGTAAATATCCTCAAGAACGGGAAGGATGTCATCGGCACGGTAAAAAATCTCTTCTGTTGGACATTTCCTGTAATACCTCTGAGATGAAAATAGTCTGCATCCATAATGGAAAAAAATAAATAAATAAATAATTTACACTGCATGAAATTGTATAAGAAAATATGGAAAGAAGTTTTGTAATGGCCACAGCATGCTAGTTTTTATTTCTGCTGTTATGTTTTAACTTCTTCGCACGTTTTTACAAGCATTTTGTACAATACTATTAAAAAAATAGACATGCAAATATATTACTCTTTTTAATACTTTGCAACAAGACTGAAAAGCGTTAATGACTTCGACTTGTCTGTCTGTCTATCCGCACTCTAACTTCCGTAAATATTTATTAAATTTCTTGAAACTGATATATGTTATTCAGGTTTACTATCGGATGTTCCCTATTGAAATGAAGTGAATCTCTACTGGTTTGTGTACAGGGATAATTCCAAAGCATTAAGTTCTATGAGAGGAATTTATTTAAACCATGTTTTCATATCTTTACTTTAGATAAATCTTAATGGAATTGAAATGTATTATTTAAATGCACTAACGGATATTTTCTATAGAAAATGGAATGCATATCATCACTGGTTTATGTACAGGGACACCCGAAAGTATTGCAAAGCATTACGTTCTGTGAGAGATATTTCTAGAAACCAAATTTTTGTAACTTTACTTAACACAAATCTTAATAACATTACAATATGTTATTCGTATTCACAAAAGAATGCTATCTAAAAAGTATAGAATGATTAGCATTAAGATTTAAAGGGCTACACAAAAATATTCAAATACATTAAGGGATATAATTAGAAATTTGCTAGAATTGCATTTTCTTTTACCTTATGCATTTTTAACACTTTCTAACAATTTTTAATTGCGAATATGTTTTGAATTTGTGTACCTGTCTGACTGTCTGTCTGTCCGTCTGTTCTGTCTCTCTGTCTGTCTGTTCACGCTCTAACTCCCGTAAATATTCAAGGAATTTTTTGGAAGGAATATATGGAATTCAAGGAATATATGTTACTCAAGTTCACTATCGGATATTCTCTGTTGAAAATGGAGTGAATATCTCTATTGGTATGTGTACAGGGACACCCAAAAGTATTCCAAAGCATTGTGTTCTATGAGAGGCGTTTCTATAAACCATGTTTTCCTATCTTTACTTTAGACAAATCTTAATGAAATTCAAATATGTCATTTAATTTCACTTCTGTTTTTTCTATAGGAAATGGAGTAAATATATCCACTGATTTGTGTACAGGGACACCCGAAAGTGTTCCAAAGCATTGCGTTCTATGAGAGAGATTTCTAGAAACCAAATTTTAATAACTTTACTTTGTACAAACCTTAATGAAATTAAAATATATTATTTATATTCACAAAAGAATTCTTTCTGCAGAATATAATATGATTAGCATTAAGGCACGGCCACAGAAAAATAATCAATTACATTAAGGGATATAATTAAAAATTTGTTGGAATTGCATTTTCGTTTATCTTATACGTTTTTAACACTTTCTAACAACTTTTAATTGTGAATATGATTTGAATTTGTGTATTAGTCTGTCCTACTGTCCATTTGTTATGTATGAAAGATGTCAGGATAATTTGGAATTTTTTTTTAAATTTAATTACAGCTTTATTTACTTATTTTCAATGCAGATACTACATTCAAACTGGTATTTGAGGAGACGGTATTCCATTACTCAGAAATCCGGCTTTATAGTAAGATTATAAAAAATAATGCAAAATAAGAGAAAGTTGTAACAGTGCCACACCAAATTATTTTAGTATAAATTTTCTACATTTAGCATCTTTTGCAGTACAGTGATATACAGGAAAAGCGAATTACACTCATGTCCATAAATTAAGGATTATTCAGAATCACACGAAAATCGAATTTTAATGAAAAAATTTCATCTTTAGGAATATCACACACATCTTTAAGATTAATATGTAAATTATAGGAAGTCATCAGATGACACCGATATGATGTTACAGTGACGAAATTGTAAGAAATGGGTAGATAAGGAATGGGAGCAAAGAAGGAAAATTGTTCACAAGCATTCTGTATGCCACTCAGTGCCACAACCGAATAGTTATGACACAGAGGACGCATGCAGATAATGTTTTACGTGGTAGAATTATCGGCTGACTGGAATGTAGGCGTACTCAGATAGAAGTATCGGGGGAACTTGGAATCGCCCAAAGTGTCATCTCTAGGATTTGGCTTCGACTCCAAAATGATGGAAATGCTAGTCGACGTAACAGTACTGGTCCGCCCCGAGTTACAATGCCGAATGACGACCTGTATTTAGCAGTAACTGCCAAAATGAGCAGATAAAGCACAGCATCAGACCTGTCTCATCAACTGTCTGCAGGCACGGGTACCACAGTTTCAAGTCAAACCGTGTATAGACGTTTGGGAGATATTGGTCTATATGCTCGCAGGCCTGTTAGTTGTGTTCCGCTCGCGGCAATGCACTGTTGCCAGCGGTTGACTTGAAGTAGAGAACATGCAATGTGGACAGCAGCACAGTGGGCTTGTGTGATGTTTTCCGATGTGTCCAGGTTACGATTTCAGTATGATTCACACCAGACTTTCATATGTAGAACGTCAGGAACCCGTTACCACTAAAACAACATCATTGAACGACACCGTTACTGTGGGGCAGGAATGCTAGTATGGGGGGGGGGTCATATTGGACACCAGAACAGATCTGCGTTTCCAATCGGAACACTGACAGGCCAAATTTATCGAGACATCGTTCAGGAACAACATGTACTTTTGTTTAGGGTTACAATGGGAACAGAATTTCTGTTTAGGGATAACAAAGCGCGTCCTCACCGTGCAAACATTGTACACGGATGCCTACAATCTGAAGCTATCACTCGCATGGAACGGCCAGCATTTTCACCTGACGAGAATCCGATAGAGCATGTATAGGACATGCTTTTCCGACGAGTTGCTGCCCGTCAACCACCTCCTACATGTGTACAGGAACTTCGGAGAACATTGCTTACTGAGTGGCGTAATCTTCCTCAAGATCAGATCAATACTTTAATACTCAGCATTCTTAGGCGTTGTAAGGACTGTATTTCATCATCTGAGAGACATACAATGTATTAACCATCATACCAAACATGTAATATTTAGATTTTGTAAGGGAGATATTTTTCGTAATTGTTTCAGGGAGAAAAAATCGTAGTTTTTATAAATGGTGTCCAACATAAACCCCATTTTTTTGTTAATGATCTTTTGTTTAATAATTGGGCTTTATGAATAAGCCATGTTTGTTTTGCTTCTGAACCTTTATTTGCCGCAGCTAGCATTATCCTTAATTTATGGACATGAGTGTATTTATTACTGAATACACTGAATTCCAACCTTTGAAAATTAAGAACGTTATACAAAAACAACCGGAAAATGTCTTTAAAGTAGCCCTCTATGGAGTTAACTTACTTGTTATTATTACTCCAATATAATACATGTTCTATTTCATGCAAAATTAAAAAAAAAAAAAAAAAAAAAAAAAAATTATATCATCTTTTTACTATATTACGTGATCTTACTTGTATTTAAACACAGCACAAAATAGTAAAATTATATTTCTTTTTTCATTTAGATTCGCTGCCCGTTTAGTTCTTTTTGCCATGGAATATAAAAAGAAGATCGATAGGTAAGTATTGTTTGTATTCTCTTATGAAATATTTCATATAATATTCATAATATTTCATATAATGAATTTAAAATACACGCAAAATTTTTTTGTATGTGTTTGCCATGTTTCTAATCGCAATGCTAATTAAATTTGTAAGCAGTTTCTAAATCTTACCAGGTACATCATTTAATTGTCTGCCGCCGATATCAATGTAAATTTATTTTCTATTAAAAGGTACAGTCGGTAACAAAAGTGTCCGAACACTAGCGAATATTCCTATGTAAAAAAAATACACTTAATACGGTTTTGTTCAATAAATCCTTGTCGAATCCTGTTCTTAGTCAGTGTAAGAACATGATTCGATAAGGATTCATTTAACAAAACCGTATGAAGTGTACTTTTTTTACATAGGAATTTTTGCTTGTGTTCGGACACTTTTGTTACCAACTCTATATCTTAGCTATCTTTTTATGAAAGAAATTTTTGCCCTAGCTCATGCCATCTAAATTTATTGAAATTTTAAAAGTTATTATTCCATTATACAAATGTCTAGCACAAACTACTCTAGACGAAAATTAACCAAATCATCGATACCGGCACACGATGAGTTACTGGATCAAATACTTTTGCCATTACGCATGAGTTACATCACTTTAAAAAAAATTATTCTTTACTAAATTTGGATACATTAAAGATTGTCCTGCAAACCTCAACACCCTAATCAAATTTTATTTCAATTTGATTGTCACTTTGATTGCGAACTGTGATTTTCACTGACTGTTTTACTTTATGTTCTTGGTGCAAAATGTATGTTTATTTTCAACATTTTTTTCGTTAATTATCACTATTGTGCTAGTTAAGTCAAATAGATTCGATTTATATTAAATGAATATGTATTTATAAAGCGTTTTGAGAATAGTTTTATGTCATTTGGACATTTTTTATGCATTGAAGTCGGCGCTGTACACTTAGGTGATGTTCATTCTTAGTTGATATTATGATTATTATTATTCCTTACTTAAACATTTATTTATTAACAGTTCAATCCTGATTAATTTTTACTTTCTTCAATATTTAATAGAAGAAAATATTGGATTCATAAAAAAATTTTATTTCTGGTTTTCGAGAAATTTACACGTTTTGAGATTTCCAGAACCTGATTTGATCATTTTTAGAAAATGTCTGTCTGAATGTGTGTGTGACAAAACTTTTGTGTCAAATGTATCTCAGGAACTACTGCAGGGAATTTCATACAAACCTACATGTAGTTGCACCTTGACATATATTAGCTGATATCAAAGTTTAATGCGAATTACTCAACAGCCGGCACTGTTATACTGCAATTTATTCCATTTAATGTAAGGCTATATCTCAGATTCTATTGTATATAATCGAACAAAAATTGATATGTGTGACAGCCATTATGAAGCATTATGCCATTTAATTTGGGTGCAAATCTGCCGATAGGTGGTAGTGCTGAAATATTCCCCGTGCTACATCATAAATTATATTATATATAATTACACAAAATTTGGTATATAGGAGGGACATTACGAAACACTATGCTGACTGAATTTGGGTGCATATTGGCAGAGAGGTGGCACTGTTGTGGGGCAATTTATTCCGTGAGCTAAAACTCAACTTTTATGACATATAAATGCCCCAAACTTGGTATATGAAATAAACATCAGGAAAACGAATGTTGGCTTAATTTAGGTGTATATCGGCAGATAGGCGGCGCTGCTATAAATCATAATCAGTAATTTTCCACTTGGCTACAACTTAGAATCTGTTATTTAAAATTGCACCAAACTCCATACGTAAAATCTTTATTGTGAGAAGCTATGTTTAAACTTTTATACAGGTTAAATACTAAGTGACGCTATTGTATAAAATTATTTAGATAAAAGTTTTGTGATAGCCACATTATACCAGTTTTTTTTTTTTTTAATAGAGCCTATATTAGGAAGAAAGAAAATAAAAATAATAAAAATTATTGCAAATGTGATGAAATGTTGTATTTTTACAGCAATGAACTCCCACCCGACACTTTACCAGCAAGGGGTGGAAAATCAACTCCACTCTGCATGAAAACGTACCACCACTTCTTTCCTGCTTACAGAAGACCTGGTGAGCAGAAAGACGAACTAATAATGTCCACAAGGCAAGGAAAGGACGACCCTTGGAATATCGTCGTAGCCTGCAAAAGTCAGGTAAGTTTGTCTGTGAAAATCTCAATAGTACATGAGAAATAACATGAAATTGCAGTAAACTTAAAATACTAAACTAGCGCCAATAAAATCACGTATAAATTATGGATAAGTTAAATGGATGGAAATTATATTTTTTGGCAGCTGCGTTATGTTTTCTTGTCTTAAAGTAGAAATTTATAAGAAGAAAGGAAATGTGATAGGGAACCGTAAGTAGGCAGAATGCACCTACACTAGGGAACAAAAAAACAAAAACAAAAAAACTACAATTCAATTAATTTATAAAGTAATGTTCTTTGCCATAACACATCAATCCTCTAATTACTAAAATAAATCGATCGACAAGTGTCAATTATAATTCAACTACTTTATAAATTGATGTTTCTTGCCATAGTACACCAATCCTCTATAACCACTAAAATAAATCAATAGAAATAAGTAACTGCTGCAATTAAACAATTTATAAATTAATGTTCCTTGGCATAACGCATCAGTCCTCTAATCACTAAAATAAATCGATCGACAAGTGTCTCCACTATAATGCAGCTAATTTATAAACTATTGTTCCTTGGCATAACGCACCAATCTTCTAACCACTAAAATAAATCGATCGACAAGTGTCTCCATTATAATTCAGCCAATTTATAAACTATTGTTCCTTGGCATAACGCACCAATCTTCTAACCACTAAAATAAATCGATCGACAAGTGTCTCCACTATAATTCAGCTAATTTATAAACTATTGTTCCTTGGCATAACGCACCAATCTTCTAACCACTAAAATAAATCGATCGACAAGTGTCTCCACTATAATTCAGCCAATTTATAAACTATTGTTCCTTGGCATAACGCACCAATCTTCTAACCACTAAAATAAATCGATTGACAAGTGTCTCCACTATAATTCAGCCAATTTATAAACTATTGTTCCTTGGCATAACGCACCAATCTTCTAACCACTATAATAAATAGATCAAAATAATTGACTGCTATAACTCGATGAACTTATAAATAAATGTTTCTTGATACAGTATACTAATTCTCTGACCACTAAAATAAATCAATCGAGATGTGACTGCTGTGATTCAAATAATTTATAATCTAATGTTCCTTGGCACAACGCACCAATAATTTGACCATTGAAATAAATTGATTGACATGGAACTGCTAAAACTCAACCAATTTATAAATAAATATTCCTGGGCATAGCGTACCAGTTCTCTAATCACTAAAATAAATCGATCGACAAGTGTCGCTTATAATTCAAAACTAATGTTCCTTACCATAACGCACCAATCTTCTAACCACTAAAACATATATATCGAAATAATTGAGTGCTATAATTCAACCAGTATATAAATAAATATTCCTGAGCATAGCGTACCAATTCTCTAACCTTTAAAATAAATCTATTGACATGTGACTGCTATAATTCAACTAATTTATAAAATTAATTTATAAACTAATTTTCCTCGGAATAACGCGCCAATAGTCTAACCACTAAAATAAATTGATTGACATGGAACTGCTAAAATTCAACCAATTTATAAGTGAATTTTCCTTGGCATAACGCACCAGTCCTCTTACCACAGAAATAAATCGATTAACATGTGTCGGTTATAATTCAATCTATTTAGGAACCTAATGTTCCTTATAATAAAGCACCAGTCTTCTAACCATTAAAATAAATTGATCGAAATAATTGACTGCTGTGATTCAATTAATTTATAAATGGAAAATTGATAAAGCATATGAAGATTTTCATAAAGAATATATCAGCCAGTGTGATATAGCATTTTTCAAAATCTCAATTACATGAAACTCCGAGCTGAAATTTACTAAGGATTAATTTCAGTTATTTATCGACAAAACTAAATACGAAAGCAATCATTTCCTACTGAAACATTACAGATTTTTTTTTTTTTTTTTTTTTTTTCATGAAAGCTGTTCAACAAAATCTTCTTTCTAATAGATTTATTAATTACGTTCACTGATATTATTTAGCACTCTATTATTTTACATAGCATAATTTAAGCTTCTCAAATGGCAACAATGCACTAGACCTTGTCTTTGATTGCATCTAGTTATAGAAACAGTTCTGTTTCTCCTTGAATAGAATTTGAACCAACTTAATTGTTTCGCGATTAAATAGCGACGATCAGCTTCGAAATCAAGCTGCTGGAATCACATGAGATAGCACGCTGATTGGTAGAACCGTGGAATATATTCATACATTTGATATTAGAGTATCAGAATATTTACATTTACTCGTCTCATACAATGAAATATTGGGTACGAGATTGTTAATGCAAATTCGCAATGGCTTGCCAGTCTATGTAATATTGATTTATAACTAATAAATTTCAATTCATACTCATACACATATTAATTTTATTTTTTATTATTTTGTATTTTGTGTAGAAATCTATTTATTTCGCATGATTTTTTCTTTTTCTTTCCCATATACACTGTAAGAAACTTCCGTAACGTTACGCATTATTTCAAGCAACGTTCCTGGTTTTCACGGGTTTTCTTCAGATTCCTGGGAAAAATAAGTTTTCGGGCGAAAAATTTCCTGAATTCAGTAAGTACGTGTTTCTTTTGCTATCTTTGATATCGGTGGATCGCCATCTTGGCTTCGTATCGTTCGTAACTTTTTTCACGTGTGTCGCTTGTGCTTTGATTTTTATATTAACAACTGTTGGATAATATACTAGAGAAGCTGCTAGTTTATTACAGAATGAGCAATATTTTATGCATATTCCATTATTTTGATATCTTCGTATATCGTTCAAAACATAATTGAATGTCTTTAATTTCATTATATTTTCTTGCCTGATTGAACTGCTATGGTAGTTTCTTATTGGATTATTATTTTAAAAAAGGTTATTGAGTTGGCAGTATTTTTATATATAATCCATTTATTTTATATATTTGTATATCGTATTTTCTAAACTGAATGATTTTTGTGATTTTTGTTGGCAAGTATGTAAAATAAACACATGTATCACTGTAAAGAAGATTGTATGAATAAATTTGATGATAGACATTTTGCTCTGAATAATGTTGGTATCTTGCTCATATTATCTATTTTAAACTGTAAATAAAAATTATTTGAATGTTTTCTTTGTATCGTAATATCCTAACTCAGTGGAATAAAATTTCACTAAATCATCACTAGAATTAAGTTTTTTTTTTCTTTTTTTTAACCCATATTTCAAGCCATTATGATGTAATCTGACAATTAGATGCATATAGTAACTAAATGATAGCCGGGATGTGTACAAAAGTAGCCTATTCATCATTATTTACTGGAAAATTTCTTTTAAGATACAACTTTAAAAATTTTTCTGTAACATAAAATTTTCAATAAAACTACTGTTATTAGTTATAATAAACTTTGAACATTTTAAGTGTTGCAAAAATGCAACCCTAGGCGTTAATGGTTTGTCTCCCCCCCCCCAAGAATTTGTTCTATCAAAAAAGAAAAAACAGTATGCCAAATGTGTGTCAAAGCCCGAAAAATCTATAACATTAAAAATAAATATCTACTCAGGCATGTATACTTCCAGAACCACATTAACACATTAAAGATTTTGTGTTAATGATTTTTTTCATTAGTGTTGATTAAAAAAAAAAAAAAAAAAAAAAAAAAAAAATGTGATGGCTTTTTGAAGACACTTGCAGCTTCTTCAAAAACATAGTAGAACTTTGAGATTTTTCCCATACCAATTAAGGAAATTTTATATGTTACATTGTACTGAAATAGGTTACAAAATGAACTCTTGTTTAACATTTTGTTACTCATGCCTTATCTGACAAATATCATTACTTTTTTCAATAACTACATTACACAGTCCTAGAGAGAATTCATTTGTTTTGGAAAGAATTTTATTTAATGTTACTACTTTCTCCTTTAAATTCTGTTTTTTTTTTTTTTTTTTTTTTGTAATGTATTTTATCAATGTTTACAACTGATATTGGTGTATCTGATGGATATGATTTTTTTTTTTTTTTTTTTTTTTTGCTGCGAACAACTTAACGGCATTTCTAGTCAAATCATTACAACAAATTTTACAAAACTGTTAACAATTTTGCATATCATACAAATTATTGAAATTTTAATGTATCATTTAAAAAATGCAAAATTTTTTATTTTTAAAATGTGATAATTTCTCAATAACAACCCCCTCCCCGCAAAAAAAAATATAAAAAAATAAATATATATAATATATATATATATAATAAATCGGTAATGAATTGGTCTGAATGTTGGAAAAAACTGAAAATGTGTTATTATGCACTGGAAGACTTAGCTTTAAACTCATTTGAGTATTAAAAATAAGGGGGGTAAAAGCACTTTTAAGGATCAAATATTTTCTTATACTGTTATCTAATTCAGCAAAAGCTGAGTAAAGTTAAAACTTTTTAAAAAATGGTATTAGATTTTTAAAATATTTAAAAAAAAAAAAAAAAAAAAAAAAATGTTAAAAGGAAAAATTTTAATTCATATTCTGTTAATGCTTCTAGAGTGGCTTTTTATCTTAGCATGTATTATAGTTTCAAGGGATTGGGAATACAAATGATTATTTCTGTAATTACAGAAACATCAAAATGTTCATCATACACTTTTGAACTGAGTATTAAGGAATGTTTGATTGTTAATTATTTTAATCTTGTTTTCTAAAAACAATGTCTTCACCTTTGTATTCCCAATACCTCTCATACACAAGTACTGATTTTCTATTAAAAAAAATTGAAGCAAAAATGTACAACTTTTACATTCGGCGATTATTACATAGATAACAAATTATATTTCTTTATAATCCCAAATATTGTTATGGATTTCGATCTGTGTGTAGAGTGGGGAGTGGTAAAATATTATAAGCCTTCTGAGAGGGAGTACACAATATTTTTCAGTCACAGTAAAGGAAGGGCAACCATTTTCTGCCATAGCGAAGTGTTGCCGACAACCTAATTTTGTCTTGTCACATGGGGAGAGGCTGAAAGGACTAGCATATTCTTTCAGAATTTTAATATAATTAATGAATTTTCAAAATATTTGAATTGATAACAATTTTAATACAAAACAACGTATATTAAGTTTCATTTTTTTTTAAATATCTATTCTATAAGGGAAAAAAATACGATAACAGTTAAACATATTTAATTTTACTATCAAACTAGTCTGTACAAAATTTTAAGATAAATATTGCATTTATGAACTATATATATATATGTGTTATATATTTTAAAACGTTCGTGAAATAAACAAAAATTACCTTGCAAAACTTTTAAGCTAATTAAATTGTGAACTATGAATTGGTCAAAATCAAAATGATTCTTCAGGTACATCTCTGAAATATAGTCACCCTGCTTTTTTACCAGGAATGTTAATGACTTTAAGTGAAAAAAGTTTTTTGTATTCTCCAGAAAAGTTCCGGGTTAATTAAACGAAGGTTACTGAATTTTAGTGGGAACGTTTCTGAATTTTTCAGAAAAGTACCTGGTTAATTCCAGGAAGGTTACTGATATTTTGTGGGAAAGTTTCTGAATTTTTCAGTAAGGTTCCTGGTTAATTCCAGGAATTTTACTGACTTTTAGAGGGAAGGTTTCTGAATTTTTCAGTAAGGTTCCTGGTTAATTCCAGGAATGTTACTGAATTTTAGAGGGAAGGTTTTTGAATTTTTCAGAAAGGTTCCTTGTTAATGCCACGAAGGTTGCTGACTTTTAGAGCGAGTGTTTCTGAATTTTTCAGAAAGGTTCCTGGTTAATTCCAGGAAGGTTACTGGTAAAAATTAGGCACATTAGCTGCCCTAAATTTCCCAGAAACGTTCCTGATTTTTATTTACAGTGTATCGCAGAGATATTATTTCTTTAATTTGAATTTCTAGAATTGAGATCTTGATATATTTACACGTTTTAAGTTTTTTAAATCCAAAAAATCAGGTTTTTAGTTTTTGCTCTCTGTGTATCTGCTTATATGTGATGCACAGTATTACCAAAACTCAAGAATTAGCAGAAAATACCCAAAATGGTATTTTAAATCTATGTATATCATAGGGTGATGCTGTACGTGAACCTTTCTGTTCAAACCAAACAAATAGTTTGTATACAAGGACATTTAAAAGAATTCAGATACAGTAATCTTAGAAAAGCTCGTCAATCAACCATGAATATTTTATTTAAAAAGGGAGTGTACGGTTGAACTTTTATACTAACTATGCCAAAAAATACCTGAGCCGGGAATCGAACATGGGCACCGTAAGGATGCTCTACCACTGAGCCACCCTTGTTAAGCATCTATTTGGCATTTCTCATATAATATCAATTAGTAAGGTCACCGTGCCAACAAACGTTGATGTAACAGGTGCTAACGGATATTATGTGAAAAATGGCAGTCAGGGCGAATCTTTTTTCTCTTTTTAATTTATTATATTTATTGGAAATAAAGTGGTAATGCAGTAGAAAAAATTAAATATATTAAATTTAAAACTTAAAAACGTATTTATAACAGTTATGTTTATGTATAATTTTTGTAGTGTAACAAAAATTATTTTTCATTTGTTAATTTAATTTCTTTAAAAGTTTTTTTTTTTTTTTTTTTTTTTTTTCTAATTTATAGTATTTGTCAGGAAATAATGGTAGTATATAGTAGAAAGGATTAAACTGATTGGAATTTATTTGTTTTTTATGTATTTATTTCCTTCTGAAAGCAAATCTACTTTTTATTTTATTTCATTACATTGGTCGGAATCAAATTGTAATACGTAAATAGCATGAACAATAAAATACTTGGTTCAAAAACTAAAATATTTAATAGACGCTGAGATACAGTTATTTTTAAAATCGTAGTTCTTAAATAATGGCAGACCCACCTATCGTCAATAAATACCCATATTGAAATACATAGGAAAAAGATTTCTGCAGGCAGTGGGAACCTGCTCCCGATACAGTGCGGGCAGAGAAAGAGCTGCCGTAGTCAGCGAGTACCCAATGCGAGGTCTAGAGCGATTCCAATGTAATTATTTCAGTTTTTATTTATAATGTGATGTGAAAAATACACTCATGTCCATAAATTAAGGATAATGCTAGCTGAGGCAAATAAAGGTTCAGAAACAAAACAAACATGACTTATTCGTAAAGTCCATTTATTAAACAAAAGATCACGAACAAAAAAAGGTCGTTTATGTAGGATACCGTTTATAAAAACTACGATTTTTGCTCCCTCAAGAAATTACAAAAAATATCTCCTTTACAAAAACTTAACATTACATGGTTGGTATGATGGTTAATACATTGTATGTCTCTCAGATGATGAAATATAGTCCTTACAACGCCTAGGAATGCTGAGTATTAAACTATTGATCTGATCTTGGGGAAGATTACTCTACTCAGTGAGCAATGCTCTCCGAAGTTCCGGTACGCATGTAGTAGGTGGTTGACGGACTACAACTCGTCGGAAAAGCATGTCCTACAAATTCTCTATCGGATTCTAGTCAGGTGAGAATGCTGGCCATTCCATGCGGGTCATAGCTTCAGATTGTAGGCATCCGTGTATAACGCTTGCACGGTGAGGACGCGCATTGTCATCCATAAACACAAATTCTGAGCTCATGGCACCCCTAAACAAACGTGCATGTTGTTCCCGAATGATGTCCCGATAAATTTATCCTATCATTCTTCCGATTTGAACATGCAGATCTGTTATGTTGCCCAATATGATCCCCCCCCCTCGAAAAAAAAAAGAGCACTCCTGCCCCACAGTAACGGTGTCGTTCAATGATATTGTTTTGATGGTAACGGGTTCCTGACGTTCTACATATGAAAGTCTGGCATGAATCACACTGCAAGCTAAACCTGGACTCGTCGGAAAACATCAAACAAGCTCACTGTGCCGCTGTCCGCATTGCATGTTCTCTATATCAAGTTAACCGCTGGCACAGTGCATTTCCGTGAGTGGAACACATCTAACAGGCCTGTGAGCATATAGACCAAAATATCCCAAATGTCTATACACGGTTTGTCTTGAAACTGTGACACTTGTGGCTGCAGACAGCTGCCAAAACAGGTCTGATGCTGTGCTTTATCTGCTTCTTTTGACAGTTACTGCCAAATACCGGTGGTCATTCGGCATTGTAACTCGGGGCCGACCAGTACTGTAACGTCGACTGGCATTTCCATCATTTTGGAATCGTTGCCAAAACCTAGAGATGACACTTTGGGCGATTCTAAGTTCCCCCGATACTTCTATCTGAGTACGCCCACATTCTAGTCGACCGATAATTCTACCACGTAAAAAAATATCTGCATGCGTCCTCTGTGTCATAACCATTCGGCTGTTTCACTGAGCGGCACACAGAACGCTTGTGAACAATTTTCCTTCTTTGCTCCCATTCCTTATCTACCCCCTTCTTACACTTTCGTCATTGTAACATTATATTGGCGTCATCTGATGGCTTCCTATAATTTGCATATTATTCTTAAAGATGTCTGTGGTATTTCTACAGGTGAAATTTTTGCATTAAAGTTCGATTTCAGTGTCAATCTGAATTATCCTTAATTTATGGACATGAGTGTATATTTCTAAGTTAGGAATTTAGAAAACGACCACTTATTCGTTATAGATGAAGGCGGTACATTGTTTTTTCTCAGTGTTATAATAAAATTAAGTGGTGTTTTTGTCTTCTCTGCAGATAATTTTAGAATATTTCACTTTATCTGAAAGTAAATGTGCTCATTTTCAATTTATATCCAAAGAAAAGTTATGCAAATTGCAGAACATTTAAAATACTATCCAACTCTATCCAATACACCACTTAAAGGATCCCAGAACCTTTAAATTGACACCGTTGAAGTTTTCATATAAAAGCTTATATTTCCATTTAATATTTATAAATTGAACTAAATTAGGTTTGCTCAATAAAATATATATCCAGGTTACAATTCTTATGGATTTTGATGTATTTTTTACAGATTTGAAATCTTGCAATTGCCTTTTCTCCGTTTGCATCTTTTCACGAATTCATGATTTTCAAAATGCTAAAACCTCTACAGATATTTAAAAAAAGTTTTTTTTTTTTTTTTTTTTCCCAAGAACTAACTAATAAATTTCAAAATCCCTCTCTAATTCTTTTAAGTAGGTTCTGTTAAATATAAATAATAATAATAGCTATGCAAAGCACGTTTTTACGGCTGAGGGCCTATTAGTCTCAATCTGGGATTCTTGCGTTGTCGATTTCGATAGTTGGGCCTTTGTCGAAATCTAAAATTTATCGAAAATATAATTGAATAATTTGAAAGCGATGTTATAATTTGAAAAAAAAAAAAACTGATAGTTCTCCGTCCTAAACTAAATTCTGCTTTTCCCAGAATTTCATCAAAATCTTTTTTATTATTATTATTATTATTATTTAATTATATTTTCGATAAATTTTAGATTTCGATAAATGTCCAACTATCGAAAAATAATTTCGACAAATGTCCAACTCTCGAAAAATGACACCGCAAAAGTCCCAGATAGACTAGTAGTCCTCAGTCCTAATATATATATATATATATATATATAGTAAAAATGCTCATATTTCGTAAGACATTGAACATTTTTACATTCTGATTCCAGTATGCTGTGTCTAATGTAGAATGCGAAATTTTCGAAAAATGCCTTTGCACTGGATCTAATACCCCACATGTTATAATTATTAAAGAAGTTTTTTTTTTTTTTTTTCAAATGATTAAAAAATCCCTATAGATATATGTAGTAGCCTCATAAAAATTTACACAGATAATGAAAAAAATCGTTATAATCCCATGCTACAGCCAAAACGCATTTAAAGCATTACTTTTTACAGGATGATCCAAAACATTTTTTTTTCTGGTCCCCTTTTCCTCTTCAGGACACAAATTTTGCTGCAATATATGAGGTAACATGTTATTTACACTACCAAAGTTCCAAGATGATTTCTAAAGAACATTTCTAGATATTTGACAAAACGTCTAAAATTGAAAATGTCCAAATACTTATTGGTAGATAGTGTATCTTCTGAATCAAATATACAGTATTTTGTAATGTTATAAAAATCATAAATTTTTTGGAAAGTTGAGCTCTGAAGAGTCGTCTGTTTTTAAACATTTGCAAAGACGGGGATTATAAGTACCATACATTAATAGTACATGCTGAAGTACGATGACTTACAAGAGGATGAAGCTTCACAAATTATTGCAGTTTCAAAAGAAATCGTTGCATTTTTAGCTGAACGAAATATAAATTTCGTTAATATTTTTCACAAAGAAGAAAGGGATTCAAATCGATATTATTTATTCGTCATTTTTTTATTATTATTATTAATATTATTCTAAATTAAAAAGTTAAGAAATTATTACCAAATGAAGATGGGAAAAATTAAAGAGAAATAATTTGAATTAGAAAATAGAAAATAGGTTTAAAATACCTTCTAATACCTAATTCAAGTAATATGTTGTAGCCACCATAAAAATTTCAGCTTTATTATTCTATATAACAGCGTCCCTTACTGAATAACTAACATGCATAAAAAATTAATCAACTTAGCTTCTCACAATTAACATTCTATGCATTCAATTTGGTGCAATTTTCATCAAGAGATGCAGAGATATAGCTAATTGGAAAATCACAGTAAGTAATAGCCGCTTTATATGTATCCGAATTAAATCGGCGTATTTTTATAATAATATGTATCTCCCATAAGATTTATTTAACATAGTTGAAGCGCCATTGTCGGCCGATATGTAAATAATTTGAATCGGCATAGTTTTATATAATATCCACCTACATATCAAGTTTGGTGCAATTAAATATCATAGAAGCTGGAATATTGCCGTAAACGGAATTAAATTGCAGCATAGTAGCACCACTGTGAACCGATATGCACCATAATTGAATCTGTATATTTTTACATAATAACCATCTTACATATCAAGTTTGGTAAATTTATACACAATCAAAGTTGCTATAGTCTTTTTTAAAATGACGGAAACTCCAACATATAATTCCCTACTGTTGGGCAATATATCCCAAAACTGATTAGCTCCAATTTATGTCAAGGTTCAACTATGTAAATATCATGTTTAGTTAAATTCCGTCCATTATTTCGTGAGATTCCATTACAATAAAATTTCTCCCGCACACAGACACACGCATGGAGAGACCTTTTCTAAAAATGTTCGTATTATGTCTAGAAGGTCTCAAAACGTGTAAATTCATCGAAAAACGAAAACTGAAAACTTTCATGAATCTAATGCTTTCTTCTTATGCATATAGAAGAAAGTAAAAACATCTTCAAGCCATTTCGTAAAAAAGAAAAAAAAAATTTCAAACAAAAGTTTTATGAATGAAAATCCATTTTCAATACTGTCTGCAAAATCAAATGAATTGAATACGATGGAGTTATTTAAATAAATGTTCATAAAATTTTTCCAAATTTTTTTTTCTCTGCCATTTTGTAAAGAATTTTACTGAACATACTTGAAGTGAATATTGATCAAATTGCATTGTAATGCATTTCTTTGGCATCTTCCTTTAAAGACCAAATGCATATTATGTTCCTCATATCTATTATTCAGAATAAGGTTTCTCTTAGAAATTTTCTGTCAGGGAATACATTAAATTTTGATTTCGTATTGCAATAATCAGAGTTTGATTGTTATTATTATTATTATTATTATTTATTTTATTTTATTTTATTTTATTTTATTTTTTGAATAGGGCATTAAATTAAATCAACTGAAAAACATTTTTCTTTTTTAACACGCTTTTATTAGCTTCGCCTGTATGTATGTTTGTATGTATAATGTATGTTTGTAACCGCTCTGGGAGCAAACATAAAAACTAGATCGTAAAAAAAGACTTTCCCTACGTGAACGCTGTGACTGTGAGGTAAAGCTCCGCCCTACGAACTTAAGGTCCAGCTTTCCAGCCCAGTCAGGGGAGATTTTTTTAAAATGGTTTTTGTTTAATTCTAAATTATTTTAATTAAAGATTTAAATGTATGTAAATATTAGGGTGTGTCACTCACACGATTTTCTCTTACCCTGCATTTTAATACTAAGATAGATATTTTGTGCTTTTTAGTTCACATTTCTACAAAAGCGTGTTCTTTAATTTTTTAAAACTATAATATTATGTATTCTTCTTTTAAAAATATGTTTTTTCGTACTATACAAGTTTTGGAGAGAGTGTAAAGAAAAAGTTTGCTAAATATAATTTTCCTCTGCTGCCTTTATTGAAAATAATTTTATCCTAATATTTTATATTTAATAACTTTAATTTAATGGGGTTTTTTTGAAGAAGTTACACGTTTAGATGTCTTAAGTAATATGTGATTATTTATATCAGCCACTCTGTCTTGGCTTGAGGCGAGAGGTGCCGAGTTCAAAAAATAAATAAAAGCTCGAGTCTGAATGAAATTTATGAAATTAGCTATATGAAGTGAATGACGTCATAACTTCCAATTGATGGTCTAAGAAATAATAGCCAACTGGAACAAGAGACACAATGACGTTCGAGAAAGAGAAGAGAGACTTCTTTTGTTTTAAAAACTGTCGCATCGGAGATGTATACCAATAGATATTTCCGGTCAGTGCATCATTGTTTGATATGTCTAATAATTGTCTTATGTTTCGATACGCTATTATTAGGTTGTTGAAACATAGACAAATTTGAGACTCGGATATCCACTTTATTTTTCAGAAATTAAAAACTCCTCCTTCTCGATTGCCGAATTGAATTGCAATTTTTGTCACACTTGTCTTTTTATTTTTTTAACAGAAAGACTGAATTGTTCCCTTTTCGAAGACAGCATTTATTAAGAAAAAAAAAATCATTAACTTGAGGCAAAGTTACAGAAAGGGAAAGTCACTTTTTCGGCAAACTTATCCTTAAAATTCTTATTTCTTTCGATTTTTTTCAATATTCTTTCATAAATTTCGATCTTCAGACACATACACATGTTCATTTTTCTTTTCTTAAAAAGAAGATGAAAATCAAAATTTTGACCATTTTGTATTAAATAACTCAGTACTGCCTATCACTACCGAAGACGCCAGAGCTGTGCTTCTCCAGTCGTTCTATTAAAAAATGCCGCGCGGCTTGATGAGCAAAGCTTGACTCAAATGGTGTTAAACAACTACGCCTATAAAATGCTGAAGATACAGGTTTCTCTGTATGTAACATTGCCATTTTATATAATATATATATACATACATATTTATGCATATTACTTCAGACAATTGCAATTTAAAAAATATTAAGATTTGTTTATAAAAAATATATTAAATTCCATATGAAATCCTAATTATGTTCCATTTGTAAACAGAGCCTAAGCTATTTTCTTATTCCCATTTTCAAAATGTTTAATGAGACTTTAGGAGGAGCAAAAAATGACAGCCGAGTAAAAAAAAAAAAAAAAAAACCAGAACAATCTTGTCAAACACGGCATTTACTAAATACTTTTTTTTTTTTTCTTATTCGAATACTTCATCAATTATTTTCATTTGCTGTTAAAGTATTTTTACGAAAATAATGCAATTTTTTTTTTTTTTAATAAGAAATTTACCATATATGAAAATATTTTATGACAATTGTAGTTGATAATAATAAATTACTAAAAGAAAAAAAAAAGAATGGAAAACAAATTTGAAAATAATAATTTAGTTGACAATATATAATCAAATCTTGCCTTTTTTTCCTGTTTCTTTCTCTTCATTTTGTTCTATCTTTTAAAGTTTATAAGTTCAATAAAACTCATGGGTATTGTTATTCAAGGAGAAAAGCAATCCTAAATATCGAACACGAAGCGAAAAATAAACTATAAAATACTTGATTTTCTAAAAGTGCATCTCAACTTAACAATTTAAAGAGTATTTTTGTTTGTGTATCGGGAAGAAAGAAATAGTTCAATGAAATGCTTAGGCTTATTCTTAAAAGATAAAAGTTCACAACCGTGATATGAATATAAGAAAAACTATAACGTTGAGTGAAATATATTTTGAGCAATTTCCAATAGCAACATGTAAAATGTTTCAGATTTTTATTCTAAAGTAAATGAGATTCTTGTTTGATGTTTTTCCATTCGAAAGGAAAAAGGTAATATAAGGTGAAAAACACTTATTCCAAGGAATAATAGAACTTCGTCTCAGTCTCCAGAAAATTATATTTATCTTATTATTGTTAATAGTAGTATTTTAATTCGACGATTAGAGTGTAAAGAAAAGAATAAGTCATTTATTGTACAAAATTTGCTGTTTTAAGAAAATTATTCAAAAAATAAAATATGTTTGAGTTGTGCTGTTTGTGTATGTTTAGGCTTACGACTTCTTCTTTTCAAATTCTAAAAATATTTTTTTTTGTTTCTAATAACAACTATTGTTATCCACGATTGTAATGAAATGCTCGCCCTCTGATGGTCTAAGATAAAATTACAATTAACAGGAATAGCTTTCGGCTTTCGTCGAGACGCCATTGCTTGCTGTATATTCGATGTTTAGTTTCACATATATTTATTGAATAAAAATGAATAAATCCGGTGTAAAAGATAACACATACTGCTGTGTGCCACAGTGTAACTCCAAAGGATCAAGAAATCCCGAATTAAGCTTCCATTTATTTCCAAATGACAAATTTAAAATTTCAGTTACTTCGGCTAATGGAAGTAAAGAATTAGTCAGATGATTTGAAACTAATATTTGTTCAGCTTCAGTTAAACATCTACTTCCGATCGAACTTTGAATAAACTGAAATAATTTTTCGAAAAGCAATCGATTTCCCATGATGTAATGGCGGCGAAGTTATAGCCCGAATATTAAGTAGTAACACAAATAGAACAATAATAAATACACGTGGCTATTATGTTTACTAACAACACAAGTTGGAAAAGCGTCGTCTATCGATCATTACAAACGCGGATAGTTCAATTAAGAGATATCCAGTTCTCTTTATGAATTAAGACACATTGTTAAATTGGTAAAATTTTCAGATATACCTTAAATCGAGCAGGAAAGAGTAATTGCCAGCTGAATTATTTAGTTTTTACAGTCAAACACTTACCATTTGTTATAATTGTAATTGCGTAAATATATATAGTACTTTTATAACATGTTACATTAAATCAAGTGCTTTTAATCTTCACTGTAAAAAATAGGTTCTTAAAAATAAGTATATATTGTCTCAAAATAGCTCCGAAACAATATATACTTAAATTTGAAAACCCGTGTACTCATTTTTGAGTATATTGACATGCTCAAAAATAGGGTTGACCAATAAGAATCCAATATCCCAATGATTGACGTGTCAATGTACACAAAAATGAGTACACGGGTTTTCAAATTTAAGTATATATTGTTTCGGGGCTATTTTGAGACAATATATACTTATTTTTAAGAACCTACTTTTTACAGTGTTCGCTTTTGGTAAATAGTCATACTATTTCCCCCTTTTTAAACGAATCTTCATTGATAATCTCCATTAATCATTTCAAATATGCGTTCTCTATATCATTTATTTTCTCTTTCCTAAGAGCAAGTTCTCATTTCAAGGATATATTTTGATTAGAAGCCTTTCGACTTCAAGTCAAAACCACTAATTTCATAATACTGTTACGATTTGTTAAATCTTTTTCCCTAAAAAAATTCTGCTTCTGCAGAGAAAATAGTTTTATATTCAATATGAAAATAAAGGATAGTCTATACATTTCTAATACTGTCGCCCTTGGCAATAAACCTGGGGACAAATTTGTTGAAAAAGGGTAGTCTAGGGCACTTTAAATTTCGAAACTATGTTGAATAGGAGTCGAGATATCAAACTTTCCATTAAATTATAGCACAGATTTATCTACTAACTCCATCACCAAAAGGTATAAATAAAAATAAGTTGACTTCTGAGAGTTAGTGTGTGCAGAAAGCTAATCTGAGTGATTGCTTCATCGTGGCTGCATGCTAAGTAATTGATCTTTGTTATGAACTAGCGAAATTTTTGGTCTATGGAGTATTTAGCGGTGGTTTCTCTACTCTTGTAGAACATATGACTGTAATTCTCTTTCATTCTTTCGACAACATTCGTCGAATAATGACTTTCGGGAAACGAGCTACAGTTTTATTGGAATGCTTCGAGTATATTCGTTGAATTGAAAGTCATATTGACTGTTTCGAGAATATTTGTTGAATTGAAAGTTATATTGAACTGTTTCGAGAATATTTGTTGAATTGAAAGTTATATTGAACTGTTTCGAGAATATTCACTGAAATTGCAGTTTTGTTGTACTGTTTTGAGAAATTACGCTCATTAGAGTTCTAGTAATCTACTAGAACCTGTTTCTTTACGAACTAGTTTCGTTATATAAGAAAGTCGACATTTCTTTTCATAATAATATTGTACTCTGTGAACCACTGAATTTATAGTATAAAATTCAAAGGATCACTAACTTTGTTTATTTACAAACACAGATACATTTGTTAAAATAATGATAAACGAACATTCTTTTTATAAATATGATATAAACCTATTTCTCACACACAATATTACAAATCTCTATTTTATATTAAGAAAAAATTGCGAACGAAGATTGTTGCTGAAAATTATGTAAGAGTTTTCATTACTTTTTCACTTATTAATGAATATTCATTTTTTTTTATAAATAACCAAAAACGAGACATTGATATAGACACTGATTTAGCTTTATGATTGTTCTTGTGTAACACATTGTTTAAATGTTCTTCTTTGCTTTTGAACTATTTATCTTAGAAATGTTTCGAAATTTGATTTTAATTATAAATCCATTTTTTGTGATGTTGCGAAAATAATAATAACTAGTATGATGTGGCCACCACATGACTTTCTTCTATATAATTTTGCACAAAATTTATTCAATACAAATTGCTTATTAAATTATCAAATTATTTTTCATTATAAGTGCAGAGTTTTTTTTTTTTTTTTTTTTTTTTTTTTTCCCGGTTAAAAGTAAAAAAAAAAAAAAAAAAAAAAAACGATAACTTTGTTTTACATTATCACAGATCTATAGTTCAACTATTCGTTTTAAAGGTATTGACGAGATCTTTCGAAAGATACCCATATTAAAAATTTACTCCCCCCGGGGAAGAAGCGATGACCCCATATGCATAATTTTCTTTTCCTAGTTAACTACTACTATTATCAATAATTCATATTAAATTTACAATACCAATATTAAAATAACTCTCATTATGTACATTTATACGAAATTTTGTCCTATACTGTCATGTTATAAATTTAGAAAAAATGCGATCACAGCGCCACCTGTTGAGTGAAGGATCCCCAAATCTAATCAGCACCAGTTTATGTCAGGGTCCAACTAAATACCAAGTTTCGTTAAATTTCGTTCATTGGTTCGTGAGATACAGCGTCATCAAAATTCGTGATACACACACACAGACAGACTGACAGACAGACAGACATTTTCTAAAAACAGTCGAATCGTGTTCAGGACATCCCAAAACGTGCAAATCCATCGCAAACTGGAGTTCGAAAATTTTCACGAATCCAATACTTTCTCTATATATACAGAAGAAAGTAATAATAATAATACCGATATTTCAGGATGGATGGATGGTTGGGTTTTACGTCTCAATAGTGCTGCGCAGATGAGCAATTGGCGATGACCTGGGACACACCCCTAGAGGTGGTCCGGAGACATGCGATCGCAATTTTGATCCTCCACGGAAGGTATGGCTCTCCCGCTTCGGTGACCCCCAGAGGTACCGATTTTTCAGGAAGGATTTCTTTAAAGGAAAAATGTCGTGCAAGTATGAGCAATTAAAAAACTTCTGAAGCTGAAATTAACATTATTCCAACTAGTAATCCGTGTCACATCATAAACTCCTTGACATGTAATCACAACTAGGAATACTGCAACATAATAATGTATATAATTGTATTATGGGAGGAAATGTTTGTATTCTATAGAGAAATGTTTGTATCTTATGTGAAAATTCACATGGAAATGGAGAATCAGAAATTACTTAGTTGTAGAAAACAGTCGAGAATTTAATTTCGAACCCCAAAAACTGATAAGTTGCATTGTTAATAATAACCAAATTTTGGAATAATGATCAAATTCTTTTGTGTCGACCAAACTTTTTTCGCTGAGTGCTTTTATTCCATAGATTGCCACATGACGATCTTTAACTTTAAGTAATATTTCTAATATCTTCTCGAAAAACATATTTAGAATTATATTAAACACTACCATAAACATTGCACACAACTAAGCGTAATTTGAAATAACGAAATTAACCTTTAATAATTAAAAAGACATTTTATGTCTTTAAATTAAAACTTAACTGTAATTTTCGCCATATATCCCACCATTTTTTTAACTTTCCATTTCATTTCATATAGTGTTCTATTTTAAAGCATAAATTTTACATAAAGTATTACGCATTGTTATGGATATTTAATGAACAATTCCTTTAAATATATCATCGACTACAGTTCCTATCATAATCAGATCTATTATTTAAAACGCCATTTAGCAATTAAGGAAGCTCTTTATTAAGTTGCGAAATCTACATTCTCGCATTTCCATCGCTGTCAAATATTCCCTCTCTTTAGTTCCCGAGAGATTTGAAGATGAAAACGCGTGTGTCGAGAACTGAAGCGACAATTATACAGTTAAGACATAGAATCGATATTATTTAAATGAGAGAATATATACCTTAGTTCTAGAAATAGATTTATAAGGAATATACCTCGAAGATTTAATATTTCACTCTCCTAATGTATTCGCTTTCAGTACTAATAAGTGAATAATTGGCTTTTGATATTTTCTAAAAAGTTTTCTGAAGAAGGCATCAGTTTCATTTCCATTAAAAATAGATTAACTTATAAATAAATTATGATATTATCGCTGTTGCCATGCTCTTTTTCTAAAAGAAAAAAAAAAAAAAAAAAAAGAAAGTGGCATATCAAATGCATTTATAACGGCTTACTTATATTTGTAGCATTTTCAACGTATTAAAATACAGATATTAAATTTATTAAATTTATAGACGACGAAATTATATTTATTAGTTTATTTCGTAAATATAGTAGTAATACATATATTGATCATCGAGAGTGCAAATGTGATCAATTTTCATTCGGGGGAAAAGCGGCCATTTTACCATCTAATGGCTCCCCGGGTGAATGCATGCGGGTAATTTAAATAAAATTTATAAATAACTTAAGTAATAAAGGTGAATAAAGAACTCCAAATACAATTTCAAATTCATTTTTCTTTCTTTTCTCTCTCTCTTTTTTTTTCTATATTTATTAACTTAGTTAATGTTGAAAGTTAAAGTTTTTTTTTTTTTTTTTTTTTTTTTTTTTTAATTAAAACTAGCGACCTTTACCTACACCGCTGCTGACTATATTTAAAAGAATTTTAAAAATTCCATATTAGATACTAATATAAAATTTTTAAAAAATATCAAAATTTAAAATAATTCCATTAAATATGAAAACAGTGTTTATTTCATAATAACAACAAATCAAATGACTATAAAAATTATATTTTTTATAAATTAATCAAATATAACTTAATTATGAAAGCGTATCCCATTTCTTTTCATATATTTATTCGAATAATTCTGTACTGATAAGTATAGAGGATTTAAGTCCAAACAGTTAAGTACATAGTCAGACTCAGAAAAAAATTCTCAATCGATTGGTATAAAGGATTTAAGTCTATGTCATTTAGTCTTTGAGAAAATCCATTTGTAATAAAAGGTTCAAGTCAGAAATTTACCATTCATGTATGGTATAAAATATTTAATTCGATTTTTTCCCGTTATTAAATGAAGGTTAACAACCACTAAATGGTATAAAGGGTATAAGTCAACGAAATACATTTTTCCTAATCGATTCTTCTGATTTGTTTTTAGTTAGTTTAACTTTATTTTTCGTCTCCTGAAAAATCAAGAATATGGACTTAAATCCTTTATACTTATCAGTACAGAATTAAAAGCCACCCAATATTTCGGCATTTTCAAAATTCATCAACATTCTATTCTATTATTATTGCCGCGGGCCGAGTTTCATACCACCTAATGGTTGATACCAAAACATTGTTTCAGCATCAAAAATCTTTGGTGGATAACATGGGGTTGATAGGTCTATATAAATTACTACATTTATGGTTAATTTATCCTAGTTCAGATGTTGTCATTATTTTTTTAACAAAATTTGTATCAGTAACATTGACACAGAGCAGCAGTCAATATACAGTAGACAGCAAAATTATTGAAGCGCTTAGCAATAATTCGTATTTAAAAGATATGCACATAATACTGTTTTGTTAAGTAAATATTTGTCGAGTCATGACCTTAGTCTTTATGCTGTTTATAAAAAAGCAAATTGATGATAAAAATAAAATTATAAGATAAAAAAATTTTTATAAACCATGTTTTTAAATTTTCTGTTGAATCATAGCTATAGAACTAACTACATTAGCACTTTATCAATGCGTATTGTTACGAAATTGTAAATAATTGTAATTATTTTTGTATAAATTCTTTCAAAAAGGCTTATTAGTAAGTTTATAAAATGTCAATTTTCTGCACTTCCAGCTCTTTTTCGCATTAAAATAGCTTAAGTTTCCCATTAAAGCGCATTAAAAAGCTCCAGTAGGCAGGTAATGTATTTGGCGCCAAATTTCGCGACGTTTTGCCCTTGGCCACTTTTTTGGCGAGAAAATCCTTATTATCGATATTCCAAAGATGGACGTTCTAAAATGATTGGTTAAAGAGTTACGGGAAGTTTGAATTTTTAAAAAAAAGTTGATTTTAAAAATAAAATATTAATTCTTTCAGAACAACATATAATTGCATCATGAACTACATTAGCACTTTATCAATGTGTAGAAAATCTTTAAAGTGATAATGACGTCAATTTTTGCCAGATACATGATTTAATTTTTTACAATTTTTTAACGCTCACGTTTAAGTAAATGTATTTATTTTTTTGTCGAAAGAAAATGAACTCGTAATTTTTTTGCCAACAATTAAATTATAGCTAATATTTTAATGACAATTTCTATTGCTATTAGGAGCCTATTGTTTTCATATTTTAATTAATTAAAAGAAAACTATTCGAAAATTCGAAAATCGGACTTCGAAGTATTGTGTTGTCACCGGGTTCTGAGCTACTGTAAAAGTTTCAAATGTCTAGCTAGTAGGGAAGTTAGTTAAAAATAGATTGCAAGATTTGTACCGGACAAACAAACCCACAAACAACGCACAAACAAACAAAAATAGAAGTTAATAAAAACATGGTAATAATTAGCAACCAAACTAGAAAAAAAAAAAAAAAAAAAAAAGCTAATCTGCGTCCGCTTTGCTCTCGATTTTTACACATGTATTTCCAAAATTATTTCTCCTTGCCAGTTCAAATTATTAAACATTGGTTTACCTTATATTTAAAACAAATTCATATTTTACATCATGATTTTATATGTTTTTAAGCCAAACGTCTCCAAAAAATTAAAAATGTTATCGTTATCCTTTAATTCAAATTTTATAACGGCGTTATAAAATTTGATATTACTAATATCTTGTAACGTAGTTAAATTCTACGTATTTTATTCATCATTATTATTTTCTAAATTTGTTAATAATTTTTTAAAAATAAATCTTTGTAAATGGCCTAATTAATTTTGCATCTTTAATTTATTATTTGAATCAATGACCAAATCTTCCAAACCATGCAAACTTTGGATAAAATTTAATTTTCTTTATCTCAATACATTGTTGCGATTGTGATGCAAGTTAATTACTCATATGATTATTTTATAATTATTACAGAATGACAACATTAACAGCATTTTAAAAATACTGATTATTCTTTTAAAAATTTCTGTAATGTATTTTCCTTTATGTATGAACCTTTAAGGTTCATTGATAATTAAGGTTCATTGATCATGAATAATGTATGAACCTTTAAGGTTCATTGGTTTCTCACTGAAACGAAACATTAAACATTTTTAATGCAACAATTTTCCAATATTTTTTGTAATTTTTTTAATCAATTTTAAAACTTTTTTTTTTTTTTTTTTTTTTTTTTTTTTGAGACAGCAACATTACTCTGAAATTTAACAAATTATGTTCTAGAGGAAGCCATTTGCAGAAGTCATTACATGTCGTAGTACGCGCGCTTCTTTGCTTTTATCTTTGATGCTTTGAATGATGCAGTCATGCCTAGCTTTTTCACCTGGTGGAGGACCGCACTATTATTTTAACCTGATGCACTTTGATGCTTTGAACTTTGGTTCTTTGACAATGCATTCGTGTATAGTTCTTTCAGCTGATGAAGTCCCGTACTATTATCTTTACCTGAAACAAATGTTGCGAAATTTTGCATTTTATAGTGTTTATTCGCAAAATTATTTATTTATTAAAGTAATTATAACTTGAATTTAATCAAAATCCAAGTTGACATGTAAATGTTTCAAACTGAAAAATTTCTCAAAAATTAAAAGTTCTATTTTTTTTTTTTTTTTTTTTTTTTTATGTCTTTTAGATATACTACTTTTGCATTTAATAGCCATTTTTTAAATTACCTTAACAATTTTTAAAAGACCATAATAAATGTTACAGGTTAAAAGTAGTTGAGAACACTGCATTTTATTTTATGCAAAAATTATAAAAATGCTTTTTAAATTACTATTTTGTGCGTACTAAGTGTACTTAGTTTAAAATATTTAGAAGACTGTAAATTTATAATAAATATTACGGGTTAAAAGCAGCTGAATACAGTGCGACCACATATCTTAAAATAAAACTAGCAGTGAGGATGCGTCCAAAATGTTGGAGGGATGCCAGCTTGGCCTACAGTTTGAAATTTGGAAAACATCCAATAATTCCGTGCTCTGTTACTGCTCATTTTCTCTGAGTCAGATGACTGTCACCCCTATTTTAGCACTGGACTCGTTGAGTTAGCACTTGCGCAGATGCTTCCATGGTTTCATGAAATGTGGTCGAAGAAATACATTGCTTTTTATTTGATGCAAAAATTATGAAAATGGTTTTAAAATGACTATGTTGTGCGTACTAAGTGTGCTTAGTTTAATTTTTTTTAAAAGATTGTAAATATATAATAAATATTAGGGGTTAAAAGCAGCTGAAATACTTTTTTTTTTTTTTTTTTTTTTAATGCAATAATTATAAAAATGCTTTTTTAAATTACTATATTGTGCGTACTAAGTGTACTTGGTTTAAACTATTTAAAAGACTGTAAACATATAATAAATGTTAGCGGTTAAAAGCAGCTGAATACATTGCTTTTTATTTGATACAAGAATTATAAAAATGCTTTTTAAATGACTATGTTGATCACTGTGAAATTTTGCACTTTTGTAAGGTTTAAAGAACACTTTTTACTTTCTTCAACACAAGAAAGAATTGGTTTCGTAAAAATTTTCGACTTCCGGTGGTTGATGGATTTTCACTTTCCGAGAGGTCTGGAACAAGAATTGACCATTTTTAGAAAATGTCTGTTTGTGTGTGACAAAATTTTGTGGCAACTGTATCTCAGGAACTAAATCACAAAATTTCCTATAGATTGATTTGTAATTGCACCTTGATATAAATTAGTGCCTATCAATTTTTGGTGAAAATCGTCCAACAGGTGGCGTTGGCATCCCGCTTTTTCTAATTTTTTGACAAGGCGGTATAGGGCAAAATTTCATATAAATGCGCATAAAAAGAATTATTTTTTAAGAATCATCATGAAATTAAGAGGAATTATTTATAACAGTGATAGTCAAGTGGGAAAAATTTGTTTTTATACATCGCTTCCAGCCCCCCGTCTAGGAGGGGCGCAAATTTTCATTATGGGTATCCTCCAAAACAGCTCGTCTGCGATAATTTAAAATAAAGTTATCGTTTTTTAAAACAGAATACAATTGTCTTTCTTTGGATATTTAGTAATATTTATTTCTCTATAATGAAAATCGTCTGCATTTATCATGGAAGTTAACTTTAATAAATTATTTGTACTGAATGAACTTCTATCCGCGATTCTAATGAAATGCTCGCCCCCTGGTGGGCTAAGGGGAAATTACAATTAACATGAATAGCTTTCGGCTTTCGTCGAAACGCCATTGCTTGCCGCTGTTTAGTTTCACATATATTTATTGAATAAAAATGGATGAATCCGGTAAAAAAGATAACACACACTGTTGTGTGCCACAGTGTAACTCCAAAGGATCAAGAAATCCAGAATTAAGCTTCCATTTATTTCCAAATGACAAACTTAAAATTTCAGTTGCTTCGGCTAATGGAAGTAAAGAATTAATCAGATGATTTGAAACTAATATTTGTTCAGCTTCAGTTAAAAATCTACTTCCGATGGAACTTTGAATAAACTGAAATATTTTTTCCAAAAGCAATCAATTTTCCATGATGTAATGGCGGAGAAATTCTAGCACGAATATTAAGTAGTAACACAAATAGAACAATAATAAATACACGTGGCTATTATATTTACTGACAACAAAAGCTGAAAAAGCGCCATCTATCGATCATTACAAACGCGGATAGGAAAATATAGAAGAAAGTCATGTGGTCGCCGCATCCTAGATTTTTTTTTTCTTTTTTTAAAGTTCCCTTTTAATTTGCAATATTATATAAATTAAAAAACCTGTTTAGAGGTTTTTTTTTTTTTTTTTTTTCTATCTGTGAAGTATACGCCAACTCTAATTAAGGTGTCTTGACATTTTTAATTCTCTAATTTTCAAAAAGATAATTATTATAAGAGCTGCTGAGTATACTCACACTGCAGATATATGTTTCTCGAAAATAAAAAATGATGTAAAAACGTAATCCTACTTTGGTGTGAAAGACACGTGCGTCTAAAAGTGCCCAGTAAGTTGAAAAGTAAAAACCCCAAGGGAATATTGGATTACAAGAGTAAGGAAAAACTTCATCGTGACACTTTTAACTTTTATTTTCGTGTCGTTTTCCAAAAAGCTTTTGATCCGAGTTTAGTTGTAGACCATGAAGAGAACTTTAGAAAATAAAAGAGGTATCATTCAATACGACTGGAAATGAACCTCAAGAGATATTCAAAATTAATTTTCCATTGATCTTCTTAACTTAACTTTCTTGTATGCACATGGAAAAGTCGATATATATGTGTGTATATTTGCACTCACGAATAAATAAAGAAATAAAATATGAAACGAACACTTGATGGAAAATAGATTAAAAAAAAAAAAAAAATTAGTAACATACTCATATTCTCTTAATTTTCACCTATAGTTTTCATAGCACAGTTTTTTCACTTTTCTTATTTGCTAATCCTTCTAAATCCCTTCTGTTCTATTGGTTTGTTATTCCGTCTAGATAGAATGCGTTTTCTTTGGAAATTTTGGAGATTCAATCACTCTTAATATACAGTAGACTCTCGTATAACGCGGTGGAAACGTTCCGCGTTATAGGAAATCGCGTTATAGGAGACATACATTGAGCAGACGATTTCATTCCGCAATGAAACCAAAAGCGTCGGGTGTTGGCATAGTAACGGAGCAATTCTTATCTGCGGTGAAAAAGTAAGTAACCTTGAACAGGTGAAAAGTAGAAAAGATGCCACGTCTTTCCTTTATCTCACGCGTTATACGAGACTCTTTATAGCGTTGTATGAGTAATAGTCGCAGATTTTTCGTTGCGTTATACGAAATCGCGTTTTGTGGGAGCGTGTTGTACGAGATTCTACTGTACTGTACTGATGACGGTATGCTTTAAGTTGCTGAAACTGAAGTACTGGATGCCTGTAGACATTTTAAAAATCTACAAAAAGTTGAAGGTATTGGAAGAATCGAACGCAGTTTAAGGAAAAATTATTCTTGTGGAGAGGAATTTTTATTTTTATTTATTTATTTATTTGTGTGTGAGTGTGTGTGTGTGTGTGTGTGTGTGCATGAGCGTGTGTGCGAAGAAAAAATAGTAGTTAAAATTTTCGTCGATAGAGGCGCTGTACGTGAGAAAATCACATATTTCCATGAAAAACTATATTTAGTTGCATGCAAATGTTCACTGGCATATAAATCCTATTCTATATATCCATCATCACCAGAAATTACAGTTACAAACTAGTTTTTGCTAGTGTTCGGACACTTTTGTTACCGACTGTACAACACCGCTAACTGCGGCTTCAGTCGATGGTTCTTAGCTGAGAAAACGTCTTCACCAATACGCTTTATCAACCAAGTAAACATCGCAAATAAAACTTCATTTATGCATAAGTAGGAGGCAAAAGAAGAAATAAACTGTGTTATCGTAAAAATGTGCAGTTTATTGGACTCTGATTTGTATATTTTTCGTTACGCGTCCATGCAGCGCCTTCTATTGACAAAAATTTTAACCATTTTCTTTTACTTTACTAAAAAAAAAAAATCTCTCTTCATGAGACTAATGTTTTCGCAAACCGCGTTCAATTCTACCAATTACTTCAATTTTTATGAATTTTTAAAAAGTCTACAGACTTACCCCGGTATACTAATTGCATATTTTTTACTTTTGGTGTTTTAAACGCTGATATGGCTTTCTTTTTCTTTAAATGGAAAAGTATGCCAATAAATGTCTGTTTAAAAACAGATTTTTAAACAAATTTAAGATAATCTTTTGAGTCACCTGAAATATTTCAATTTGCAATATTCGTTACTGACCTTTTCAGAATCCATTCATCTTATAATACAGGGTGTTCCGAATCAAATGTCCCTAATTTGGAGACACTGCTGTACATAACAGAAAATTTATAAGTAAGGGTGATTATAATTAAAGTTACGATTTCAAAACGTTATAATTTTAAAACTACCCATCAGAGCGGTTTGATATTTTACCAGAGCAATTGTGGAGCAAGGAAATTTTGTTTGGGGGAGGAAAAAAGTAGTTCCAAATTGTTCCTACAGATGGCGCTGTCAGGGGAATATCAAGGGAAATGCCTAAATGGACTCATTAAACACAGGAATGTTGTTAGCAACACAATGGAATAGCAGGAAACAATAGACTTCAAGGGTTTACTACAATTTTTTTAGCAAAAACACAAGAATACGTGTTTACAGCGGAAACAGTCATAGTGAAAAGAGAAAAAGAGGAGCTTCATGAAATAAATACTTACGGATAATTAACGGCACATTTTGGAACCTCTTTTTTTTTTCCTTTTGCCAAACAAAATTTCATTGCCTCACGATTACTCTGGTAAAATATCAAATCACTCTGATGGGTAGTTTTAAAATTATAGCATTTTGAAATCGTAACTTTAATTATAATCACCCTGTATAAGTAAAATGTAAAATTAGGTAACTGAGCTCACGGAGATTTTAGAAGAAAGACCTGTGAATTTCCACTTGGCTCCCTTTATTGCCCTGGGAATATCTAGCTGGTAGCCCAGGTCCAGACACATTCTCTGTAGTATTTTCGTAGACACAGTGGCAGAAGCAATGGCTACTGAAGCACGAAAATCTTCAGTATGTGTTGGAAAGTATCAGGGGGTTGAAAATGTTACATTTGAGGTATCGTATAATTTTGCAGTTTGTGTAGGTAAATATTTTATATCACAGAAATTTCAGTATAGAAAAATGGTACTGTCGCGGTATCATATGAAAGAAAACATCACACACTGATTTTCACTGCTTTTTCACACTCCTTATACTACATAGTGTTTTTTCTGAGCCTCAAAATCTGCAATAGTCCTTATATAAAACTCACGAGAAATGTTTCTTTATCTGACAGAAAATGATGCGGTTTAAAAAATTATGTGCATTTTCTACGCGAGATAACGTCTCCACAGAACTGGAAACCACCGATGCACCCATTTTGTTACAATTGCTACATGCAAGAGCACAAGTACAAAATAAAAATAGTCGTCAAAATCTAAGAATTAAACAACCAATCTTGAAATTCTCTTCTAATGCCGACAATGTATCGCTTAATATATATATATATATATATAAATATATATATATATATATATTAATCGACTTGAAATTAGAAACATTTGATTAAGACACCTTGTATATTAGTCATTTCAATACTTGTAAAACTGTAATATACCATAAGAGAAAGATTAACAAATAAATTAAAATTGTCTAAAGATTTGAATAGCATTAAATTTTACCCTCTGCTAGGGAGAATGACCGATTTGCAAACATTATCAACAAAGAATAATTTCTTTTTCTCTCTCTATACGTCTGACTTCTCTTCTAACGAAATATACTTAAAATGTTAATGAAAGAAATATCTTTAGTTTTTTGGAATAAATTTATTATACTTTACAAATATCGCAAATAAATATTAAATAACTCTCGGTTTATTAATTTAGCCTATGTTAAAAACTTAAAGAAGTGATCTGCTGCTAATACTTTTACAATTAATGTAATTATAAATCAGGCAATTGCCAAATTGTAACATTAGTTTAACCTTCCTACCCTGTTGAAAAAATTTTACGTTTTACCTGTATGGGTCGAATCGACCCACTTTGTACAGATTGAATTTAGGTCTTAATAAAGAATTTCTATGGAGCTCATTTTACATCTACGTTTCCGACAACTATCGCCATCTTTTGACTATTCCTGAAAATGAAGTCTACTCAAAAGAAAAAAGTTGGTGTTTTAAGCATTTCTATGCATGTTAATACACGTTTCTATGCACGTTTTACCTGTATGGGTCGAATCGACCCACTTTGTATAGATTGAATTTAAATCTTAAGAAATAATTTCTATGGAGCTCATTTTACATCAACGTTTCCGACAACTATCGCCCTCTATTGACTATTCCATAAAATGAAGTCTACTCAAAAGAAAAAATTGGCGTTTTAAGCATTTCTATGCATGTTAATAATGTGGGTCAAATCGACCCAGACAGGTAATATGCCACATATTTTTTTGGGGTGGTTTAAAACAAACCAATGACTCTGAAAACATCATATTTTTGAGGCATACATAATGTTTGAACAATCAAAATTAAAATCTGTAGAAGATATCGAAAGATCAATTTTAAAAATGGGTCGAATCGACCCATACAGGGTAGAAAGGTTAAGCACCGAAACTGTTTTGAAGTTTTCGAACATTTAATTTTCCTCGGTGAGACCCCTGTATTAGATGTCTTAAGATTTTTTTTTTTTTTTATCTGGTGTTAAAACTCATTTTACAAACAAAAAGTATCAAAGTTTCGTAAATAATAATAGTAATATTTTTTTTAAAAGACTACTTTTTTAATAGAATTTCTGGACTATGTTGCTAGATCCAGACAAGACATAGTGGATATCAGAATTATCGTACCGATCTTGTCTATCAAAATATTAAAAAATATCCCGCTGTGAGATACCATATTCGCCTACTATGCCATGGACCCTGGATTAATCCTGACTGGCCAAACTGGAGAATTTTATGTAATGGGTTTTTTTTTTCACTGTAACATATGGAAAAAAAATTGTATACGAGTTGCAGAGATGTTATCGACGCCATTTCTCTGATAGATTATCAGAATTTATTAGTGGATAATCCGTAAACAATTTGTCCAGAAGTATGCCATTTGATTTGTATTCCTTAGGTCCCAGGATCAAATCTAACTTCGTACACGTACTTCTGCATTTGGTTGCCCGCACGTGACAAATAAACGGCGCAAACAACTTATATTTGGGACAACAAATGGCAGCCCCAGACACTGTGAAACGTTTACAGCATAAAGTTATCACACCGTGCATCTTTACACGCGTACAACTGATAGCACAATCTGGTAACCACTACCACCCACATCAGTAATGTCGGACGTACGATTTCGTACTCACTGGGAATGGGAGTACTGCATCGATGCCATCGACGCCATTTCTCGGATAGATTATCAGAACTTATCGGTAAATAGTAGGTTAACCCTTTGTCCAGAGGTGTGTCATTTGATTTCTAATCCTGAGGTCCCAGGATCAAATCCAGCTTCACGCACGCACTTTTACAGGTTATTTTCCGCACTATTCAGTTACGAAAATTTTCTACTAATGTGGATTTTTTTTCCATAGAATACGGATATATTTTCTAGCAACCTTACAGCCAGAAATTTTCTGTTATTCTATTTACATTGTGTATTATAAGAACTTTCCTACCATACTTACCCGTTATATAGTTTACCTTCAGTAAGTTTTCTGCAGTATAACTGAGTTTTTTTTTTAGTGTAGACTGTAATAAAATGTCTCCATAATAATGTAGGGTAAAAGAAAGTAGTATGAGTTCCACTTTAGATTATTGTTTATCAATATATTTTAATAAATATGAAAATTCCAATTTATTAATATTATATTGATTTACTGCATTTATATTGCATTATTTATAAATAAATCAACTGAGTGTTAGAATAATTTAATTTTTTTTTTTTTTTTTTGTAGTTCTTCTCTGTTCTTGTCAAACCACCTGATACAGATGCATGTGTAAGCGAAGACACTTTAGCAGAACAATTTAAGCTAATCACGCAAATGGCAAAAGACAAAGAAAATGTGCAACCACCAGTAGGTCTCCTTACCACAGAAGACCGCCAAACGTGGGCGAAATTAAGAAATTCAATGGTCAAAAGTAAGTAAAAAAAAATTATCCCAGTTATTGGCAATTATATAGATCGTGAAAGGCAAATTTTGTGTAACAGTCATATTTCACTATAGCTATTAATGATTATAAAATTAACGTAGATTATCAAGAATTTAATAATAAATAAGGCTTTCAGTTACGATTCATCATTAAACACTCACTTGTACATTAAATGGTCACGTCAAAGTCTTCAGTGATAATAGATATTCGACTATTAGCCAGACCCTAACGATGGCAACAAAAACGTACACTTACTAATTGCCTCTACTCTATTTTGATAATTTACTCAAATTTACTGTGTAATTTTGATATAGTCATTTTCCTTTTCTTTTCTTATATATATATATATATATATATATATATTAGGGCTGTGCCGATTAATCGATTAATCGGTTCAGTTAATCGATCAATGCTTAGTCCCGATCAATTTTTTTAATCGAGTTAATCGGATCGATTAATTCGAGTAAAATTTTTCAAAATCCGATTGAAATTTTCAAACTACGAATTAAAGTAAAAATATTGTTCTGCTTACAAAATATTTTTTCACATATTTTGCTAACAAACATTCTAAGAAACATCCATCAAATAATGAAAAAGCAAAAAAATAAAAAATAAAATAAATAAATAAATAAAAATAAAACCTCTTAAAAGAAGTTGTTGCACTTTTGTTGATAGAGAAAAGGTGGAGGACAGTTATTAAACAAAATGCAGCTTCATGTACATGCTGGAGCAACACCACCTGTCTGTAGTCTTCTACAGAAAGTGTTGGCTAGGGTAATAGTATTCTCAGAAACAAGAAGCTTTAAAAAAAATAGAAATGCTAAAGTAAAAAAAAAAAAAAAAAAGGATTGAGATTTCCTCTATCCTTCTGATGGGGGAAATGTCACAACAGAGTTTCACAGTATCTTCAAGCGTTTATTGTCTGTTCAGAATTGCTGATAATTACTATTGAAGTAGAAACAGAAAATAACATTCTGTGTTCTAGTGACAAAGAAGAACTAAAATATAAGAATTTGAGATTTTTATGATAATGATATGGAATTTTGAGAATTCATTTAAAAATAGTGACAAGCGAGATGGACAAGTCTAGCAAATATAAAACTAAAATATACGTAAATTCATTTAATGTTTCTTTCAAAATGAATCGAAAAATTAATTTATTTAAAATATATATATATAATAATAAATAAAATTGAATAAGTGAAAATATTTATATCAAATTAACACTTAATATTACCAATTATTACTCTGAAAATTGATTTAAATTTCAGTTATGAAACAAATATAATTGATTAGACAAAAATTTTTGAAAAAAAAAAAAAATTCAGTCAAACTTATGAATAATATATATATGTATATATATATGTGTATATATATACACAATATGAGAGTTTTATTCATCATTGAATAAAATTACATAAAAAAAAAAAAAAAAAAATGAAAACCGATTAAAAATCCGATTAATCGATTAATGAACTACGATTAACCCAGTTAAAACTCTTAATCGATTGAGTGATAAGCTATTTCTGTGCTGCTACATTATAAGAAAAGGGCAAAAATTACACATATATTGCTGGCTAGCTTGGTAGAGCATTTAGTGTAGACATAAGACTAATTATTATTTGCTTTTCCATAAAAACAATTTAATTTGAGTCGTCGAATAAAAAGATGAAGACTCAGATGAAAACTTCGCAACCATTTTAGCACATGGCAAAGTTTAATGAAGACATCAACACAATATATACAGAATATAAACATTACATTTTAACTTTAGAACACTTTAAAAAAAAAAAAAAAAAAAAAAAAAAAAGAAGAAGAAGAAGAAAAAGAATCACGTAAACGACAACTCTGGCTGCTACCACGAACACATCGAAGGGTTTCGATCGTCGAATAGTGACGTAGAAATATGTTTACAAAAATTATAAAGTCAAAGATATGATAACAGCAGTTCTACTCGTTAATTCTACATCGAAATTGCTTGATATATTTACTATCGCAACTTTTTTCCAGAGTACCAAATTATTAAAACTTTAATTTTATTTTCAAATGTTACGTCAGTATGACGTCACATTCGATCATCGATAGACTTCGATATGTTCGTGGTAGGACTATCTGTGAACCTTTTTGGTATAAATACAGTTATGAACTACAGTTACTTTTTTCTTAAATTTCATTGGGTGTGAGGTTACGTGGGTTTGCTGACGCAACAGTCGCACAGGTATTACACACAAACATTTGTTGTAAATGTTCGTATATTAACTGTAAGCATTCATTCATTACTAAAAAATTAAGCAAGTTGGTTACTCTTGCGATAAAACTTTAAAATAACGAATTGTGGAACACATTTTGAGGTTAGAAGAATTACAGCTTGGGTAAAGATGTTCACAATAATTTTTATATAACTTTTTTTTTCAAACTCTTGCTGCTCTTTTTGTACGCAATAAATTATTTTCTTGTTTCATTTTCATTATTATTATTATTATTTAGTTAGGAATAACACAAACATTCAAATCAATTTACAAAGTGGGGGTGGGGATCTTCTTCAAAGAGGATGAAGATTGTAATGGGTCTACGGACTACCTCTATGTGTATCTCGAACCACCTTTAGTTGTCCATTGGGTTCTAGCATACTTGCCAACATACTAATTAATATTCCGTAGTATTTTTAGCCCCGCCTTCTTTTTCACACCAGTATCTTTTTAGAGTATTTTTTTTATTATTTAGTCGCAATTGCATTTGGAAAATATTACTCTAAAAATTTACTGGTGTGAGAAAAAGGGCGGGGCTAACAACACTACGGAATACTAAGTAGGATGTTGGCAAGTATGGTTCTAGTGCGAAGTAAAATCCATCCAACTTCAGCTCTAAATTCGCCTTTGATGTTTTGCTTTATTCTTAGATTCAAATAGTAAAGTGTATCTTAAACTTCATATTTTAAGTCTGACATTCCATTTATTCACTTAAAAATATCTTAAGCTCTTTTCTAATCTGCCAAAGTTAATGAGTTTTATAAGCACATTATACTCTAAAAGAAATGTGGTGCATAGTAATTATAAAAAAGATTCTAATACCGATGTATTAGCTACTATAATGAAGCTAATAGTCATTATAAATTTAAATAACTATGTATTAAGCTAAATCTTTAAATTTATGATGTTATGTTAATTTCACATAAAGTTTTTGTTTACCCTAATTTCTAGCTGATAATCCGCAGACGTTTTATACCAGAAATTTCATTTACTAAACTGTAATGTTGTTTCTCTCTCTTTCTCACACACAAACATATATATATATTATATATACTAGAAGATGTTCTAATTTCAGAGCTTAGATTCCTTCCGTTCATGCTGGGTAAATGCATGACATGCGTTACCTAGAACATGTATAATAATATAAGCTGACCCATCAGAAGCCATCTTTTTACCTCAGAAGACGCTTGGCTCATTTATCGAAGCTTTCGTTATCTCATAAGATATAAGGAAGATATAAACATTTTCTGTCTTATCCTGGAGTGATTTGAGCAAGTTATATTGTTAAACAATCTCTTGCATCGCATTTTGTTAAGCTAAAATTACAATAAAAAAATAACTTGCTGGGTACATGTGACAATCCTAAAGAAAAAAAAATCGATACGCCAGTTCGTGTATATAGGGGACTTAGTGTTACCCACTTTAATAACGTTAATCGAAATAACAAAATAGTTGAGGCTTCATGGGCTGCCTAGTTGAGGACAAGTTTATGCTCAGGTGAACATTAATTGGCTAAAACTGTAATAAGGAGCCATAAAAATTAAAAAATTGTTTAAATGTAAAGAAACTCTACTGAAGAAAAAGATAGAGAAAGCCTCCAACTTGAAGCATCTCGTAGAAAAATAAAGTTTTACAATTAATAACACTAAATCGTTTAAATAGACGTTAGGTATATTAGAACAGCTAGCTAGAGATGTTGTTAAATGAATTTTATTCTGAGGGAGTCCTGAATAGAAAAGAAACAACGTTAATCGTCGCGTCGGTATTATTACAGATAAGAGTTTGTATAATGGTTCCGGTGAAAAACAGAATTTATCTGACCTGAGGATTATACGTATGAAATTAGGATACACTATTGTGCATGAAAATATTTAAATTTCAAACTCTCCTTTGAGAGTTTTTTCTTAAAAAGAAACCATATTTTAATCCAACCTTCATTACATTTCTGTAATTTGAAATTTATTCACCTTCTTACATTCATGCATTATTTTTCATGCAGAAAAAGCAAATGCCTTGAGTCTGGAAGTGATCGAGAACAGCCTGTTGATCCTTTGCCTTGATGATGGCACCCCCAACGTACCCGCCTACACGACCATCCGCAAAGAGGCCACCACCTTGGAGTGTGCCAGCATGGCGGCTCACCTCCTCCACGGTAGTGGCACAGACGCTGGCTCCGCGAATCGATGGTACGACAAGTTTCTGCAGGTGAGAGTTCATCTGTACCAAAGTTATTTTTAAACATATATACATAGCCATAGCCTTCTAAAATAGATGCCTGTCGCGTGGCTCGAAAACTTGGCAACAATTGAAGCGGTAGACAGCGCCACCTGGTACAATTTGCGCGACATTTTTATTCAACTGTTACCAATAATTTTAAGAAGTGATATATGACATATATAATTGACGTTTTGTCGATTCTATTCGCCTTTTATATATATCATATCCCACTTTTAAAATTTTTTGGTGGCTGTTGAATAAAAAAGTCGCGCAATCTGTTCCAGGTGGCGCTGTCTACCACTTCAACTGTTGCCAATTTTCCGAGCCACGCGACAGGGATCTAGTTTAGGAGGCTATGATATAACATGCCTGCCAACATCCTAATTAATATTCTGTAGTATTGTTAATACTTTTTTTTCCACACCAGTCTCTATTTTAAGTGCTTTTCTTCTTATTTAATAGTAATAACATTTGGAGAAAATTACTCTAAAAATAAAGTGGTATGAAAAAAGGAGTGGGTATTAATGATGCTATGGAATATTAACTAGAATGTTGGCAGGTGTGATATAAGGTAATCTTCCGGTTATGAAGGAAATGTGAATTCATTTTTATTTTTTAATAAAAAATTGTGCAATTTTCGTTAACGATAGCTTTTTAATAGCTACGAACCATTATTATTTAAGCAAAAAATTAAATTTTTAATTATTATTTTGTTTTCATTAAATGTATTATTACTTCTTGTTACTCTTTAAACTGAGACTAGATTTAACATGCAATACATTTTTATTCTAGTAGCTTCATATAACAGGTGTCAAAAGCCTTTTCACTTCCATTTGCATTCATTTTTCAAACTTCCATCTTAACGAAAAAATATGCACGTACTAATAAAAACAGATCCTCGCAAAAACACACGAAATGCAAGAACAAGCCATAATCATTATAAATAACTTTAGATAACAAATAAAGTGCATTTGAACACATTAAGGGGCATAAAAAAAAACTGGAGTGTTTTTATTCTTACTGTTCTACAAAGACGGAACACAGCAGTAATTGATAAAATCGGGAAGCGTGATACATAGCTTTATAAATTGAGGTAAATAATGCAGCCATCTTCGCGAATGTAGGAAATATTTATCTTCTGATGCCAGATTCACTCAGAGGAATCCTTTGATAGGTGGCAGACGAGAAATAAGCGAAGAAGTATATTAGATTAGGATAAAAGACATAAAATTTATCAGATGATTTTAGAGAATAAAATGAATAAATGAATGATAAAAAATAAAATTTTGTGTTAAGATTTTTTGTTCCCTTATAAGTAAAATAGTTGTTCGTTATTTCAAACTTGATAAATAACAAAAATTGTTGAATTTATTCAAACCAAATTATTTAATTTATTTCTGCTTGCTTTTTCATGTGATGGTGAAGGGGAAATTATATTAAGATAAATGATGTTGATAGAACAAAAGATTTTCAGTAACTAAAAGCTAAAGGAATGTTTTTATTTAGACAGAATGCCACTTTTGATTTTTATTACGAATAAATTCTTGAAGATTATAGTTAATATTGCTTACGTGTTTTTATCTATTACTAGCACACTTGCCAACATACTAATTAATATTCCGTAGTATTGTTAGCCCCGCCTCCTTTTTCACACCAGTATCTTTTTAGAATATTTTTCTTCTTATTTAATCGTAACTGTATTTGCAGAGTATTACTCTAAAAATTTACTGCTGTGAAAAAACGGGCGGGACTAATAACACTACGGAATATTAACATTTTTGCAACCGCATGTTTTTGTCTTTTTCACAGTAAGGTCCGCCTGTGGGCGTTATTCTCCTCCGTTACAATATTTCATAACAAAATTTTGCATATTCACATTTATATTATAAACGGATATACATTATAATGATACTCTTTATAATCAGAGCATTTATATCCATAGTATATTGATAGTACAAATATGAATATTGGGTATATTTTTAAGAAATAAATAGCACACAAATTGAGAAAGTAACGCCCACTGGTGGAGCTAGAGATTTTCAAATGACGTGAATCTACGTCAGCGGTCGCGAAAGTGTTAATTAAGATGTTGGCAAGTATGATTACTGGCGACTTAATGATATATAGGATATTACTTACTGACGCCCCAATATATTATTCTTATATGAATTAAAATTAAATAATTACATAATTACATCATAGTATCAATCCAACAATACTAACATTGCACAGCATGTATTTCAAAAGCAATGCCATATTTTTCTCAGCCGTCAGCAGATTAAAACAAATTTTATCTTCATTTTAAATATTTTCAGAAATAAATGTATGCGTTATTAGTTCTATATAGTAAGGCTTATATTTTTTAGTAAATGGGAAGTGGGTTTAATAAAAGTTTTTTTTTATTATTATTATTATTATTATTATTATTATTACGACAGAGCGTATCATTTCTTTTAGACAGCGAGTTTCCGTGGTCGCATTTTTACTTCCCGTTTTGAATGAATATCCGAACATATTTGTTTTTATTTAAAATATGTAAAAGTTTTTGTTTGAAAGTAGTTTGACATTGTATACTGTTTGATTGTATCTGCATACTTGTCAACCATCTCATTATGAACCGCACAATTTTTAGTACCAGCCTTTTTTTTCGCACCAATAATTTTTTAGAGTAATTTTAGTCTTATTTAATCGTAACAACATTTCGAGAGAATAACTCTAAAAATATAGTGGTGTGAGAAAAGGGGCGTTTTTTCAGTGGGCGTTAACAATTGTACGGTTATTAATGAGATGGTTGGCAAGTATGTATCTGTCCGAATTATTAGATTTTATATACATTTAATAAAGAAAAAAAAATGTACACTTATTAATTAGGACGAAATGTAGCTAACGCTGTATTTTTTAGTTCTATCGGATAATTGATTAAAAAAATATTAAGTAAAAACCCCGTTTAACTTTAAAATTATTTAAAAAGGAAGAAACATATTGATGCCATACATAAATAAATAAATAAGTGAAAATATATTTGTGTCAAAAAATAAATGAATAAATAAGTGAAAATATATTTATGTCAAAAAATAAATAAATAAATAAGTGAAAATATATTTATATTTATGTCAAAAAATAAATAAATAAATAAAAGGGTGCTGTGAGTGTTCACACATATGTCCTTTAAAAGCTTATTTATTTATTCAAATTTAATATATAACAAAAAGGAGGGATTAATAGAGATTATATAAAATAAATCTTTTTAAATTTATGTAATTCAATTAATTAATTATATAGAATTTCCCATTTTATTTACAAATCAAAATCTTTCATTTAATAGCGTTCTTTGTCCTTTATTGTTACAAACACATTGCTCTCGGAATAATATAATGCAATTTTTATATCGGGGTTTTTGAAAAATAATTTTGTTTATACTCTTTCCCCGAAAGAATTAAATCAATTTATCTATAATTATTTATTTTGAGAAGGTAACTTAAAGAGTCGTTATCAGCCTATTTCTAGCATAAGCAACTATTAATAAAATAAAAAATAGTCATTTCAGTTCATATTTATTACCCTTATGTTTACATTAAAAGCTATTATTATTTCAAACAGGTCATTATAGTTCTAAAAATAGATTTATGATGGATTTTTCACGACTATGCGGCGTCTATTGAAAATGCCGGTTTATGTACGTTGAAGTTGAAGGTCAGTTGGCGATGCTTTTCAATGTCAAATCGATCTGTCTTTTGTAACGACTTTTTATATTCAAAATTTTGTATTAATATGTTAGGAGCACAAAGAAACAGCTTGTCACTCTTTTGGCTGAATTTTAACGATGCCAACCTTTGGGGTTGCACTTTAAGTTCTCTGAGGCTGACCGATCTAGTTAACTTTTTTCGCTTTGGATTGTGTTTGATTAAGACGTAAGTTTTGTGCTCCTCCTCTCCTCCCCGTCCCAATTTCCGTACGAGATTCATATGTTCATCTGTACTTCAATAAAGATGTAATTTATGTTTGAAGATGATTGTTTTTACGAACCTGACAATAAAAACACCAGTTTAGTTAATTGTTTCTTCTTACTTGATCTGCAAAGGATTGTTTAAGTCAACATATTTTTATGAACTTCGACACGGCCAATATAGACATGGATCTGGGTAACTGTTTTGGTGAATATCTTCATCATAGGTGCAAACATTTCTTTTTCTTTTTAAGTAAGTAAAATAAAATTGAGAAAAATCGGGCTAAAGAAATATAGAACGGCTACTGTATACGCAAGCGAAATGATGACGTCACTGGCCGTCCGTGGATGCAAGAAAAAGATTTCCTATTTTAATCGTCCATTGGATTTTTTGTAAAAAAGAATTATTAAAAATCGAGGAAAATTATTTCCCGATTTTATTCCCCATATTTGGGTATTAGTTATCTTGTGCATGCGTTAGATTAAGTCGTTTTTGCTGTAAAATTGATAAAATTTGAATTTTAAATTTCAAAACTCTAGAACAAAAAAAATGGCAAACTTCCATATTCGATTGAAAACATAAACATTTCATTTCAAAAAATGTTATTCACAATAAATATCCAACTAATATACTAATTAAAAGAAAATTATAAATATTCTATCATAATTTGAAGGAAAATTTGTTTTCAAATGTCTAAATAAAGTGTTTGATATAAGATACTCATATGTTGCAACGGAATAGATTTCATATCTGTCATCTTTGGCGAAAAGAAAAAAATATGTATATATCGCCAGATTATCTGGCGAACATATTTGATTCCTTTCAAAATTCATGGTTATTTTAACAACTTAGATTAAGAGAGTAATGAATAATATGAAACAGTATTTCGTACAATGCATATTACGAAAATATACATCTGGCATGTGTATTTTCGTATTACGTTTTTGATTGGCAAATACAAAATATTCCAAGGATGACAGAATTTTAAAATTTAAAATTGAAATTTTGTCAATTTGACAGCAAAATAACTCAATCTAATGCATGCACACGAAAACTAATACATATCTATACCCAAATATGGGGATTGAAATAAGGAAATAATTTTCCTCGATTTTTAATAATTTTTTACAAAAAATCCAATGGGCGAATAACATAGGAAATCTTTTTCTTGCAACCACGGACGGTCAGTGACGTCACACTTCGCTTGCGTATAGAACCCCTTCGCGAAATTTGAAATTTGGCACCGAATTAGGTAGGATGTTTCTCGCCAGAGTCTTTATACTTACGCCATTCCGATAGCCATTTTAATTCATCAACGAAATGATAATAAAAAATTTATAAGCCATCGAGAGGCTCCTGAGCTAAAGCTTTACCAAAGAAATAATAAATAAATAAATTTTAATAATAATAAATAGATTTTTAATAATATGTTCGAATTTTAAAAAGTTTTACGCATTCAAAAATCGATTGTTAACTAGCTGGATTAACAATTATCAGAATGAACAGGTTGGTGTAACGTTTTGTGGTATGTCATGTCCTTGAGGTAAATTCTTAGCCAAGAGTTTTTTGCGAGATACTTTTCTTAACCACAGTCATACTTGCCAACATACTAATTAATATTCCATAGTCAGAGCTGCCAACCTAATTCGGCAAATTGTTAGTACTGCCCCTTTTTGGGCACCACTTAATTTTTAAAGTAACTTTCTTCAAATATATTTGCGATGAATTAAGAAGAAAAAAACTCTAAGAAATGACTGGTGTAGAAAAAGGGGAGGCACTAACAATTTGCCGGATTAGGTTGGCAGCTCTGCATAGTATTGTTAGTTCCACCTTCTTTTTCACACAAGTATCTTTTTAGAGTACATTTCCTCTTATTCAACCGTAATTGAATTTGGAGACTATTACTCTAAAAATTTATTGGTTGTGAGAAAAAGGGCGGGACTAACACGATTACGGCATATTATTTAAGATGTTAGCAAATATGCAGAGTAGTTGGACATATAAATTAGAGCAATCGAAAAATGTAAATAAAAACATAAAAAGATTAAAAATATAAATTTAACCAAACAAAATCCTCCTTCAAGAGAACATCTTTTTTGCAAAGCACGTTCAATTCTACTAATTCTTTGCATTTTTATGAATTTTTAAGATGTCTCCAGACTTATGGGACACCCAGTATTTGTTAAATATCACTCCTCAAAATTATTGGTGCTAGTTGAATAAAAGTGTTCGTAAATTTGGCAACACTACTTAGAACGCTTTAGAGCATTTGGTCCAGGAAAGGATTAAACATTGTCTCAAAACCTTTTTTTTTAGGACTCGAATATAACATATATATGTGTGTGTATATATTTACTAATTTTGTCTTTACGTTTTTCCATAAATTATTTGTAAATGTATTTCTATTATAAATTTGAGTTGTAATTTTCCAGTTACTCTGTAAATAATCGCTATATTACTAATGCTGTGGCAAGATAATATTACAAAATTTATAGAATTTTGCTAGAAATTTCAAATTTAATCTTACATTCGGTTGGATTAACCATTTAGAGTAATTAGAAGCAATAATTAGGAAATGGATTATTCTAATCTCTCTTACAAACTTAACTTTGTTCATTAACAATTGAGTATATCATGTGTCAAGAATTGCTATACATTTTACTGATATTTATCAACTAATACAATTCTCTCTGCTCTACCAATAATTACTCGCTTGAATGTATCTCTAATTTAATTCTTTGTAGTAATATCTGTTTAATGCGAAGTAAATGTATGCATGTAATGATCTCTAATATTCAAACTATTATTAATCGAATATCAATAAACAATCGAGTATTAATAAACAATTAATAATACACACACTTATATATATATATATATCTCTTCTCCCTCAATTTAAATAAAACAAAATTATTGCATGATTTTTTTTTTTTTGTGTGTGTGTGTGTGTGTGTGTGTGTGTGTGTGTGTGTGTGTGTGTTTTTGACATAAAAAATAAATATATTTCCTTTTGTGCTGGGAAAAAATTAACTAACTTTATTTTCTTTTTTTTAATCAACTTATTTTTCTTTTTTAATAATTTTAGGGTTGAAATGGGATTTTCATTTAATATTATCTTTTGAACATATCAGAGCTGCCAACATTTTTAACTTTTAAATCAGAATTGACACCAATACTTTTAAATGGTACATGTTATATATAATTTCGACAATTACCGAAAACAGCTATAAGAATTTTCCGGTTTAATGTCTCCCTTGAAAAATGGAAAACTTGGCACCTTATGACATAATATCGAATTGAGCTGAAAAGTACAGCGTTCGCTAGATTTTATCCTGATTATTATTTATTTATTTATTTATTTATTTTATTTATTTATTTTTATTTTTACTGCGAATTAAAACCTGACATATTATATACTTCAGGCCTTGCAGCGTTTTCCTAAAATATTACCCACATTTTATTATAATATTACTACTTTTATAAAACAATATTTTTTACATAATATTTCGACATTAAAACATTCAAGAAAAATTTATCATTCACCTGAGTTCATACCTGCCAACATTCTAAATAATATTCCGTAGCATTATTCCCGCCCCTTTTCAACACCCCATTATTTTTAAAGTAATTTTCTCCAAATGTACTTATGATTAAGTAACAAAAAAAAATACTCCAAAAAAAGACTGGTGTGAAAAAGCCGGGTACTAACAGTACAATGGAAGTTTAATTAGAATGTTGACTAGTGTGCTTGGTGATAACCATATAATAACATGAAAGTAAAATTTTAGAAACGCTGAGAAGCCTGATGCCTGAACTCGAAGTCTCCACCCTTTTTTCAGGACACTTTCAGAAATGAAAATTTTTGGCTTCTTTGCCACCACTATACTTATACAAAAATATTTACTGTGTTTTTATATTAACCCATTGCGCTCGGCATATTTTCCGTAAGACATGCCTTCTGGCGTTCCTTTAAAACTTCACACGTATACTTTCCAACTTACTAACTTTTGGCTACCGAAAAATTGTAATAATTTGTTTTATTTTACTTCATCATTAAATAAAATAAATCTTTCTGTTAAAAATTTCTGGTAGCTTAAAGGTAGCCTATAGTTACACGTTTTAGAAAAATAACATTTCATTTACAGAGGAACACCTTAAAGCGTGGCTGGACTTTTAATGTCCCCTCCCTCAGAAGGGACATAAGAGCGATAAGGGTTAAAGCAAAGCTTCCTAGATCTACAATCAAGCCTGAAGATATCGCTTCGGACAGTGTGTGACGTCACAACCCGGGTCCCTTATCTGTAACAAACTTATGTCCATCGGATCCGTTTACTATGTTTTACTATGTTTTCTTCTGTTTGGAACTTGGAATGCGTGTAGCAAATAATGTTTGTCCTCACCTTATACTTCACATACATTTAAATTACACTAGCAGACCCGGCCACGCGTTGCTGTGACTAAGTTATACGTTGAATTATACGGCTGTAAACTATTTAGTACAGTCAAATTATTATTTACGAACAAAGACGAAAACGTTGTAGCCTATGTAAAAACCCACAGGGTTGAGATTTGAAACTTAGGTCAAAATTTGGAAGCGATTGATAAAAATTTTCGTAGTGTTGATATTAAGCACAAATTAATTTTATTGTAGGGTCCTATAAATTTTAATGGAGAAGGGATATATATTATTTCTAATGCTACTTTGGATAAAAATGCTAAAATGACTAATATATAAATTAAATTCTATTAAAATTCTATTAAAATAAAAGTATAAAAGAAACAGACGATTTTAAAATCAATTTTTATGGAGGAGTGAAATATAATATATGCTATAATGGATAATTTTACTATAAAATGACCTCATCATTTTAAATATTTTAAAGAGGGCAACAGCTGTAGTTATAAAAAGGAAAACAATAAGGCTAAACCAGAAAAATAAGTAAATTTGATAAATATTTTAAAACTTTAAAATTGGAAATCTTATGAAATATTGGACATTTAAAGTAAATACATGTATCATTTTAAATAGAAAAAGATTTTGGAAAAGTTTAGTGTATTTTAACGAAGTGATGAGAAGTTTTTGAGTATGTTAAAATTTTAATAGTAAATTCAAGTTAATAAAGATGGGAAACATTGAGGATTAAGATAAGAATAATTATAAGATAAAAAAAAAAAAAAAACTTTTTATATACCATGCTTTTAAATTTTAATATACTAATAATATACTAATTAAAAGGAAAATGATAAATATTCTATCATAGTTTGAAGTCAAATTTGTTTTCAAATGTCTAAATAAAATATCTGATGTAAGATACTAATATTTTGCAGCGGAATAGATTTCATTTCTGTCATCCTTGGCGAAAAAAAAAGAATATCGCCAAATTATCTGGCGAAAATATTTAATTCCTTTCAAAAATCATGGTTATTTTAACAACTTATATTAAAAGAGTAATGAATAATATGAAACAATATTTCGTACAATACATTTTACATGTCATACATACGTACAATGAATAATACATATTACATTTCGTACAATGCATACATCTGGCATGTATATTTTCGTGTTACGCTTTTGATCGCCAAATAATAATAATAATAATAATAAAAGCCAAGGGCGACAGAGTTTTGAAATTTAAAATTAAAATTTTGTCAATTTGACAGCAAAATAATTCAATCTAACACCCGCGATAACTAATACATATCTATACCCAAATATAAGGATTAAAATCGGGAAATAAATTTCCTCGATTTTTAATAATTTCTCACAAAAAATCCAGTGGGCAATTAACTTAGGAAATCTTTTTCTTGGCTGCACAGACGGTCAGTGAGTCACACTTCGCTTGCGTATAGAACTCATAGATATAGTATAGCATATATAGAATAGAGTGATCATTGGGGAGAAAAAAGTTATTCCTTTCCATTTGGGAAAAGACGACGTTTTTACCAAAATATGGCCTTCTTTCCCCGAGTGAATACACACGGGAATACATACTAATATTTTAGCAAATAAAATTTATGAATAATTTATTTGCTAAAGGGGGATGGAAGACTCCAGATACAGTTTCAAATTCATATTTCTTTCTTTCTTTTTTTTTTTTTTTTTTTTCAATACCACTTAATGGCTATTTCCAAAGCTTTAATTTTTTTTTTTTTTTTTTTTTTTTTTCGGCATCAAAAATCTTTGTACGATAACATGGGGATGAGAGATCTATATATATTACTATATCTATTATAGAACTACATTAGCACTTTATCAATGTGTATAAAATCTTTAAATTGTTTATGACGTCAATTTTCGTGAGATGCATAATTTAACTTTTTATAATTTTTTAACGTTCACGTTTGATTAAATGTATTTATTTTTATGTCGAAAGAAAATGAACTCGTATTTTTTTTTTTTTTTTTTGGCAACAATTAAATTAATGGAACTCACAGATATTTTGGAACAACTTTAATAAAGGTCTATAATTAACAAATAATTGCAATAAAACAATATTGTGACAATAAATTGAGATAAAAACTATCCTATCTCTCAAGTTGGACCAAACTGCACACAGTGTGCAAAATTTCATTAAAATCGGTTCCTTAGTTTAGGAGTTTACCCCGGACAAACATCGTGACACGTAATTTATATATATATACAGATTTTCCATGAATGAATTTTTAGATTCCATAATTTAATATACATCAATTGAGTTAATATGAGGAAAATTTTTTGAAATCTGAAAATCAACGTTTTCTTTTATGTGAACTGTCTAAAGAAAAACTAGTGGATGACGGATTAGAATTTGAAGGAATTTGTAATTGTGATAAATCACTATCACTATCACTATCACTAACTCAACTCAGTTAATTAATGAATGTATAAAAACAATACGAAGACAGTACGAATTATACGAATATTATTAATTACTTCGAACTGTACGAAGAGAAGAAATGATGAATTTCATGGTAGATCCTCCAGAAAATTAGCAACTGTAAATAATAGTGTAAATAAAAGTGTCAAACAGAGATTTTAGAAATGCATCAATTAGTTTCTTTTAAATTTTTGTAATATTTCTAAAAAATAAATAAATATTTCTTTAGAAATGATAGAAAGTACGTAAAAATTCTTTAAAAATTACGAAAGTGTCCCATCAGTGGTCAAAAGGTTCTGCTCTCAAAGACATTAGGTGCAGGGTTCGATCCTAGGTGACACATGTCAACCTATCCTTTCGGAGTTCTCCTTGTTTTTCACCGAAACGTTTAAATATAGGGCTAGGACCCCGTAAAATTACCCCCCCCCCACGGAGAATCCTTTCTCAAAAAAAAGAATATATATATATATATATATATATATATATATATATATATATCCATATTGAAAATTTACACACCCACCCACGCAAGGTTGACTGTTACTGTTATGAATAATTCTTTCTTAATTTTACAATACTTCACTAAAAAATTATTCTCATTTATAGGAAACTTTGTCCTATACGGGCACATTAAAAATTATGAAAAACGGAATGGCAACGCCACTTGTTAAAAGATTTTAATTTTCAAACTTTTGTTACATTTTTTATTTATTTTTCTCTTTTTTCTGAATTCAATAGAAAAAGTCTTGGATTCGTAAAGGTTTTCTATTTCTGGTTTTCGATGGATTTGCACGTTTTGAAAGGTACAAACACGATCTGATCATTTTTAGAAAATGTCAATATATGTGTGTGTATGACAAAATATTGTGGTATCTGTATATCAGGAACTAATGAAAAGAATTTCTTAAAAGTTTAAGTTGCTTCTCGATTTAAATGTCCTTCGACTTTTGGTGAAAATCGCCAACAGGTGGCGATATTATAACGTTTTATGATAATTAATAATATGGCAGTATAGGAGAAAATTTTGTATAAATAAGTACAATTACAATTATTTTCAACGAATCATCGTGAAATAAAAAGAAATACGTATATGTTGGGTTGGGTTGGGTTGTGAGGACTGCACTAGAGTCCTAGGCCTGAGATCAGTGTCCTCCGTGGGGGGTCTTTTTAAGGGTTCCTAGCCCGTATTTACGCAATTTCGGAGAAAACCACGGAAAATTCCGAACGGCTAGGCCGACGAGTGCGACCTGGGATTGAACCCGGCAATTCACGTCTACCTGCTTTGAGCGCAGAACCGCTCGGCCACTGGTGGACCGAAATACTTATAGGAAAAGTGATATATATATAGGAGCATTTTTGCACCCTTGGAGGAAAATCCTCCCGAATGTTGTAAACTTTCAATATAAATATATTTTAAAAGAACTTATAAATACCTTTAAAACTAATAATTGAACCACGTATCTTCGATAATTTCAAACGAAATTATCGAGATATATAAAAAAAATAAAAAGAAAAAGAAAGAAAGAAACTCTTCCTACAATCTCGAATGTAGAGCATAAAATTATTTTTTTTTTTTTTCGAAATTTACTATTGTACTTCTCTGATATGAAGGTTGTCTCCATTCATTGTGGAAATTAATTTTGATAAGTAGTTTGTATTGCGTGAATTTGTTTAGGAATTATAAATGTATCTGAAACAGATTTTTTAAATATTGTTTTAATTTTTTTTCGGCCCATGTAATTTTAAATTGAATGATCCAAAATTTTCTTATACGTTAATCTGAAATATTTTTTAAACATCTTATATTTATGACTTCAAATTGTTTACTTTAAATGTTTACAAAACAATTACAATAACTCAAATGATGTATTTATGCTTTATAAAGTAATATTCGAAAGCCATCAATAAAAGTTTCGCAAAATATGTATGCATTTTCAATTATTGTGCTCTGCAAATAGGGGAAAATTTTAAATACAAATTTTTATTGTTCTTAAAATACAAAATTAACATTCAAATTTCGATCTTCATATGTTAAAAATTGGAAATTTAAAAGTACTAAATGTATGTATGCATGTTAAAAATTCATTATTCTTTTGGCAAACATTATTTCAAATTTATTCAATATCTTATACTATTAAGTGAGCAATATTTGTATGTATATTTCACTGATCTCGAAAACGGTAGCTCGGACAGTCACGAGATTTAACACAAAGGTGCCTCCCGAAGGTTCATTGTGCACATCGAAGTCAGATTTTCGAATTTTTGATTAGTTTTTCTTAATTAATTAAAATATGAAAATCATAACCTTCTAATTTCTGATTAAAAAAAGCCATTTAAATTTTAACATTTTATCCATAATTTAATTGTTGCCAATTTTTTTTCGACAAAATAATAATAATAATTTTAAAAAAAATGTACATTTATTTAAAATGAGGAAAATAAATCAGAAGATTAGAAAATAAATTAGAAATATCACTCGCATCGTTACAAATAAGACACCGAATGAAAGGGAAAACTTTTGTAAATCCGATGCATCAAACAGCTTATCAATCGGATGATTAGTTTTTTCTTAATTAATTAAAATGTGAAAATAAAACCTTCTAATTTCTAATAAATAAGATATTTAAATGTTAAAATTTTATCCATAATTGAATTGTTGCCAATTTTTTTTTCGACAAAATAATAATAATAATTAAAAAATAAATGTACATTTATTTAAAATGAGGAAAATAAATCAGAAAGATTAGAAAATAAATTAGAAATATCAGTCGCATCGTTACAAATAAGATAGCAAATGAAAGGAAAAAAATTTTTAAATCCGATGCATTTAACAGCTTATCAATCGGACAATTAGACTTTTTAAAATTAACTAAAGTATGAATTTTAGGTGGCAACAGCAGAAGATTGTATGGAAACCGTTAGGAGAAAAAAAATGAAAAATCTGCTTCACATTAAGTCACATGATTTTTAAAAGGGATTAAAAATTGCAGTTTTCAAATTCTTTTAAATTTTCTCTCACGAACACAAAAATATAATATACAGCCTGTACCCCACAAGACCAACTTGCATTTCAAATTTCATCAATTATTTTGGTTAATAAACAAAAGTTATTATTATTATTTTTTTTTTTCAAATTAAGTTTTATTCTATTTTCGAAAAGATTTATGTGATCATAGACATAATAATATATATAGATCTATCATCCCCATATTATCGTGCAAAGATTTTTCATGCCGAAAAAAAAGCTTTGGAATCAGGCATTAAGTGGTATTGAAGGGAAAAAAAAAAAAAGAAAAGAAGAAGAATGAATTTGAAACTATATCTGGGGCTTTTCATTCACCTTTAGTAAATAAATTATTCATGAATTTTATTTGCTAAAACATTCGTGCATATTCCCGTGTGTGTTCACTCGGGGAAAGACTGCCATATTTTGGTAAAATCGCCGTCTTTTCCCGAGTGAAAAGAAATCACTTTTTTGTCCCCAATGATCAATCTATATATTATTACTATATCTATGTATGTGATACGATAGATTAATAATTTGGGTTTTAAAAAATTTTTTAAATAGATTATTTAAACTCTATGAACCATGCTTTTATTTTATCAGCTTCATTAACAGATCCTGCTGGGCGATTTTTTAAATTTTGGTTTGAAGTACACCGAATGTTTTTCGACAAGAAGTTTAATATAGCAACAGCCATTTTAATCTAAGTAGCGCATCAAATATATAAAAACATAAATGATTTATTTTTACACAAAATTTACAGAACAAATGCAGTTTTAAAGATAGGAAATTTATTTCAACAAGCACTATTTTAAACCTAAAAAGCATTAAAAGAGTCTGATAAAATTATTAGCAAAATAGTCTTCCCCTTTTCATACCAAAAAAAAAAAAAATATCCATCGCTAATATGGCGACAAAAATTCAAAAGCCGCCAATGGAGCGACATAATAAAGTTGTGTAACACGATAATGTTTACCTATTTATTTATTTTTTTATATAATAATCACTATGCTAATTTATCATACAAACAAATGAACCTCTGTGTGTTACTGCACTCTCACGCTGTCGAACAGAAATATTTGAAAAATTCAAATTAATATTTAAATAAATAAATAAAAATATGTTTAATGGGAAATATATATAACCATAAAAAGATTAGTTGTCTAAAATACGGCAGAAATAGCGCTCATAGCATATTGTTACAAGGGGTTAAGTCTTATTGTTACAATGGATTAAGTCTAAAATGGTGACAAAAATTCAAAAGCCGCCAAAGAGAACTATATTAAGGCTATACTATCAGGTTTACAACCCATGAATTATATACAAACACAAAAAATTAATTGTCTCATGCGACAGACGTAGCCGGTCACAGCATATTGTAATATTTGGCGTGAAATTGCTGTAATTTAATGGTTGATTGGATAAAAAAAAAAAATATATGAAGTAACGTAAAAGCAAATATTATGTTGTCTAAACCCAGTTACGTTTGAGTCCAGTCCGAGTTACATGTGAACAACACGTATAGTGTTGTTCACACTATACAGCACAACACGTATAGTGTTGTTCACATGTAACTGGGATTCAAATATAAAAGGGAAACTCCAATTTTTTCGATACTATCTATTTCGAAACTGTTATATAATAAGCACCTAGATGGAAGCTCATTGGTAAACTATTGGCGCAGGTAATAGGGACAAACGCCCGAGTTGCAGTTGATGACCAAATCGCTGCTGAATGCAGCAGGGACCTGGAGCGAGCTTTTGTACAATTTCAGTAATTTATTATATTTTACTTTTATAAAGCTATATAGAAACGAGTTTCCTTTAAATTTAGTGGCCAGCGAAGCGGGCAAAGCCTGCTAGTTAATTATAAACTGAATGATTTTAATTTTGCCCAATACACACTAATTTGAAATATTAATTCCAACATCTTGTATTTATTATAACTCGAATTTTTTTTCAAAATTTACTAAAGAGTTGTTGTATCTACATTTCAGAAAATAACCTTTCAAATTCATGTATAAAAATGATGAAAAATATACATACTTAACATTTTCAAACATGTTACATAGCCAAAAATAGAGGATTTAAAAAATATTTTATGTTAATTTTAAAGATTGGATTTAGATTCATATTTCAATTTTTATAAGTCACAGTTTGGAAATTTAAAAAGAGTGAATGCATGTATATCTAAAAATTATTAATACTTATTTTTTAAAAATTAATTTAATACTTTTTGTACAAAACTTTGAAGTTTAATGATCTTAATGGAATTCTAAATATATCATAATACTCTTTAAAATAATGTAAATATATACAAAGCTTGATTTATTGCCTTATATATTTGATTTTAAAATACACTTATATATGTGAATATAATTACAAACAAAATAAATATTTGGTAAAATATGTATAATAAAGATTTTCATTTATATTAATTTTAAAATGAGCAATATTAAATATCATTTTTGTTGTTTTAACTCAAATTTAAATCTTTATATGCTAAAATTTAGGAATTTAAAATTAAAGAACCTGTGTCAAAATTTGTTATTATTATTATTTAAATATTTTAATTTCTTTGGTGTAATAGTTATAAAATAAATTATTCTAATGGAATTCGGTGTATTTCCCTCGTTTATTTAAATAACATGTACAAACTTAGTTTTATAACATCAAATATTTGACTTTATATGTGTTTATGTAATTGTTTTTTAAACATAAATGAAAGGGAAAATAGATCTATTTTAGCTGAAACTATCGGTGAAACACACACACGCACGCACACAGACATATATATATATATATATAATGAAAAGGGTAGATAAATGTCAACTAATATTTTTTAATGGAATATTAATGAGAAATCAGTTTTTATGAAGAAGAAATGAAGCTTTTAGAGGATATCTTAAGAGGTTTCAAGCGAAAGTATACGATGCGGAAGGACCCCGGTTGTGACGTCACGAAGGGGACCTTCAGGCTTCATAGTAGATCTAGGAAGCTTTGGTTAAAGTGTCGTACTTAAATAGGGTAGATAGCACCTTATTGCATAAAAATACTGGTATCAATGAAAGTGTCCTGAAAAAAGGATAGAGACTTCGAGCTCTGCTGATGCATATCAGGTTCGCGGGAAAGTTTTGTCTTATTAAATTAAATAACTGACAGTAGAAATTTATGCTGGACAGCATTTATATATATTATAGAGGAATTTGAGAAACACCTTCTTAAAAATAACACAAATGTTGTCCAGGATTGTTGTCCTGAAGTGGTGTTTTCAGTAGATTTTGAAATAAAAGTCAGTTTATATATATATATATATATTGATTTATGCCTTGTTTTACGTGCATTTAAAATTATAGAACATCGAAGGAAGTTTTATATAATTTAATATGCATTTACTATTTTAATATATTTTAATATCTGAAATCTTATTTAACAGGCAGTCGTTACCAGAGATGGAGTCGTCGGCTTTGTTGTTGAACATTCCGCGTCAGAAGGAATAACTGTCCTCAGATTTTGTGAAGAATTCTTGCAGACCCTGTAAGTTCACTTTTTTTTTTTTTTTTTTTTTTTTTTTTTGTAATTTGTAATTTTTTAAGACATATTCTTAACAAACAGGAACTACTTAAAAAATTTTGGAAATAAATATTTTATATCAATTGGCCTATAGATCAAAACCCACAAAGTTCTATTTATATTACTTATTACTGTGTGGTTAATTTTTATTTATTTTATTTTAATCATTAGCAAACCCGTGCGAAATATTCGAACTTTATTTCTTTTCTTATTTACCTTTAAAATATGAAACTGATAAATGTTATACCAATTTCCCCACCTAATTAAAATTTTAATTTACCAGAAGTCAAATTATTATTAAAACCAAATTAATATTGTACAATAGTAAAACTAAAATCTTCAAAGAAAGGTCTCCAAATAAAATTCATGGTTCACGACCCAATTTTCATTTATATATATGAAAATTCATATATATATATGCTCATATATATATATAATTCATATATATAATTCATATATATATATAATTTCATATATATATATGCTCATGTCCAAAATTATCTTTACATGCACAAATTTGTGGATTTTTCAGAAATTGGGAAATATAATTTTTTGACACATAAACACAAACACAAAAAAAAGGGGGGGGGCACTGTATATGAAATATAATTGGACCATATAACACAATAAAAATGTTAATAATATGTGTCAAAGAAAGTTCAAAAGAAAAGGAATAACTCAGAAAGAAAAAAAATATGAAGCCTTACGAATTTACGTAAAGATAAATTTGGACATGAGTATATATATATATATATATATATATGTATGTATATATATATATATATATATATGTATATGTATATATATATATATATATATATATATATATATATATATATATATATATACATATTATATATATTGTTTAAAAATAAATAAAATAAAATGAACTAATTCCTATTTTGATTATATTTTTTATGATTGCGTTTTTTAGTCAATTTATGACACAAAAGTTCATATTCTGTATATATCTTTAAAATATTGCTAGGTTTAAAATGAGCCTGCAAAGATTCTGAAGAAACAACTGTAAAATAATCTCATAATCTTTTCGTAAAATAATCTCATCAGACAAATGTCGACATTTTTTCTTGTTAGTCCATTGAGCGAAGTCCGCGTGCTTAAATATTGTCCATGTATAAATATTATTTTTTTACCCTCGTGTATCGTATCGTTTCGATAAAAAATAACTGAAACTGGTCCACGTTAGAGAAATATTATATAGATAAGATGTAGTTCCTCGTAGTAAGGACAATGAGCGTTGAATGGTTAAAAAAAAAAAAAATGATAATTACAGTGTCATCGCCAGAAAAAATTTCACGGGAGGGACACAACCTGAAAAAATATTTTTTAAATCAAATTCTGATAGCACAGTTTTAAATTTAAAGAAAAAATGCTTAGTAAAATTTTCTAGGGGAGGGGGGGGGGATTATATTCCTTGCCCCATTCTGCCGACGCTCATGGATAATTTCACATTTTTTCCCTCAGATGGCATTACATGTCCTTAGATTTGGTGCATATAACGTGTCTTGCATTTTTACTATGATTTTTTTCTTGCTCGACTATAATGAATGACGAGTGTATGCTTCCCCCATGGCTGACTTTGAAGTATTGAAGACACAAATAAAGTAATGCCATTCAGCACATGGATTGAATTGGATAATTGTTTGGATGTGACTCAATTTATAAAGGCATACTTGCTAACCATCTCATTATGAACCGTACAATTTTTAGTACCCGTCGTTTTTTTTCACACCAATAATGTTTTAGAGTAATTTTTGTCTTATTTAATCGCAACAACATTTGGAAAGAATTGCTCTAAAAATATTGTGGTGTGAGAAAAGGGGCGTTTTTTCAGGGGGCGTTAACAATTGTACGGTCATTAATGAGATGGTTGCAAGGGCACAAGGGGTAAAGGGCACAACTTATTGAAATATTGGAATGAATTTCACAAAGTAACTATTGCTTGCCTTGCATTTTGATGTTTTTTCTAGCTGTTTAAAGATAACGCGCCCTCTGTAGTTTAAACTTGAAACTGACAGTTTTCATTCGTTTAAACAAAACTTTTTGACGTAAAGAAGCATTGTAGTACAAGAAGAGCTCGAAGTCTCCTCCTCTTTCTCAAGACACTTTCAGGGATGAGAAATTCCAGACTTTTTTGCTACCACTATTTCTATAGAATGATATATATCCTATTTAATCACGGTATATATTACTATAAAAATACGGTTAAATTTCTGCATGAAAATAATAGTAGCAAAAAATGCGATTTTTTTCATTTTTGGAAGTGTCCTGAGAAAACGGCGGAGACTTCGAACTTTGAGTGCAAACCGCTTCACTTACGTCAATTACTTGATTTATATATTAAAATTTTAAAGATGGCAGAAATGTTTGCCCATTTTGTATATTTTTATATTAGCTTGACATCTAAAAAAATCAATAAGTCAGTGGATTTATTTTGTTCTGTCTTTATAAAGGTCGAATGATACATCGGAAGCTCCTCCTTCTAGTCCTCCAGTTAAGATGTTAAACAATCCGAGCCCTCCTGTTATCTTGTGTTGGGATGCTGACGATGAAATTTTAAGTGCCATCCAAGACGCTAGCAGGAAGATAAACAAGTGAGCATTTAGAAACTTTTTGTTCGCTCTTTCTGTTTCTTATTTCTACATACTTGCCAACCATCTCATTATGAACAGTACAATTTTTAGTACCCGCCTTTTTTTTCACACCAGTCATTTTTTAGAGTAACTTTAGTCTTATTTAATCGTAACAACATTTGGAGAGAATTGCTATAAAAATATAGTGGTGTGAGAAAAGGGGCGTTTTTTCTGGGGGCGTTAACAATTGTACGGTTATTAATGAGATGGTTGGCAAGTATGTTTCTATTAGTTCAATTATAGACCAAAGTAATATTGTTCCAAAACTAAAAAGATCAATATGTGTTAAAACAGTTAGACGTAGTTGCCATTATTTCTAATTCATTCTGCAGTATTGTTCGTACCCGCCTTCTTTTCACACCACATTTTTTGTAGTATAATTTTCTCTCGTCTGTAATTATGATTAAAAATGTAGAAAATTGCTCCTAAAAATAAGTGGTTTGAAAATGAAATAAAAAAAGCCGGGTACTAACAATGCTACGCATTAAATTAGAAATGTTGGTAGCTATGAATTAAAATACAGGGATTTATTGCTTTAGTAGAATCAAGATATATATTTTATTTCAACAAAATTCGACGTAATGGTGTTACCTTCACGAAATCGTCGTCATTTTTTACGATAGTTAAAGGTAGTATAACCCTTACAGAAATAATTCTACATTTAAGTAATTCGCCATTTTGAACCAGCTAATAATTAGAACATTCGCTTGTTAATGATTAGTAATAAGTTAACTGCTCAAATAAAACGTCGGAGAGATCAGGCAAATTCGCACTTGAACCAATTAATTTACATAAATCAAATTTAATAGAATCAATCAATTATACGAATAAGCCGGTAATAAGAATCAACAGCTATATAAACGATACGCTTAATTAAACCGATATTTATGTAATCCACTTATATAAGCTATCTGTTAATACAATCATTTATTCATATAAATTAACGCTTAATTGAATCAGCCTTTTTGTTTTACTCAGTGGTAAATTGAGTTCCCCGTTAATAAAAATGAGCTATCCATTAAATCAATCGCTTGTATTAAGGGCGTATCAGACTCGACGACTTTACAGGCGATTTTAGAGCCAACCACTGATTAGCGCCGATTTTTCGGAAAAAATTGTCTCTACTCCCAGTGTGATAGCGCAGACCGAAGTTGCCCAACTTTTTCAGAGCTGCCTTGATAAAATTGTCCGTATACTCAATTTCTCCTCGGATTCGTCCAATCAGGATGCACTATTTTGATACGTCATATTTCCAAGATGGCGGAACACGGGAATCGCTTCAAGTGGAGATTTGAAGAAGAAATATTATCGTTAAGCACGTTTATTTTACCGTTAAATGATAAGAATTTTCAATTAATCGTTTTTATTTTCGTATGGCGTTATGACAATAGTTGTAAAAAAGATCAAAATAGAAATAATAATGCGATATTTTACACAAATGAAAGGGAATTTTAACGCTAATCCTTGTGTATTTTATTCGCGCCAAGAAAAGTGATAAGCGTCAGAAGTTAGTCTTCTTTCATCCAACTTTTCACCCGACTATTGTAACCTCTACGGTGTTTTCATCGAGGAAAAATCGGCGCTAAAGTCGGCTCAAAAATTGGTTGTTTCTAAAGTTGCTGAATCTGATACGCCCTTTACACAACAGCTATTTTAACGAGCAACTTTCGTGAATCGTTGGCAGGCATGCTAACCTTTTAATTAATTTCGGAGCGCTGTTAGAGCCCACCCTTATTTCACACCACTTTTCTTCCTATTTAGATATGAGAGAAAATGTTTACTACAAATAAAGTGATTTGAAAACAGAGCGAGTACTCACATTTTATTGTTAAGTCTCCTCTGTTTTACAGCTAAACTTTTTTACATAATATTTTACTTTGAAAACATTCAAAATTGCTGAGGAATAATTTTTTATTAACGAGAGTTGTGACAATATAATAAATTGTACATTATAGCTCAACACCGCTCTTCGAGCGGTGAGCCGGGGCTGTTCCCCTGTTCAATAAATTGTACATGAAATTTTAGGAATACTGCGCGGCCTGCACATATCATTATATAAGTTACACACTATTTACAGATATTTAAACTCTCTGTTTTGATAAGTCAGTAATTAATTTAATGGCTCCTATGAAATAACTAATGCTTGAATGAACTAGCTATTATTGATATATTAACTGATATAATAACAATTACTTGAAAGAATTAAATATTAATATGAAATAACTATTAACTGAATTGACATATGAATTAATTATTAATTGAATTAACGTAAGAATTAACTATTGTTTAATTGAATTAGCAATTTATAATCTTGAAGTAAATTAAAATAAGGGCATCTTATTATATTATCACCATGTCTAGATGTAGATATGTATCTACGTGTGGTAGCAAGAGCAGAAATTCATGTAAGTGCGACATTTACGGACTTAACAAATTTTAGAAATAGGTTGGTTGGCTGGTTGACTTTTAATGGCGCAAGGTCCACAAATTCTAAATTAATTTATAGAGAATGTAACAGTTATCAAATAGTATAATTAAGATAGATAATGATAACACTGCTCGCAGGTGAATGTACTATTATAAATGGAGATAATAAAATGATATAGGTAAAAACAAGATAGAAGGAAATGATAGAAAAATGATATAAAATGTTTTTAGGATAATACATTTTTTTTTTTTGTGTGTGTGTGTGTGTGTGTGTGTGTGTGGAGTTACACACACACAGTCTGTCCTCCGCAGACAGCTCCGACTAACTTGATCAGCTGGCCGGCATAAAAGCCCCTACCTTACCCCGAGGCAGAACTGCATGCTAGGGGTCTGCACGGGCAGAAATTTCGAGGCCCGGGCCCGGCCCGTTTATTTTTGCCAGTGTACGGCCCGACCCGACCCGGCACGATTCAAAAATATGTAAAATAAAAATGAAATGCAGTCTTTTCTATGAAAAAGATTTTTAGTATGTGTTTTGCAGAGGTTTTATATAGCGAAGCAATAGAATCTTTTTTAACAAAACTGCTGAATTTTTACAAGATAGTTATATATAAACAAAATTTCGTTTTTACAGACGTACAGAAGGCACAAAGACAGAGAGAAAGTCAAATCGAAAATATTAGCACTCATCAAACAATAGAGGACGGTATTTAAAATGGTTATTACTACTAAAATTGCACGTTCAACCATTTCCTCTTGTATACCGTATTGTATACGAATCTTTCATGTGATCCGGTAAACAAAATTTTAATAGAAATCCAACAATATTCAGTAGAAAAGAGGCTTTTGCACATGCTAAAAATTATGCTACTTTCATTTAGACTTATCTCATCAGTGAATAGGAGAAAAGAAAAAGGAGTCTTAGAGAAAAAGTTAGAGCGGCAGGATTTTTACAGCCTTCATACCAACTAAACTCTACAGACCATAGGACTCAAAGCCTGCTTATACACCGTAACGCATCTAATTTCTTTTGTTTGAACATGTGCGCAAACTAGTAGTGGCATGCATACTGTTTTGAACAGGAAACCATTTAATATTACTTGAAATAAAATATATTAATTCTGAGATATGCTAAAAATATTTGCGGAAAATCAGATCACGAACAGAGAGATTGATAAGCAATTAAATTGAAGTTACAGACATTTCTTAACAAAATAAAATTTTATGTAATACACCAGCCTGTAAAAATATGTAAAATAAATGACTGAAGAAATATTTTATCACTTTCCTTTTTCGTTGATTAACGAAGAAACCAGAAAAAACATTCGGGTCGACACGGCCCGGAAAAATTTCATTCAGGCCCGACCCGGCCCGAGTGTACACAAAAAAATTGAGCCCGAGCCCGGCCCGGCCCGAGCTTGCAAAATAATTTTAAGCCCGAGCCCGGTCCGGCCAGAGAACAAATTGAAAATTTTGGCCAGAACCCGGCCCGTGCAGATCTCTACTGCATGCTATCCACCTAAGTGTTTTAAATTAAAAAATGTATACTCTTAAAAAATTTGGAGAAGCTTATGATAAATGCGAAAAGTAAGAAGAATAATAAATAAATAACAATAACAATAAAAAAGAATAACGATTAAGATAGAATACAAAACTGGTAGATAACTATATTCAAATATAAGTTAGACATTAAGCGAAATTAAGGCACATGATTCATTAATCAGGTAATATAAGTACATATGCATATCTGGGTTTTATCCGGTTTTAAAATGATATCATGGCATTATAAGCTTGAAGGAAAATTACTTTTTGAAAATACTGATAACAATGTAATAAAACACGCGTTAAAATGTTAGGAACGCTGGGACCCCTGCAAATGTTTATATATATATATATATATATATATATAATATATATCAATACTTATTTGAAACCACTATCTTTGTGCATAAATACCTGTATAGTAATGAACTAATCGTTAAACCTGTATTAACTTTTATTCATTAAACCATGTTGTAAAAGCGATTTAGAAAGATTAAAATATGTCATATTTACATATCTTACTCGCTAGAGAACGAATATTGCAATATAAATATTAATGAATATGAAGATAAAAATAAGTAAAAAGAGAATATTTTATATAAAATTTTGTAGATTTTTATTTGATGTTATCACTTTATCCATAATATACAAACAAACAACACCAAACTCTTTTTTCTTTTTTTTTTAATGGAGTTTTTTTTTTTTTTTTTAATTATTATTATTATTATGTATGTTGTTTACCAGATAACAACAAATTTACTTACCTTACAGATTATGCAAAGATTTGGATTTGTTCATACATCGATTTACGAAGTATGGTAAAGATTTTATTAAAAATCACAAAATCAGTCCAGATGCCTTCATCCAAGTAGCACTTCAACTAACGTACTACAAGTAAGTAAATTTATGCATTTTTTTAAAGTTTTGATAGAAAGAACTTAAAATCGTGCCAATCAAAATTTCTCAAATCGTGGAAGGCTTTTTTTTTTCTTTTTTTCTTTTTCTTTTTTTTTTCTTTATAAGTGCAATACCACGAAAGCCATGATCTTAAGCCTTCCGACTTCTAGAATTCCATCTGCATTGTATTTATCTTCTCTTTTCTTTTCTTTTCTTTTTTTTTTTTTTTTCCTTTAACGCATTACATACAAGAAAAGTATTTGTCTTTGTCTTTATTTTTTCTCTTTTCTTTTTAATAGGACAGGACTTTTGTTTCTAATCCGACATTTCGCTTTGTCATCATTTGCTGTGTTTCACCTTCAGGACGATTTTAAGTTTAGGAAATATTAAATTAAAATTTGTAAAGGAATAAATACAAACCCACATGAGCATGTAAACTAGCTCTTTAATATTAAAACATCTCCCCTAATTTTAAAAATCGAATAAAGGGCGCTGTCGCCATTCTTAGCAAAATATCATCAGATATTTTGCCAATACTAAACGAACTGAAAGGAAAAGAGTAAAAGAATCGTTAATGGCAGTATGTTTAACGATGTTCCAGTATCCTGATGTAGTTCAGAATTCTAGAATGTTTCTCCTTCTGCAGGCCTCGCAGCGTTCCTGAAATATTAATTTTATTTTATTATATTGTCATCAGTAACGTCAATAAAGAATTTTTCTTGAATGTTTTTGACTATCTTCTTCGGGTTTTCGGATACTGTTGGATGGAAGCACCTGTGACAAAAGTCACGCATCTTCCTCTGCCTAAGGATGGAACTAACGAGGTGTCAGTCCTAAATAGTCACAATCACTGCAACGGAAAGAGGGGGGGGGGGGGACGGAGAAGGAACACCAAAACATAAATACGTAAACCTGGAATTCATAAAATCGGAAGTACAAAAAAAAAAAAAAAAAAAAAAAAAAACATTAAGGAAGGTTAAGGATAGCATTACAAAATATAATACAAAGTTAAGGATAGTAAAAATATTTTTGTATTTCCTAGGAGCAATTTATTTTTTTTTTCTTTTTAACAGAGAATGACAAACTTAACATAAACAAACACAGGACAACACAGGGTATAATCTCCGAGGAGAAGTCAGTGCCCGAAGGCGAAAGAAAAGAGAAAAAATACGTAACGTAGAGTAAAACAGCAAAAAGGTTAAAGGTGGGAGTTCAGAACGAGGCCCGCTTTGGGTCTGCGTCTGTTCACAGGATCGTTATGGTCATATGCTGCTAGTGTGATTAAAACTGGGTTATCTAAGGATTCTAGAGCCAAATGAAATTGTACATTTAAGTACTGAATGAAGTTATTGAGAATTGGAGTAGAAATCTCCTTATAACTGTAAAATTTTCGAACATACCATGGCATATGAAGTATTCGCCAAATTGTTCTGACTATTTTAATGCTAAAACATATATTAAAAAATATTGTTTTGAAATTGTGGTGAAAATATAATAAAATAAGAATTAAATTTTAGGAACGCTAAAAAAATTCTAAAAAGAGATTGTTCTTGTTCTTTTTCTTTCTTTCTTCTTTCTTCTTTCTTCATTTTCTTTTTTCTTTTCTTTCTTTCTTTTTATTTATTTATTTATTTTGTAAATAATTGATGTCGTCTTGTGTTTTATTAAAGAGTTTTATAACACAGAGGTCTTCGTTTTGAAATGATGTCTGATCAATGTTGCCAAATTTAAGGATTTATTATTATTATTATTCAACATCCTTCACTAAATTTTAATTGTAACGGCTGTCTAATCACTTTGAAGATTAATCGTCTATTATATATATCAAATATCACTTCTTAAAATTATTGGTGATAATTGAATAAAAAAAGACTCTAAATTTAGCAGCACTGTATCTGATGTCGTAAATTGAAATAAAACCTGCAAAAGAAAAATATTAAGAAATAAATATATTCTTCGACCACATTTGATGAAACCATAGAAGCATCTGCGCAAGTGCTAACTCAACGAGTCCAATGCTTAAATAGGGGTGACAGTTATCAGACTCAGAGAAAATGAGCAATAACAGAGAGCAGAATTACTGGTTGTTTTCCAAATTTCAAACTGTCGGACAAGCTGGCATCCTGCCAACATTTTAGATGCGTCCTCACTGCTAGTTTTCGGATATGTGGTTGCACTGTAGCAGGGGAGTTTGCGTTCTGCATTTTTTCTACAAGTAATTACGAATAATAATTTTTATGATAGTTAATTGCTAAAAATTACTAGAAAAAGATCTAATATATATATATATATATATTAATGTTTAAAAATTTTGGTTAAATAAATCCGAATCTCAAACACCCCTGATATAGTAACCTCTGCTAAAGAATGCAGCTTCATATTTTAAGGTAAAACATCAGTTATGTATTTATTCATTTATTTAAGCTTTGTGTATATTTAGAGAATTTTTAAAATGTTTTTCTTCTAGTTCCACTCTCGCTTCAAGTTAAAAAATTTCTTTTTTAATAAAATTTAGAAAAATCGTGTGAAAGAATTTTAAGAAAGGAATATAGTAAACGTTGATAAAGTATGCATTGCAGTAATCAATCACATCACTTTTTTTTAATATGGAAGAATAGACTAAAACTGTCCTATCGCATATTTGCACACCAACCAACCATCTCATTATGAAACGTAAAATTCTTAATACCCGCCTTTTTTCACACCAGTCATTTTTTAGAGTAATTACTTTCTCTTACCCATAAGGTAGAGAAAGTATTGTTTTTGGGTCAAATTTTCGATCGCGAGATTTTGTTATATTTACAGATTTTGAGGTCCCTGAATACGAAAATCATGTTTTTAGCAAATGGTCTGTGTGTGTGTCTCTGTGTGTGTGTCTGTGTGTGTGTGTGTCTGTGTGTGGTCTGTTTGTCTGTCTGTTATCAGCATATCTCAAAAACAAATTATGGCAGAAAGTTCAAACTTGGTATTCAAAATGTGTATCATATAGGGATGCTACAGTAAGCTTTTCGTTAAGATCAAGCAAATGGTTCGTGTACAGGGACAATCAAGAGAATTCTAATACATTACGTCTATGGGGGAAATTGCAGGTAAGTAGAGTTTAACGTCTATAGACTGCACTAAACCAAATGAAACGAATATATATATTTTGTAATAGATAGTCAACTGGGAAAAAAAAATTGTGTATGTAGGAGCCTCGCCTCCCCCCCTGGGGGGAAGTCTCCCCTCGAGGGGAGTAAATTTTCATAATGGGTATCTTTCAAAAGAGCTCGCCAATACCTTTAAAACGAATGGTTGAACCATCGATCTGCGATAATTTAAAACAAAGTTATCGATTTTTTTCACTTCTAACGAAAAAAAAAAACTTTTTTTTTTTTTTTTTTTTTTTGAAAATAAAATGGACTTTTTTTGGATATTTAGTGTTATACTACTTCTCTAATATGGAAATCGTCTGCATTATCATAGAAGATAATTTTTTTAAATAATAATTTTAATAAATTATTTTTTAAAAACGGAATTATTTTTTAATAAACGAATTAAATTTTATATAAATCTAGGTGCATTAATGAAACGGGGGTTGAGGGGGCGGTAGCCCCCCTCACACAGAATTAATTATCATATAAAACTCTTCCGAAGCCTAATTTGATTTGTTTAACATAGGTTTACATAACATCGTTATCTTACCTCTTAATTTCCAACCTGTATTTATAGTATTAAATTTCAGGGTAAGAGAAAGTCGTGTGAGTGACACACCAGATTATTATTTCTTATTTAATCGTAACGACATTCGTAGAGAACAAATAAAGTGGTAAAAAATAAGCTAAAAATAAAGTAGTGTGGAAAAAGGGGAGTTAATAATTTTACGCTTATTAATAAGATGGTTGGGAACAATGTTGCCAGATCTACCAACAAAAAATCCAACACTGGTTTGGTTGGCAGGTATGTATTTGCCAACTTTACGCTTTTGACTATAAAAAATTTTTAATAGAATTTTTTGATATGTTTTTGTAACAGTTTTCACTGATTTAATACAATAAAAATCTCTAGCAAATTTTTCTGTAACCAAAAAGCGTAAAAGTTAGCAACTATACTGTCGTACTAAATCATACTTACCAACATACTAATTAATATTCCGTAGTATTGTTAGCTCCGCCTTCTTTTCTCCACCAGTATCTATTTAGAGTATTTTTCTTCTTACTTAATCGTAACTGCATTTCCAGAATATTACTCTAAAATTTTACCGGTGTGGAAAAAAGGACGAGATTAACAACACTACGGAATATTAATTAGGATGTTGGCAAGTATGTACTAAATTCAATTGCATTTTGTACAGAATTTCATATCTATCACATCTTTTAAAAAAAAAAAAAAAAAAAAAAAAAGCTTTTGGTTTCTTTTATATTTGTATACATGCATATATATGTATCTATGTACATTTAATTTAATGTAATTATTTTACTTTTATTTATTTATTTATTCGTATAGTTTGTCAGTAGAGTTTTTTTCAGGACAATTTCAAGGATGGGAAATTTCTGCATTTTCCCTACCACTATTTTTACACAGATATCTTGGCCGTATTTTTCTAGTAATGCGCCATAATTAAATAGGATAGAGTTTATTATTTAAAAATAATGGTAGGTAAAAAAGCAGAATTTTCTCATTTCAGAAAGCATTCTCAAAGAAGAACTGGCAGTTCGAGTTCTGAGCACGATCATGTAAAACTACTTTTTTCTTTTAAGCTCCACCTACTTTAGCATATTGTTAGAATATTTTTGTATTTTGAATTATGAGCCCCGCCTTTTGTCGTTCTTCACGGAATAACACCTTCTACACGCGTATATCTGCGGCGAAATACACCCGCAGGCAAGTATTGATTCATCCTCTGTGCATTGGTATGAATATTTTTTAATTTTAAGGTAGAATGAGGTTCAATTCAAAAAATACATTTGTCTTATAGCTGCGAACATTTCTAGTTTATTTCGTGGCATTCTCATTATCCAGATCCGCCCCTTTTCCGCACCACATTCTTTTGTGGAAAAAAAAATTTCAATATATAATTATGATTAAATAAGAACAAAGTAATTCTTTTAAAAATATTATGTATAAAAGGCACGGGTAGTAGCAATGCTATGGTATAAATTAGTAATGTTAGCAGCTTTGTTTGCCTGCTAAATAGGGAATAAACTTTTGCTCAACTCGTTTCACAATTGGGACCTTTTTCTCTACAGTGAAGAATAATATCATCCCAACTTAATAAAAAAAAATCGTTTTTATCATATTGATTGCATTTATTTTAAAAAATATATATACATAATAATAATTAATATATAATTGAAATGTACAATTAATTGATTAAACAAACTGTAATAGTTATTTCGAAGTATGATATTCCTCATCTTTGAAGCGATTTTGTAAGCTTTGTTTGTTATCAACTCTTCCCACTATTTTTAACTCCTTCCACAATTTCCATGACAAAAAGTGTCGTCATGCCCACTGGCGATGTCTTCCTGGTATGACGAAAAATTTCGTTACTCTGAGCTCAGACTTCTGTTCTGAGAAACACAAAATAATTTATATTTATAAACTGAAGAATGTCATTAATACTGAAAACAAAAATTTTTAAAATGTAATCTATAATATTTAATTTTTAAATAGAAGTATTTGAACAAAAATAATAATTCGTAGAATAAGGAATACAATTGAATATTTTCATCTGCCAAATTTCATAGATTTAAAAGATATTATTTTCGATTTTTTTTTTTTTTTTTTTTTTTTTAAACCTTATGCAACACAGAGTAATTCCTTATATTTAATATTGACTGCCACCAAAATTCACAAGGTAGAAGTTAAAAAATATATATATATTTTACTGGTCTTTAAAAGTAAATTTTTGAAATAAAGGTTTAAAAAAAAAAAATTAAAACGGAAAAACTTTATAAAGGAAGAGGGGCATATAAATATAAGATATATTCCCATTTATCAAAGCATTAATCGCGTCGGTACATAATTCGCAATTTGTCACAGTTTCCAGGTGACATTTTTATCTTATAACCATATAAATATAGAGTAGAGTTGTAGTGTAGAGTGTAGAGTGTAGAGTTGCATTTCCCGTCTTTATATCAGGCCATTTTCGGGGAGGAGAAATTTCCGCCTTTTTTACTACCACTATTTTTATAGAAAAATCTTTATTCTGTTTAATCACATTACTATAAAAATACCATGAGGAATTCTTTAAAAGAAATAGTAGTAGCAAAAGATTGGAAATTTTTCATCCCTAAAAAAAAATGCTCTAAATGAAGGTCGGAGAGTACGACCCTTATGTGTGTGTGTGGGGGGGGGGGGGGGGTCGTTGTGTCTGTGTGCCTGTAACGAAAATTTTATTTAATAAAATATAATGTTTTCCTTTGGATCTATAGAGCCAAAGGAACATATTACATTTTATTATATCCGTTCTAAAATTTTTAAGTTTTTAGATAAATTCAAAACATGAATCATTTGTATTAAAATTGCATATATTCATCGATTATACAAAAATGAGCTAATGGAGAAACCCCATTAACATTACAAAGGCGAGTTAAATCTTACACAGAATGGAAAATTATTATTTCAGTTATTTACATTTCGTGAATTCTACAAATGTCTCCATAAATAAACTGCATGCACCAAAACAGGAAAATTCGCTTCCTTAACTAGATTGCGGCAATCATTGTATTAACGGTTCTAATTTTATTCTGAACGTAATTTCTCTCTCTCTCGAAGCCTTCTATTTTCGTGGAGGCTTGTAGTTCAATATTCAGGGCAAACTACAAAATTCATTTGCGCAGTAATTGACTAAATCTGCCAAAGATTTCAGAGATCTGGGATTTCGAAATTAGTTGTAATAGTTCTAATTTAAGCTGAATTCGTTTTTAAATATAAATTGTTAAGCAATAGTTTCATAAATTATCTCTTAAAAAAGAGTTAAATTGAACACGTGTCATTTGTTATTTATATTAAAAACACTTTAACCCCTTAACGCGCGCTGTCCTCGCTGCGAGGACGCAAAATTTAAGAACCAGCTGCAAAAATTCATCCCGGAAATTTTTTAGCAAAAATTTACGTTTATAACATAGCAGAAAAGGTCGGATTTTTTACCCTCAAAATTTAAAATTTCCTTTAGTTTAATTTCGTTCATGAATTCTGGTGGCAGTATAATTTAAATGATCCGAATTGTCTTGCGCCGCAAAGGGTTAAAAATACGCAAAATTAATTTTTAAATAAAAATTAATTTTACGTGTTTTTAAAGTGTTTTTAATATAAATAATTTCATGGTTTGAAATATTCTCGAAAATTTTTCAAAGATGTCTGCAAATAGTTATGGTACATGTTTAAATCATAAAGTTTATGCCTTATTGGTATGCAATGATAGAGGTACATTTATATTTTTGAGAATTCTATTCTTGAAAGAATTTTCTAAAATGCATACATCTCCATAGCTGCCAATATTTTAATTTATTCGGGTGTAATCTTAGCCCCGCCTTTATTTCGTACCACTTATTTTTTAAAAGTAATTTTTTTTTATTTTATCGAAGTTATGTATTGAAGAAAAATTGTCTATAAATAGAGTGGTGCGAAATAAAGGCGGGGTTAAAAGTACTCCGGAATAAATTAAAATATTGACAGCTATGCATATCTATTTACAAATAATAGCAATAATAACAATAATAATAATGCGAAAAATATTTAAACTGGATGAATTTGATGGGACTAAACAGTATTGGAGGAATCTGTTAAAAGAAAAACAATACTTCTCCAAAAGAAATTTTGGTGGTGAAAGCGTTATGGTATGAGGCGCTTTCTGCAGCCTAGGGATACTTCTAGTTTGTTTTACTTCATAAAGATGAACAAAAATCATTTCATTAATGTACTAGATGCAAATTTATTGCCATTCATAAAAAGACTTCGTTGCAAAAAGTACACTCTTCGATTAGGTAATGTAAGCATCTAACTAGTTCCACTAGTTCTCGGTGGTTTTCTGCCAAACACATTCAAGTATTAGAATGGCCAGCCTGCTCGCTTTACCTGAATTGTAAGTAAAGTCTTATGGAAATACTTGTACGCAAAATTATGCAAATGACAAACATTTTCAGTCTAAAGACGTACTGAAAGTCGCAATGTGCCTTGGTTCAAAATTAAAGCAAAAACTAAAACTAACCTTGTGCAAAGTATGAATAATCACATTTTGCAATTAATTGAGAGGATTGGAAATGTAATCGATTATTAAGATAAGTTATTTTGCATAAAATCCTTGTTTTTCTTTGGGGTGGGTATATTTGACACCAGCAAACACGCATTTCCTTCTTCTTCGTACATTTGACTTAAACACACCATAATATTACAAAAATACACCATAATAATAATTGCAAATATTAGCAGGTAGGTATCGCTGTTATGTAGAAGGATACCGAAGAAAAACTTGTGAAGGCCACAGTATATACTAACTTTATGTAAATATAATACTATTCAGTTCAATTGTTTTCATTTATCAGTTGTAGATGGACAGTTTATAAAATTAAAGTAAATTTAAAAAAAAATTAATGCTAAGACAACGAAACTAAAATACTGAGTCGGTATATTTATGACACGCAATGTATAAACGCACAAAACTTAATGTTTGGATTCCATCATCGAAAGCTATGTTGATTCGGTTTCAGTGCATATCAGACGATAGGTGGTGCTACTATGCTATAATTTTCTCTAATCTGGGGAAGGTTATATCTCAGCTTCTATGATGCATAAAAGTACCAAACTTGATGCGTGATATGGCTGTTAAAACAAATTATGCTGATTTTATTTGTGTGTATTTCGGTCGATGCTTTTTTTACTTGATATATGCGATTTTTTTTATAGCTATATCTTAGCATCTCTTGATAAAATTTCCACCAAACTGAATGTATAGTTTGTTAATTGTGAGAAGCTAAATTTTTAAACAACGAATGTAGAATAGAATGTTCTTAAAATTTTATAAAGATGACTCGCCTCATTGTCACAATTTAAACATAATTTTTAATTTCACGGACACATTACGAAGATACACAGCACACAAAAGAAATAACTATTTACAAAATAAATGAAACATTTTTGGTTAATTGGCTAGAGAGCCACTGCTACATATTTGCACACCGCAATACCACACTTCTAACTAAAACAAAAGTTACAGTTCTCTTTTTTGAGTGAGTCACGTGACATAGTTCGATGGTAGGGGGAGAATTCACAAATAGTATTGCGCAATACTCGGAGCTCTGAAAAGTTGTTTTTTTTTTTAACAGTCAATGTTAAAGAAGAAAAGGATAAATCTGATGGATCAGTTTTTTTCCTTTACAGACTTCCCCTCAAGCTGTGTACATCGTCCTCGGTATACAGCTTGCTTTTCTGGGGGGTTGCTTCCTGGTGGGCACAGCAGGGCGTTTGGGCAACTGTTCTCGTTGTTGACCACCTTTCCTACTAGTTGAGGTTGTAGTATTCGTCGGTCGACCTCTCCTTTGGATCGGACGAACAGGAGTAGTGTCCTGACCTGTATATGGTTGCAGAGCGGATACATGGTAATTCCCTATGGGAGTAAAAGGATTATCTGTAGTACTTAATGTATACGAAACGGGTGATCTCTGCGATAAAATTGTATAAGGGCCATCGCGCCTCGGCATGAATTTGGAAGTTCGGTTTTTACGAGAGTCACTAATGGGGTGGGTATTAACCCATACCTTGTCACCTTGCTTGAGAGAAGGAGCCATTTTAAATTTTCTGTCTGCATAGCGTTTATGCTGGTCTTGTCTTTCCTCAATTCGATCTTGTACTTGTTTAGTGAAATTGGCAAATTTCTTCAAGTACGGTGTTATTTCGGGAACGAAATTATCATTGTGCACAACACTTCGGAAATCATGCGCAATATCATCGGTAGTGCGTAGTTCTCGCCCAAACATGAGATATGCAGCTGTCTGGCCGGTTGAATCACATTTTGCTGTGTTAAGGGCAAATCTAATTATTGGTAGCTTCTCACTCCAGGTAGTATGATCATTCCCAACCAACATGGCCAGACGGGGTTTTAGATCTCTGTTCTTCCTTTCCACAGGGTTGGCCTGTGGATGATAAACCGGAGTTAGGGTTTGTGCGATTCCCAGGATGTAACAAACTTGTTGCATTACAGCACTTACGAACTGCGGTCCGTTGTCGCTTATTACCCGTCTAGGTAAACCATACCTAAGGAACACTTCCTCTATTAGAGTGATCGCACACTCTTTAGCAGTTGCGGAAGTTAATGCAAATAGTTCCACCCATTTGGTGGCACAATCTTCTATGATGAAGATCCATTTCTTTTCATTGCTTTTAGGTAAAGGGCCGAATAAATCAATTGAAAGGGATTCAAATCGTTGATTATAGATCGGTGTTTGTAATAAGCCAGATGGTTTCTGGTTACTAGGTTTATAACGACAACAATCGGGACAATTCTTGATATATTCTGTAATATATCTTCGCATACCAGTCCAGTAGTACCGCTTTGCGATTCTATCGAATGTTCCTTCAATTCCGTAATGTCCAGCTGAGGGTGCATCATGATGCTCTTTTAACACTCTTTCTCGCTCTTGAACCGGGACTACTAATTGCGCTTCTTCTGATTCTGTTTCGGGAGAATATCTATATAAAACGCCTTGATTCATCAAGTAACCACGACTACTCCAGTTAGCGAAATCTTCATTCTTATCGATACTTTCCAAAGACTCGATAATTTTCTTTATATCTTCATCTTTTAATTGTTCTTCTCGTATTTCTCTTGGACTTCGCGGAGGGATATCTATTGAAATTGAACAAATTTCACATTTTCCTCCTTCGTGTGGACAGAAGGGTCTGGACAACATATCAGCAACAACATTAGCCTTACCAGGCACGTATTCTATCTTCAGGTTGAAGGATTGTACCTGTAGTGCCCATCGCGCGAGGCGACCTGTTGGAGACTTTAAGTTCATTAACCATCTAAGAGGTTGATGGTCGGTTGCTACAGTGACTTCTTGACCGTCAATATATGCACGAAACTTGTCCAAAGCCCATACGATGGCTAAGGCCTCTCTTTCAGTCGTGGAGTAGTTTCTTTCGGCCTTTGTGAGTAATCTACTTGCATACTCAATCGGATGTTCTTCTGCTCCACTGCCTTGTAACAAAACTGCACCAAGGGCATAGTTACTAGCGTCTGTTCTTAATATGTATGGTTTAGTTGGATCATTTTGACTGAGAATGGGTGGACTCATTAGAAGATGTTTTAGGGTTTTGAAAGATCTTTCTTGTTCTTCTCCCCAAACCCAAACAGCGTTTTTCTTCGTCAAATTAGTCAAAGGTCTAGCAACTTCAGAGAATTTTGGGATAAACCTTCTATACCATGAGCAAGTTTGCAGGAAGGACTGCAGTTGCTTTACATTCTTTGGAGCCGGTATTTCTTGTATTGCAGCAATTTTATCAGGATCAGCTTCAAGTCCTTTACTAGTAATGTAATGTCCCAGATATTTTACACGGTTACAAGCGAAATTGCATTTTTCACGGTTAGCGTGCAATTTAAATTCTCGTAATTTCTTAAAAACTGCACTCAAATTATCTAAATGTTCATTGAAAGTTTCGGACAAGATGATAATATCATCTAAATAAGAAAGGACTAATATGTTCTTTAAAGAATTCCTAAAATTATCAATCATACGTTGAAATGTTGATGGGGCATTCTTGAGCCCGAAAGGCATTTTCCGGTATCGGAAAGTTCCAAAGGGACAAATAAACGCAGTTTTGTCACGGTCCGCAGGATTTACTTCAATTTGGTGGTACCCATTCCTTAAGTCAATGGTTGACATAAAAGGGGTATGTTTAGCTTCGTGAAGAAGATCATCAATTCTGGGTAATGGGTATTTATCAGTCTTTGTAATAGAATTTAGTTTTCTATAATCTACGCAGAGTCGTACTTGACCATTAGGCTTAGGTACTAATACCACCGGTGAAGCATAAGGAGATTCACATTCTTCTATTGTTCCGCTAGCTAACAATTCATCTAGCTCTTTCTTCAACATCTCTTTCTTTGGTGGGGACATGCGGTACGGCGGTACTGCGACAGGAGGACTACTTCCAGTGTCAATATAGTGTTGAATTTTGTTAGTCGGTTCTTCCCCTGGTTCAAAGATATCTTCATATTCATTCAATAAATTATTCAGTTCTGACCTTTGTTCATCAGAAAGATGGGCTCCTTCATTTTCTTTTAAGATAAGCTCGTTAACTTCAGCAGAATATACTGGATTTTCAGACGGCCTGAAATCATCTTCACTGAAATCAAATTTCTGCTTTGGATTATCATGGTAATACCATATATTATTTCGAATATCCAAAACGATTCCAGCAGTACGCAAAAAATCATTTCCCAACAATGTTCTGTTATTCTTTGCAGTAGGTAACGCAAACAAAGTTATTCGGAAAGATCGTCCTTCAATTTGTACATCTACTTCGGCTGAATAGATTTCAGTTTCTTTTTGGAGACCATCAGCTAACGTTACATTCATACAAGTTTTCTCAAATTCTACACCTCGTTTTGTTAAGAGGTGATATAATGTTTCACCAGCTATAGTGTGACTGGCTCCAGTGTCAGCACACACTATTCCATTTATTCCATTAATTTTTACTCTTATAAGTGTCGACTGAGGTTCTTCGATAGATAATGACTGAAGGTGAATAGTTTTGAACTCAGCTGAACTTTTCCTAGAAGAGGGGGAACAGGCGGAGCACTTAGCCTTAATGACACCTGGTTTGCCACAACCATAGCAACTAACACGTGGTCGATCTTCATTTTTCGTATAATCTCTCGATGACGCAGTTTTAGGATTTTGGGGGTGATTTCTTAAATTTTGGGAAGTATTTCCATGTGGGAATTTAGGGGATTCCTTTCTAACATTTTTATTTCTTACTAGTCTAATTTCTTCATATGAATCTAGTTTATCGGCAAGTTCAAGAGGATTGTTCCACTCGCTCCAGTGGTCCAAAAAATGCTCTTTGTATTCGGGAGGAGCTTTCTTTTTTATTTGATCTGCCAATATTAAATCTTTTAACTCTTCTAACGATGAAACTTTAGATTCTTTAAGCCACCCATCAAAATAGTTTTGCAAATCAAAATAAAAATCTCGCCATGTACTTTTTGGACATTTACGGTGTTGGGCAAAAAGTTGTCGAAACTTCTCAGCACTTAATTTAAAACGTTTTAAGAGAATTTCCTTAACATTATCATAATTCTGAGCATCATCAACTGATTCTTTTGCAATTAGTTTGGCGACATCAGTTGGCAAAAGACCTACAAGATATACGACCCACTTTGGTTTTGGTACCTTCAAAAATGTTAATTGTTTTTCAAATAAATCTAAATATAAGGTTATATCAGCGGTTTTCGGATCGAAATTTGGGATTAATTTGCTTATTTCTAATTTTGGCATGCTTGTGTCTACGGAAGAAAGGGCCATGGTAGGTAATACTGCATCAGGAGCATTACTAGCTTGTGCCTGTAATTTGGTTTTCTCTAGTTCAAATAACCTTTCATATTCTTTTTCTTTCAGCGAAAAATCTTCTTTTTCTTTCCTATCCCGTATGATGCGATTCAAACATTCTTTTGTGAATTCTGCATCATAATCTGGACTTTCGACTATAGCATTTCTAATGTCTAAAAGTTTTAAATTTTCATCTATTTTTATATCTAATTCACCCGCTAATTCAATTAGATCTGTTTTTTTCCCTCTAGCCATATAAGACATGATTAAACTGAATTTTAATAATTTAAAATATATCTAAAAATGTGCAGTACGCGAACGTATATAGCCCAAAATATTTTATATAAATCACAGAGATCACTTATATATATATATATATTATTGTTATATGTTAAACAACTTAAATTAACCAATTTATTCAATAAATAAATTCAAGAACTAAAGTAATAAAGGACATATAAAGGAAATAATAACTCTTTTAACCCCTATTTTCAAATAATTATTTCAAAGTAAATAGAAATACTCTTCCTGAAACATTTCTGAGTAATTGAAAATACAAGATATTTCAAATTGATGTACAGATTCCACCAAAATTTTATTTTTAATGCAAATGATAAAAATATAATTATCAATTCAACAAAACAAACAAGATGTCTATTTAATATATCTTTATTATAAACAAATCTGTGTAAAATTCCTTTTATTCAACAACAACAAAAAATTGTTTATTCATTCTTTCATTATTATTATTATGTATTATGAGTTGCTTATTATTTTATAATTCGTAAATGTGTTCAAGAGAAAATAATATTTATTCTATGATCATTTATCAGAAATAAATCTATTCAATAAGATCAAAATATTTATACAACAACCTTAATTTAATCTTTTAAAGTGTCATAATTAATCATAAAGTAAACAAAACTTTTTTCTTTTCGCTTTTACTGAAAGCGATTACGCAATAATAATGAAAGTTCACTTGTTTATTTTTCCTTGCAAAATGCAATGGCGCCAAAAAACAGAAATGTTGTTCTTAATTTATTCTAAGCAACTCGATGCTATAATTTACTTAATTTATTCTTCTATATTAGAATTATATTAGAATATATTTTATTAAATATCATTACACCATTATTTCAACTTATTTCTTAAGAAATAGCATTCTACATTCATGTTAAAAAATCAAAATTCTTAACATATCAATAAATATGAATCAAAATAACTTCCAAGGACTAAAGGAAACTGGTATGCAAATATAATAAGATCTGGGCGATCTAAAATTCGTTAAGATCAGGATGATCGACTGTTAAACATATCTAGAATTAAGATTCTAAGAAATATGTATTTATTGATTAGGATAATCAATATTTTCAAGTGTTAACTTATTAACACACTCTGTGCACTGTCCAAATTCCTTTAGCTCCTGTTCAAACAATCATCAAATAAATATTAAAATTTACTTATCTGTAATTATTTTCCATTCTTTAGCCGCCGACATCACTTAGTCATTCGGCCCCACGTTGGGCGCCAATTTAAACAACGAATGTAGAATAGAATGTTCTTAAAATTTTATAAAGATGACTCGCCTCATTGTCACAATTTAAACATAATTTTTAATTTCACGGACACATTACGAAGATACACAGCACACAAAAGAAATAACTATTTACAAAATAAATGAAACATTTTTGGTTAATTGGCTAGAGAGCCACTGCTACATATTTGCACACCGCAATACCACACTTCTAACTAAAACAAAAGTTACAGTTCTCTTTTTTGAGTGAGTCACGTGACATAGTTCGATGGTAGGGGGAGAATTCACAAATAGTATTGCGCAATACTCGGAGCTCTGAAAAGTTGTTTTTTTTTTTAACAGTCAATGTTAAAGAAGAAAAGGATAAATCTGATGGATCAGTTTTTTTCCTTTACAGATTGATTAAATTTTTGCATACGTAAGCCAGTAGGTATCGCTGTTATGTAGGAGAATACCGAAGAAAGATTTGTGACGGTCACAGTATATACTAGTTATAAGTAAAGATAATTACATCTTCTATTTTTTGTGATCCAGAACAGAACTTTAGATGTCATTATGTTAATTAGTCCTAATATTTTGGTAAAATACAATTATCGAATAATTTAATGATCACAGCAGAATTTTTATGGAAACGAGAAATTTTTCAAAACTAATTATAAAAATCTCCTAACAACATTAAACTTAAGAATAAAAGAAAATTGCCAACTAAGAGAAGAATATTCTTACTAAAAGAAATAATTCACACAAATATATAAGCTGTCTCATTAAAAAAATCATAATTCCTTTTGTTTCATTTTCATGTTCCTTATTTAAATTTTGTTCAGATATCTTTTTCGTGTGATGTTGGAAATTCAAGCACATTCAAAATATATTCTCAGAAATCTCTTTCCATTTCCACTCTTTAATCAAATTTTCCATTAACATTTTGTCTTTAAATTTACGAAAAAAAGTTCCATTTCATTATTCTCTTTATTAATGTTCTGCATATTCACACTGTTGCCACATAATAAAAAATATACATTTTCTATGGAAAACGATTCGTTTAAAACATAATGAGAAAAGAAGGGGGAATAGGAAGAAAAAAAATAAAAGATTGTTAATTTAGGAGTGTTTGCCAGTAAATTAAATAATATTCCCTCTCTTTTTATTTTTTTTTTCTTTGTTTGTTCACTATGTAAAGAAGAACAAGTGCGAGATTTCCTAATTTGCGTGTTCTGTTGAATCTCAAAATCATTGATTTGTTTCAGACAAAGGAGAATGAAAGGAACCCAGAGCACGTAGCGCCATCTATTCGATCGTTCTGGATCTACGCAATAAAAATGGAGTTATGGCTCGCTAAGGAATTGAGGGGAATGGAATTTTACATTGCAGTGTCGAATACATCTCAAGAGATAAATTTTTCATTTCCTATGTCTCACGCACTTTTGTTATTTAACTCAAGTTGTTTCGGGCTGAAATACACTTTATAACACTTAGGATAAGATATAGGGAGTTGAGTTTTTTCATGACTTTAGAATCATTAAATGTCTTACTTTACAAAAATAATTCATGTTTATAATACTGGCATTTAAAAATTAAGAAAAATTAAATGATTCGTTCCTCAATCATGTATTTTTATTTACTACGACGTTTATAAAATAGCAACACAGAAAGTTAAAATTTAAGAGAGAAGAATGCACAAAACTCGCGGTTAATACTTAATATTGGGTTGGCAACTAAGTTCCCGCCGTTTTTTTAAATTGGAAAAATCTGTATGACATTAAATACTTTTGGCACGAAGTTGTACATCATTCGAAAGAGAATATATTGTTCTACCTAAATATATGTTTCGTTGTTACTAAGATACATTTCCTTGTTATTTACAGATCATTAACATGGAATGTCAAGTTGAGAAGAATGATCATTTTCGACACCTCTTTCTTTTTGCCTTTAACACGTTAATCGCCACGATAATATCAGAAAAATTTTCACATGGGCCATGATAACTTTATTAGACAAATTAGTTAAAAATGCGTGTTAAAAATGCGTTAGGCACATATGACTGACATGGCGATTAACGTGTTAATAATTACTCGGCGTATATCATATTCCTTTTAGGGTTATTTCCTTGTTAAAAATGCGTGTTAAAAATGCGTCAGACACATATGACTGACATGGCGATTAACGTGTTAATCAAGGTTCTAAGGCCGCAGAAGCTGCTCGCAACATTTGTGCTGTGTATGGAGTGGGTGCTACACTGAAAAAAACGCCCGTGATTGGTATGCATAGTTCAAAAAAGGAAATTTTGACATCGTTCTGGCCGTCCAGTTGAGTTCGATGAAGAGCAATTGAACCACCGTTTGCATGAAAATCCGCGACAAACAACAAGGGAACTGGCAGAGACAATGGATTGCTCCCACACTACTGTAGAGAAGCATCTTCACTCGATGGGCAAAGTTCAGAAGTGTGGAACGGCGGGAACTTAGTTGCCAACCCAATACTTCGCATTAAATAAAATAAGAATTTAGAATTTTTAGAACCTTAAAAATTTAGAACTTTTAGAACACATTAGAAAGTTCCCAGGTGACGAAATAAACAATAGAATGTCTGCTCCACAGATTATATTAAAGATAGGACAATGAAGCTAAATTATAAACCGGACGACAGTACTTCCATAGAGGCAACAGAAGGGAACTAAGAACTTCCACACGTTGAATTAATATGTATAGTCTATATATATAAAAGAAGACTTCCTGAGGGGGTGATCTATCAACGCCCAGACCAAACCCCTGGACCTAGAAGCATGAAATTTTGTGACAATGTTCGTTCTATGACGTAGGCATCCACTAAGAAGCGATTTTACAAAATTCGCCCCCCAAGGGGGGAAGGGGGGGGGCAAAACGTGATTTCACAAAATCCTTCATATCTCAAACAAAAAAACAGATATCCGTAAAATTTTTGCTTTAAAATATAGCTAACACAAATGTCTAAAAATCAATTTCTGGAATTCTCAAAATTCGGTCCCCAAGGGGGGCGGGGGGGCAAAACGTGATTTCACACGCGTAAAACGTGATTTCGCATAATCCTATATATCTCAAACAAAAAAACAGATATCCGTAAAATTTTTGCTTTAAAATATAGCTAACAAAAATGTCTAAAAACCAATTTCTGGAATTTTCAAAATTCGGTCCCCAAGGGGGACGGGGGCAAAACGTGATTTCACATGCGTAAAACGTGATTTTGCATAATCCTATATATCTCAAACAAAAAAATAGATACACGTGAAATTTTTGCTCTAAAATATAGCTAACACAAATGTCTAAAAACCAATTTCTGGAATTTTCAAAATTCGGTCCCCAAGGGGGCGGGGGGCAAAACGTGATTTCACATGCGTAAAACGTGATTTTGCATAATCCTACATAATCTCAAACAAAAAAACAGATATCCGTAAAATTTTTGCTTTAAAATATAGCTAACACAAATGTCTAAAAACCAATTTCTGGAATTTTCAAAAGTCGGTCCCCAAGGGGGACGGGGGGGGGGGGCAAAACGTGATTTCACATGCGTAAAACGTGATTTTGCATAATCCTATATATCTCAAACAAAAAAATAGATACACGTGAAATTTTTGCTCGAAAATATAGCTAATAAAAATATCTAAAAACCAATTTCTGGAATTTTAGAAATTCAGCCCCCAGGTGGGGCAACAAGGGGGGGGGGGCTATGGGGCAAAAACAAATGGAAATACAGTTAGGCCGTTCAAAATTGGTACAGACAGGTTTTAAAGGCCTGCAAGTCGAATGGGGATATTTTAAAAAGTGTTAAGTTATTTGGAGGGGCGTGAAGGGGGAGGGGAGAGGGGCGGCAAAAAAAAAAAAATAGTGTTATCGTTCAAAATTGGTATATAGAGGTTTTCGATACTTACAAATCGATTGCGGATATTTTCGAATATGTAAAATTATTAGGAGGGGCGGGAAGGGGGGGGGCTACGGGGCAAAAACTAATAGAAATACAGTTAGGCCGTTCAAAATTGGTACAGATAGGTTTTAGAGGCCGGCAAGTCGAATGGGGATATTTTCGAAAGTGTAAAGTTTTTAGGAGGGCCGGGAAGGTGCACCTTCCTGGACCTCCGCCCCCCCATGGGGGAGCGGTGGGGCAAAAAAAGTAAAATAGAGTTAGATGATTCAAAATTGGTACATAGATGTTTTCGATACCTACAAATCGATTGCGGATATTTTCGAAATTTTAAAATTATTGGGAGGGGCGGGAAGGGGGGAGTGGTGGGGCAAAAAAATAAAAATAGAGATAGATCGTTCAAAACTGGTTCTTAGAGGTTTTTGATACTTACAAATCGATTGCGGATATTTTCGAATTTGTAAAATTATTGGGATAGACGGGAGGGGGGGGGGCGAAGGGGAAAAATAATAGAAATAAGAGTTAGATTGGGAATTTTTTCCGAAGGCAGTGAGAACCCGGTGCGACATTTTTCCTAATCAGATTTTGTTTCTCTTTTTTTTCACGTGATAAAAATTAATGCAATTATGAGAATTCATTATAGTGATTCATTTAAAAATAGGGACCAGCGAAGCGGGCGTTGCCTGCTAGTCTATAATAAAAAAAAAAAAAATATATATATATATATATATATATATATATATTAATGTTAAATACTTAAAACTTAAAGGGAAAAACTTAGTAACTGTGACATGCAACACTATTATTGGTGTTTGCTATACTTAAAACCGTGTGCAGAGTATTAATGATTAGTTTAGATGCCGAAACATTCCGATGATTACGACCAATAAGCAGTATTTGCTATAAAGTGTAATTTTTAGAAAAGGGAGATCATTTTTACGTCATTTTTTTATTTCTACCTTTTTATACAAAGATAAATAGTCTAATCTTTTATCTAATCTTTGCATCAGTTAATATTTTTCTTTGTTTAAAAACGTTCATGTGCAAACAAATAATCCAATCTTTTAATCTAAACTTTTTCTTTATTAAAAAATTTACAGGGTGCATCGGAGATTGGTATCTACGTATGAAAGTGCTTCTTTAAGACGTTTCCGCAATGGACGAGTGGACAACATACGTGCTGCAACGGCGGAAGCGTTAGCTTGGGTGAAAGCCATGTGTGATGAATCTCAAGTGTCCGTAAGTATTATGATTAATAACACTGTGAGGTATAGCAATGCTAGCGTAACGCTGCAAACGAAGTTCGCACTGTGACGAACGAGTGTACGCCATAGCTCAATCTTAGATTTAACTTAACTTACTTAATGAAGTGATGCACGAGACTTGAATTAGGCTTATTTGACTTTACTGAATTAGATGAAATAACGACAAAGTCAGATTTATAAAATAAATATAGAGCTTTTATTTTGAGCTTAATGAAAAGGTGGGCGTTGGACTATATCCCATTTAGCACTTTTATAACTTAAAAAGCGGCCTTCATAAATACTTTTAACTTTACTTAATTAACCACAAATAATCTCAACTACTTCATTTAAATTCATTAACTCTCACGACTTAGTAATCTTTCGATAGCGGGAGGATTCCCTTACCCGCTATACTACTCGACTTACTATCTCCTACTATATCCGCTAACAACTAACTTCCTTCCAAGCAGCTACCTACTAACCTCTAGCCGCTAACAGCTAACCTCTAACTCTCCAACTAACTCCCCAAAACAATCTTCTTTCTCCTTTTATACCATTCACTTTCCAAAATATTAGCATAATGTGAATTACAGTTTCGTTTATCATTTATCATAGAAACTAACTCTATTAATCAATTGAATCCTAAATTCTTCACATTCACGTGTAGTTCATACAGTGCTAACTTCGTTTGCAGCGTTACGCTAGCATTGCTATACCTCACAACACCGGTCGGCATGAAAATTGCCTCTGACACCATTTCAGCATATTCTTATGTAAAATGACCTCCTGAATCCGAATAGGACGCCCATTTCGCCCTATCACCCACCGTTTTTTAGGAATGGACCCCTATTTTTATCATTTTTCCGTGATTTTAGGCTATAAATTTGATTTTTAGGAGGAGGAATGATTATTTTAGTTATTTTAACCGTTAAATATCTGCTGAGGGGCTACAGAGTTGGAAAATTCTAAGCCATGGACAGGGGGGAAATTTGGCGGGGAGGATTTGTCACTGAAATCACGCATTACATATCTTGTATTTTTTTAATCTGTTATTAATGTTATTTTTTAAACTTTATATATATATATTTTTTTTGTTTTTAGGGGGTTAAATTAATTATTTTTCATTCTTCAAATCAAATTCGTGATAATACAATTATCGAACAGGGAAAGAAATTGAGGGAGGGGGTGGTGTATCTAGAAGACGATGGGTGACTGGGCAAAATGGGTGTCATATTCGGATTCAGGAGGTCATTTTTCATAAGAATCAGCAAAAATGGTATCAGATCTCGATTTTTTTTTTTTTTTTTTTTTTTTTTTTTGCAGAGCAGTGTAATGGAACCACGTGCATGGCTAAACTGAGATTACACTGCTGGCCAGTAAACCATCTCAATAGTGTAATAATAGAAATCAATTAAATAATGTTCACTCGAGAAGACGTAATTTAACGTGATTTTCGACGCATAAACTGTTTGCCCTCGTGAGCCCGTTCTCGAGAAATCTATATTAAGTTTAGGCATTCATGTAGTAACAAGAAAATTGTGGGAGGAGCCCCGATAAAGCTTGTCAAAACCATGACTTTTATCAATTTTTAGATTCTACATTAGGGAATTTTCAGACATTATATCTCAATAAAATGTATCTCAAACTGAAATGGACAACTCATTTATGCATTAAACAACACGCTTGTCTATGCTCTTTCGATTTCTGCTTCTTTTGGATTTCATTCGTTATTTCGTAAAGGCGTGTTTTCATTGATTCAGGCGTAGTTGCACTGATCATTAGCGAAATTTCAGAAGTTATATCTAAGAAACGAGCTGACGAGGACAATTACTTTGTGCTTCAAAAAACATGCTCATATATTATCTTTCTATTGATGCTTGTTTCGATTATTTTATTTTATTTATTTTATTTTATTTATTTATTTATTTATCTTTTTTCAGTACAGGATGTTTTCCTGGTGAGGTTAACATTTTTGTACATGAAAAATACGGCTTTTTATCGACTATATTATAAAAAAGAATCGTAAACGTTACAGTTCATTCATCGTACGTTACGTGCGGCAGAGAATGACCGTACAACCGATTTTCTTTATAGTCTACGTCTCGATGTATATAAACGACAAATAAAATATAAAAAATACAGTAGACTCTCGATTAACCGGGATGGTCGGGAAATGCCTCATCCCGGATAAGCGAATATCCCGGATAATCGAATTTATACAAATTTTGATGGAACATTAAGAAAAAATCGTGAGAAAATATAAAATTATTATACAATAGGACATTAAGGATTTTATTATTATAAAAGGAAGCGAATGAACATAAATGTTAATGCTATTTAGATTTACAATTAGAATAATTTACAAAAAAGAAAAAAAAAAGAAATTTAGTTTACCTCACATTTTTGTGAAGAATGAAGTTATAGAAGTCTGTTTTTGTTTCTCATTTACTCTTAGACGAATTTTGCTACGCAAATTTCTCAACATCATTTTTTCAGCAGGTGTGCTTTCATCTTCTTGCTCCAAGTAATTAAGTAAAGCCTCAGTGTGTACTAATGCGTCACCGTGACTTAATTTTTGATGAGTTACAAGATTTTCTTTATCGCTTTCAGAACATTCTTCGTAATTCCTTGTTTTATCTGAATCAGAAGCAACACGTAACACAATATCATCGTCACTTAAAACTTCGTAACATTCTATTTTAGAATCTTCGTTAATCCATTGCTGCACTGCTTCTTCGTCAACATTTTCAGAACTGTCTAACTTTCTCAATTCTTTTAAGATTTTTCTCTGCAAATCTGTACTATCATCGTCTTCTATAGGAATTTCCTTTTCTTTATCCGGTAAAATAGCCTTCCATGATTTTATAACCGTGGTGCTTTTTATTAATTTCCAAGCATCAGCAACATAATAAATTGCATCCAAAACTGTTAGATTTTTCCAAAAAGAAAGCAAATTATCGTATCCTTCCTCTACCAACTTAAGCAGCTAATTTCTACGGTATACTGTTTTAAGGTTGTGAATAACACCCTGATCCATAGGTTGGATGTCAGCTGTCACATTTGGGGGCAGATATTTCACAAAAATATTCCCATCTTCTGATTTTAAAATTTTTTCATTTGGGTGACTAGGTGCATTGTCCAGCAGAAGAACAGCTTTTTGAGGAAGACCGGCATTTTCCAAATGTTTTCGTACTGCAGGAACGAACTTAGTTTTAAACCAGTCAGAAAATATTTCTGCAGTCATCCAAGCTGTTTTATTACTGTAATAACTTACAGGCAAACTTGAATCTTTCTTCATTTTTGAAAAAGCTCTTGGCTTTCTTGCAGTTCCAATAACACACAAATCTAAAAAATGTGAGCCGGAGGCATTAGCACAACACAATACTGTTATGCGCTGTTTCTGCTTCTTGTGTCCTGATGCATTTTTTTCTGTTTCATATGCTAATGTCTTTTGTGGCAAACACTTCCAATATAAACCAGTTTCGTCCACATTGTATATTTGTTCGGCACTCAAATTTTCTTCACGTGCGAAATTTTGGAATTCTAAAACAAAATTTTCAGATGCAGATTTGTCACTACTGAGTTTTTCACCTTGCACAGTTATTTGGCGAATACCATATCTCTGTTTGAATCTTGTTAACCAGCCACTCGAAGCATTGAAATCACCGGGTATTTCAAGCTCTTTAAAAAAATGTTTTACTTTAGCCGTACAGACAGCACCTGATACAGGAATTCCGGCAGCTCTCTGTTGGTTAAACCACACAACCATGGCTTTATCTAAATCTTCATATGTTGAGGTTTTCATTGTTTTTCTCTTACACATTCCTTTTCGACTATCTGAATTTCCAGCAAATTCGAGTAATTTTTGTTTCTTTTTAATAATGTCTCGCACAGTTTGATCACCAATCTCATATTCACGCATTAAAGATTTCACTGTATGTCCATTTTCTGATTTATTAATTATTTCCAGCTTTTGATTTATACTAAGAACGACCCTTTTGCGTTTTGACATCTTAATACTACGAACAGAATATATTGCACGTGTGAAACTAATAATCTAAACAGTACTAATACTGCAACGGTGGGTGAATCATCTCCTGACTCCGCATTCCAGAACGGGAGAAACACCTGCTGGCTAGGCTCAAAGTCAACTGGACGAGTCCATTACAGAATGAAGGGTTGAGAAGAAAGCGGTCTTCCAGCACATTTCCGCATTCGTTTTTTTTTTTTTTTTTTTTTAGCCGTCCCGGATAATCCGGAGTCTACTGTACACAGCAAGTAAAGTATTAAAAAATACGGCTTACTGTGAAATTTGTGGCTATAATTTGGAAGCGAGGTTTACATTTTTTTTTAATTGTAAATACATTTTCCTTTCTTTACATTATGCATTAGCATTTATTTATTTACCAGCGTTGAAACCTATAGTTAGAAGTTACAATGACTTTTGTCTTGATTGATCCATATTACTTAGTTTCACAATAACAATTCACAATTTCTTATATACATTTCACGCATAAACGACACCGCAAACATCCATGCCAGAACCGCGATTCGAACCCGGGAAGTGAGGCTCCAAAGGACAGCTTCCTAACGATTGTGCCACCACGCTGGCTTATGTATTAGTAAAATAATATTAAGGTAGATAGAGAACGTGATTCATACAAGCAATATCAATGACATCTCGAAACACAGCGTACGAATCACTGACAATAATAGAAAAAACTAGCATGTTGTGGCCACCACGTGACTTTCTTTTATATTTTCCTATACAAATTCACTCGGTAAAAATAATTTATTAAAATTATTATATTTATTAAAATTATCTGCCATGCTTTCCATATAACATCTTAAAAAAAATGCGTTTTTTTTTTCATTAAAAATGAATTGTCACAGAATTGTCACACACACACACAGACAGACGGACGCACAGACAGAAATTTTCTAGAAATGATCAATTCGTGTTCTAGATCTCTCAAAATGTGTAAATCCATAAAAAACCCGAGTTCTAAAATTTTTGCGAATCCAGTACTTTGTTCTATTGAATATAGAAGAAAGTAATAATTTTTTCGTATAATAAAAGTATAATAAAATTGATAACACTGAAATTCAAAAACCAGGTTTAGAATTAAACCCGTAGTAAATAGCAGGGTTGATACTTAGATGTAGTTCATGTTATGTTTATATATATATACATACATAGGTGCCAACTTGTACGGTATTTTAACACTACTATTTCTTTGTAAAAAAAAAGAAAAAAAAAAAAAAAAAGAAAATCATAATTAATGAGAGAAAACTGCAAGAATTTTATTAAAAATTTCTATTAAAAATCACTGGTAGAAAAAAAAAACGTACAGTTTGGCATCTATATCTACGTATATATACATATATACAATGTGGTTAGGGTGTCAGTTAGCATGATTAATTTCAAAGTCGGCACTTGAAAAAATAAACAATTTTTTTTTTTTTTTTTTGGCCTCTTTATACGATTAATTTGCTCGTGAGTTGTCAACGATTCGTTTATGTCATTTAACTGAGAATAGACATATATCCAGAGAACAACTATCCAGATGTATTCTTGGTTTATAAGCGGAAGAACTCAAATCCAGAAGAAATTTATTTGCACTGAATTACATATAAAAATAGTAAATATAATATTTTAGTGTAACGTATTTCCATAGTAATATAACATGTATTATATAACTTTATATACAATTTATGATCCAACTTGTCTAAATTTACCGGGCTAAAAATATTCCGGAATAAATTAAGATGGTGGCATCTATACTACCGGTTTTGAAAGGACGCGGTCTTTCTTCTTCAGATGCAAAAAACACGGGCTACTACCTTGAAGGCAAAAGAAAGGCAGAAAGATAAGAAAAAACCCAAGGGGAAGGAGCAATAGAAACAGCCAATATGATAGCTGAAAGGGAAGGAAAAACCATGAGGGAGGAGCAACACCACCAGCCAATACGATAGCTATTCTATTGACTAGTTGTGTTCCTTCGCCCACTTGGTTTTTTCCCTGTCTTTCAGTCTTACTTTCGTCTGCAAGATAGTATAGCGCGTGCTTTTTGCACATGAAGAAGAACGGCCACGTCTTTTCGAAACCGGTAGTGCTTCCTTTTATTTTATGGTGTGCGAAGAAGTTTTTATAAATAAGTTAGCTAAATTTTTATTTATTAATTTTATTTAAAAAAATATATTTATTTCTTTTCTTCTAACCTTGTTCTCAAATTCTGTTGGTTCTTGATTTTAAATGAGCATAATTACATTGCCACTGAAAGGGTTTAAACCATGAATATTCAGTTATATAAGCCGATTATATAAATTAAATAATATAAAATCGCAATTGTTTATATTTGCAATATTCTAATTTGTTTTTGATAGGTAACATTAGATAGGTAATTATTGTTCTTTTTAAGTCATGCTTATTAGTATTATTGTTTTAGATAGATAACATTAGATAGGTAATTATTGTTCTTGTAACGTCATGCTTATTAGTATCATTTTTTTAGATAGATAACATTACATGGGTAATTATTGTTCTTGTTAAGTCATGCTTATTAATATTATTGTTTTATATAGATAACATTATATAATAATTATCATTCTTTTTACAGAGTGCCAACCTAATCCGGCAAATTGTTAGTACCGCCCATTTTTCTACATCACATAATTTTTAGAGTAATTCTCTTCAAATATATTTACGATGAATTAAGAAAACAAATACTCAAAAAATTAAGTGGTGTAGAAAAATGGGCGGTACTAACAATTTGCCGGATTAGGTTGGCAGGTCTGTATTTTATGTCATGCTCATTAGTATTATTGTTTTAGATATATAACATTAGATAGATAATTATTGTTCTTGTTATGTCATGCTTATTAGTATTATTCTTTGAGATAGATAACATTAGATAGGTAATTACTGTTCTTGTTAAGTCTTGCTTATTAGTATTATTTTTCTTTAGGAAGAAACCAAAGTACAGTTGTTTCAAGCTTGTATAAAGAAACACACAGAAATAATGAAATACGTAAGTCAAGAAATACTTCAACAAAGTTTTTTAAGATTAGTTTGTTTTCTTGAAATTTTCTAACTAGTTTATTTACTTTTACTTATTTTTTTTTTTTTTTTTTTTAACAGACAGTGAACGGAGAGGGACCAGACAACCATCTTTTAGCTCTGAAAGAGATAGCCAAGTCTAATGGTAATACAGAGGTACCATTGTTCCGGGATAGATCTTACTGGGAATTCCTAAATTTTAGGTTATCTACAAGTCAGGTATGTTTGTTCTGTTAAATACTTTGAGAATACAATGATCAATTTTAACTTTCAAATTTAAAGTAAATCAGACGCCGTAAAATAACTAATTGAATAAAAACTTTGATACAGAATTTGAGGCCTAGTTACTAATACATACTATGTGTTTATGAATATTTACGTAATTTTCAATCAAGACAATGCACAATTTTATTATAATTCAGATTTTTTTTCTAAGATAGATGCCATAGAATATAACTAAAATACAAATAACTTAAAGTGCAACAACCAGGGTTATCCCCATTGGAAATTTCGGGGTTTGAACTTTTAGCCTCAGCGACGGAACTCGCCTTAGTCCTGAAAATATTCACTTATCTCTTATTAGATGGCGACTAAACAAAATAAAGTGATAATTTAAGAACAATTCACATTTTTTTCGCCCTTCCGCGATATACATGGATGAATTCATTAATCGGTGTGTGGAAAATTGCGTTTTTTGGCATTTAAAACATTTTTTTTTTTTTTACTCATATACAAAGACATTCTGAAATCCAAAGATATGAGAGGGCAAACGTTTTAGCTAAAGATGCAACATGTCTATCTTTTCCTTTACCCCTTTGCGGCGCAAGGTAATTCGGATCATTTAAATTACACTGCCACCAGAATTCACGAACAAAATTAAAATAAAAAAAATTGACGACGTGTTCTGCTGCGTTATAAAAGTAAAATTTTGCTAAAAAATTTCCGGGATGAGTTTCCTAAAACTAGCAGTGAGAACGAGTCCAAATTCTTGGAGGGGTGCTAAATTGACCGAAAGGTTGGGATTTGGAAAAATCCAGTCATTCGGTGCTTATTTTCTCTTTATCACCCCTATTTTAACACTGGACTCATCGAGCAGATAGAAAAATTCTCGGAACACCACTTCTGTTTTTGCTCCTTCATTTGGCGATAATCGGTTTCTTGGCAACTAGTAGTTCTTGGGATTTTGCATGTTTTAAATGGTTTTTCCCCTTACTACCAAAACTCCTAAGAAAAGTCAAACAGAACAGCTTTCAATCAATAACAAGGATTAGATTACTTGCTTTCCACTTCAGCTAGTGTAGGTTGTGGTTTATGTTTAATTTACGCCCAATCGAAATATAAAACAGCGATAACGAAGGTGGAGGCAACTTGCCTTGGTGGAAATGGAATGTCGATTTGGCGAATTAATTGGTGGTATGATGGGTATGTGATGTTCGAAAGCAAAATGGTTACTAGTCCGGGGTCTACTCTAATATCTCGTCGATGACTGGACACGTTGAGTCTGAACTTGCGCAGAGGCTTCGTTAGTTTCAAGAAATGTGGTTGAAGAATAAAGTCCATCCAGGGATGGAACACGGGCGCAGAGTTCATACCACTATCGATGTAAGAAAATTTTCTACTTCTTAAATCAACGATATTATAAGTAGAGAAATTTCTTAAACGGATTCCGGTATGAATTCTGCGCCCGTGTTCCATCCCTGTCCATCTTATCATAATAACAATACTGGGTCTTTAAGATGTATTTAAAAAAGTAATAAAGATTTTCTGGCTACCCGAGAAAATAATTTGTAATTTACAAGTGATTTTTCTTTTAAATCTTTTTTTCCGTGAAGAGTCCTTTTCTTTATTTTTATTTTGTCTCTTTGACATCCTTTTTTAAAAAATAGCACTGATCTTACTATATTATTTTTTCTTTTCAATATGTTATTATGGCATTTTAATTAATTAATTTATTAATTTTTTTACATTTTTTTTCCTTTACAGCTTCCCACTAACTACGGCATACTTGTTGGTTATGGACCCGTTGTTCCTGATGGTTATGGTTGTTCATACAATCCATGCGCGGACCATATCGACTTTTGTGTTTCATCTTTCTTCAGCTCTGAAGAAACAAGTTCAGATTTCTTTGCTCACAGTCTGGAAGGCAGCCTACTACATATGGGTGAAATCTGTTTGAAAATGAAGCAGATGGAGGAAGAAGCAAAGAACTGTACTGACGATATTGCTAACAAGACGCAGACGAGAGCAGATTAGTGAAGTTTAATTGTTCTACAGCTGCATTCTGTTGCCAGCTTTTAAAATATAATATGGTGCAATTTCATTTTGTTTAGTGGCAGTTTTTTATAGCAGTAAGCATTTAATTACAATTATCTCACAAAGGTAAATCAGTTATCAGGTCTTATAGCAAGGAGCAACTGAATTAGAAAAAGTTCTGAGAATTTAAATGCACCGTTGCCAAAAGTAAATAAATAAATAAGTATTCTGAAGTGCACTTGAAATTTTTACTGGCACCACTAGAATACTGTTTGAATTCTAAAGCACTTTGTAGAATAAAATGTAATATCTGCTTTTAAAAACTGCCAGAAAATTTTATTTATTTATTTATTTTTCAGTTATATAAAGATATATTATAACTTCTTTTGCGAGCTACGCATATTTATGTGATTTTACCTAGTCATTTATTTTTAACTTATTTTAGAGAAGATATTTTTAGGTAAAAATGTGATCTAGCTGTTGATATTAAATCTATAATAAATTCTTAGAAAGAAGTAAATTCTTCGGTATTTTTAAGGGAAATAAAATATTTTAACTTTGAATAAATACGAAAAGACAAATTATTGATATATTGATCTATTTTATAAACTTGATATTTGAATTCTACAGAAATTTTAAAGACTATTCCGATATTTTATATAAATTTCCATGAAATTTATTCATAACTATTTTAATAAAAAAAAAAAATTACGAAACGTTACTAATTTTGTTTATTGCATATATTTAGGTTGTTTAAGATTTTAATAATTAAATAATCAGTTTAAATATTAATTTATAAATATTAAATTACTCAAATTTAAAAAAAAATAAAAAATAAAAAATGTTATAACGAAAACAAATTGAGAGTTTATACATAATAATTATTTGTATATAAAAAAGAGTTATAATGTATATTTCATTTCTAAATTTAAAATTTTATAAATATGTTAAAAAAAAAAAAAAATTTACATTTGTTTTGTTTTGTTTCTTTATTGTTTGAATTATTCCTAGTTGTTAAATTCATATTGTTGAAAAATCTATTAGATTTATATAACGTTTTCTAGTCTTTATTAAAGAAGGAGAAAAATATATTGTTATTTTATATATATGTTATAAAAAATATATAAAACTATATGAGAGAATGTTTTTCAGATACGGAAAGAAAGCTACGCAATGTTGTTCAAATGTAACATTTTTATTCAAATGTGTATGTTTTTATCATTTATAACATTTATTTTTATTGAAACCGTATTATTTATTTGTTGTGATTTCAAATAAGTCTGTGGTTTATCTTACATGGTGCTTAACTATGTTGTTAATGTATTCAATATTACATGTTACATTCCAAAAAATAATTTATTCAAACTTTTTTTTTAAGAGGGGAGGGGGGGAGTTATTCTCTATTTATATTTAATTAATTTATTTTATTTTATTTTTTTTATAATTTATAATTATTTCTTATGTATATTGTTTGTTGCAAATTGTAAATAAAATGAAATTTCTATGATATATTATAATAAAGAAAGGAATTGTATAACACTTTTTAAGGTAAAAAAACATTTTCCTAATTAGATTTTATCTATTATAAATCGTTAGTTATTTTATTCATTGAATTATATTGTTGAAAACAAATAATATACAGTAATCCTTTTGTTACAAGTTTTAACTAATATTATTATTTCTAGTTGTTATTATTATTATTATTATTATTATTTTGAAAAGGGGGGAAATAGTTAAGTGATAGTTTAATTAATTTATTTATTTATAATTTTTAGATTAATGTTATTCTAATTTTCTTATTATGAGTATGTAGGTAACATAAATCTAATATTTTTAAATTAATAATTTTCTTACATGGAATTCCTTTTTTATTTTCATTATTTCAATCAAAAACTTATACATAATTGTTCATTTATTTTTAGTATGAATGTCCCATAAATATAGCACACATATTGCTTATTAAAACGGGCTAGGACACCCTTAAAAAAACCCCCATGGAGTGCATCCCCCAATTGTCTACACTAGGGGTCTAGTATCTATAGTCTCGACAATTGGTTTTAACTCGAACACCAAAGACACCAACACATTGTTTATTAAAATCTACTACGTTTATTTATTCTAAATTATGATTTCATGTTGCGTTCATGAATTCTTTTTATTTACTTTATTATTGTTATTTACATTTTCCTAGTTTAACTAAGAAATAAATATGTTAAAGGTAATTATTTATTTATTTGACATACATACATAAATAGATATTTGAAATATATTATATTTTAAATCATATTACTCTGAGATATTTCAAAAATATCTCAGATGAAAATTTAATATTATGAGTCAATGTGTGAATTAATATTTTTTAAATACATAGGAAGATGCCAAACAACGATTATAACTAACTAATGAAATATCCACCACTTTTATATTTTTGTTAATTTCATGAAAAGTTATTAATCTTTTTTAAAACCTTTTAATAGATTTACTATCAAATTCCAACTTAATAAATTATAGTACCGCAGAATAACTGGCGTACAAAATGTGTGTGTGTATTTTTGGGGACACCCTGTAATATATTATCTTTTAATCATTTAGAATTGTTTTATCCTTTATTTTTCTCAAAAAAAAAAAAAAAAAAAAATGTATGATGAAAGTTTAACAGTTTCGTACCTAATTACTATTGAGAAAACTCGCACAAAAACTTTAGAATTTTTCAATTTAAATTTTATTTATTAATTGTAATTAAATTTTATTATAAATCATTTGTAATACATAATGCTAAATTGTTGAAAAAAATTACGCCTCCACTTTTCTTATATATATATATACATGCATAAAAGAAAATATATTTAGTAAACGAAGTAACTGATTGCCTATTATCTTTCCTATATATAAATTTTCAGCTTATGATTTTCGCTTATTAAATTTTTCTAACACTAAGTAGCAAATTATGGTGCTTAAGATATAAAACAAAGTAAAATATGTTACTTATATTTGTGATGTCTCCATTTTACTATGGCACATTTTTAGCAAAACTTTAAGCAAGCTCATAAAATTCTGTCATGCGCTTTTTTTTTTTTTTTTACTATTTTTTTCTTAAAGTAATAATTTCTGAATTCTGAAGAAATGTTTGAAATAAGTAACCAGTTTCGAATGCAGTAAGTTTATAGTTCCTTTCATCAGGCGAAAGAACGGGCATCACTGATTTCTTCATATTCTTTTAATCTAGACAAAAGAGGGAAATATTTGAGGCAGATACGTTACAAAATTGAAATCATGCATATAAGAAGTTATTTTTTTATAGATGTGTGGGAATATTCTAAATTGTCTTCAATATATTGAATTGACATACAGCAGACAATGCTTATACAGATGTTATAAGTATTGGATGACTATTGGATCTGGATTCAAAATATGCCCATTATACACCTCAAAAATTTTTTATGTTGGTGGATAGACCTTTGTAGCCACCGGCCCTGAAAGGGCTAAGTTAAAAAAAAATAATAATAAATAAATAAATAATATATATATATATATATATATATATATATATTGCTCGACCACGTTTTTTGTGACCATGGGATTCTTTGCGCTTGTGTTGACTCAAAAGGTTCAGTATTGAAACAGGAGTGATAACTCTTGTGGTCCAGTGAAAATATGTGATGAAGGAACGCCGAACGATCAGATGTTTACTAAATCCCCACCGGTCGGTCAGTTTGGCACCCTTTCAAGCCTTTAAAACCATCCTCTATAACGTAGTCACACTATAATGACGGTGTGATTGGTACAGAAAATGGATTGAAAGAAAAAATTACAAGCAAACGCTCGCAAAAGAAAAAATAATAATAATTTCGCTAAAAAAAGAAAAAATTACTAATTTAAAAATGCAAGGAAACAAAAATTCTGAAATGTTTCTAGAAATTTTGGAGAAATTAGCTGCTCAGTATTTACCACTAATATTCTTGGAGTATATCATATCAAACATAATTAAAAATACTATAAAATATCCGAAATATGGAATGTTCCACAGTAAAAAAAAAAAAAAGACTGTTATTTCCAAGTATAAAAAAGTATTATATTGAACTATAATAATAATAATAATAAAAATAAAAATAATAAAAGAGATATCATGTATAAAAGTAACGTTACCAAAATTTTTCACTGTGAAACATTATGCCCTTTTAAATTCATATTAGCTAAACCATAGATGGTCCTATGATTAAAACATAAATTTATGTTAATACAATGAAATTTATTTTTAACAGTAATTACTATTTTTTTAGCATAGAAAAGCTCTCAATTAATTCATTTTTAAGTAATTAATTTTATAGATTCCACTCATCTGAAATCGCAAATGTTATACTTACTTCAATCTTTCTAATTGTTTAATTTGAAAGAATTTTATCTGCTATGAATATTTTATTTTTTTCACACAAAATAATTATAAAAGCAAAATGTTCTAAAATAACTGTTTTAGAAAAATCTGTTCATGAAGTCTTAAAATGTCTTAATGTTTGAAGTCTTAAAGTCTTAGTAACATACAACATTGTTCACATATCATAACGTGAAGAAAAATACATCATATCTACAGTTAAATATTTCTGATAAATATATATTTAATTAATCAGGTAGAATAGATATTATATTTAGTATATACTATATTTTGCTTCTATTATATTTCATTTATTAGTTTTATTGAATAATAAGCAACATTCCACATTCACTTTGAAAGGAAAACGGGAGCAAATAGAACATTTTTGTATTTTATTCTTCTACAACACTTATATATAGCATTCCTTTATAAAGGTATTGCTAAATTACATGTGTAGTAGAATATAAATTAGACCATTATTTGCGTTATCCACCTCCTATATTTTATCTGATGAAGAAAACATGTAAAATTACTGCTTTCGAAACTAGCCATTTATTTCCAGTATTTCCAGATCGTTAACAAATTATTCATTTAATGTCTTACTTTCAACCGCTTAGTTTCCCTAACTGCTCTCTTTAAAATTTGCATGGATTAACAAAGCGATTTGGCGGTATGTTGGTGCCATATCTAAAACATATATATGTAACAACATTGAAAAGTCACGTGCAATGTCATATGTGTTGTTTCGTGCGAGTCACAATCGAATAATTCAAATAAATGAATGGAAAAATAATCGAATAAGCCCAAAAGAATATCATCATTAGTTCTTTAGTTTTTTCAGTTAGCCGGTAATTTCTGCAGCATATTTTGATGAAAAAATATCGTCTGACTTAAGATCGAGTTTTAGAAACTGTCTATAATACTTTATAATGGTTTTTACATTTCAACATTCGTTTCATTATATTTTGTTTAGGTTTTGCAAAATAACTCTGACGAATTTATTTTATTTCTTAGTTTTCATTGTTGTAAGTGATTGCTGTAAAAAATCTAATATTTATTTATTTATTTATTTATGTTTTAAGATTGATATTTAAGATATCAATCATTAGTTCTTTAGTATTTTCAGTTAGCCGGTAATTTCTGCAACATACTTTGATAAAAATATCGTTTGACTTAAGTTCGAGTTTTAGAAACTGTCTATAATACTTTATAATGGTTTTTACATTTCAACATTCGTTTTATTTTATTTTGTTTAGGTTTTGCAAAATAACTCTGACGAATTTATTTTATTTCTTAGTTTTCATTGCTCTAAGTGATTGCTGTAAATTTTAATATTTATTTCCCTAACAGCACACCTTCTCCAAATGACATCCTAAAGATGTCCTATGGATGAAAAGACACCCTATGGACATCTTCAGGATGTGTTATGGACAAGTATGTTGTTAGGGAAGATGACTCAAGTCATGAAAAATATTAAATCAGTTTTAACAAATAATGCAAAATTGGAATCTATGCAATATCATTTCCAGTTTTCGGCTAATGATATAAGCTTCATTCCGATTATTATGGTCATGAAAAAAAATTTTTTTTGGTGGAGTAAGTTTTTTTTTTTCTTCTACTTCTTATCGTGGTCTTGAACAGAATAAATTTTTAGTCAAATTATCACTTTGTTAAGCTGTTTCTCAACTATTAATTTCATGAAGAAAAGGGAGCCTGTCTGTGCTATTTGTATATTGTTATAGTCGTAAAAACATAATATTTATGTTAAAAGGGTTATTTTTTGGTTAAACAATAAATTTGGCTTTCATTTTGTTAAAAAAAAAAAAAAAAAAAAAAAAAATCGAAATCTGTCCAGTATATTTCCATTTTTCTTCCAATAATATAAGCTGAGTTTTGACTATCATGGTCATGGAATTAAGCGTTTATATTGAAGTGAGTTATTTCATTATAACAGTCTTGATATAAATAAATATCTAATCAAGTTATTATTTTTTTTTTAGCTTAGTTTCAACTCAGCTATTAAGGTCATAAAAAAATAAACAATTTTTATTCATTTTTGTTCTAATACGGTAAATATTACGTTTATATTAAAATTTTTATTTCTGATTAAACAATCATTCGGCTCCTATTTTGTTTCGAAAAATAACAAAATCTAAATCTGTGCAATGTATTTCCATTTTTTTTTTTTTTTTTTTTTTTTTACTAATTATATATAAGCTTTTTTCTTATTATCATGACCATGAAAATGAAATATTTCGACCGAAATCAGTTCTTTTTGTTACCATGGTTTAGATGAAAATACATTTCTATTCAAATTATAGTTTTTTCAGCTTATTTTCAGCTATTAGGTTTGCGACAAAAAACAATTTTGTACTAACTATCGTGATAAAAACATAATGTTTATATTAAAATGATTGTTTTAGCTATACAATCAGTCGACTTTCATTTTTTTTTTCTAAAAAAATATCAAAATTTGTAATAATCAAAATTTGTGCAATATCTTTATACTTTTGCATGAGTGATATCAGCGTTTTTCCGATTAATATGCTCATGAAAATGAAATTTTTTTGTTGAAACATTCATTCTTTGTCTTTTTTTTTAATGCATAATATGCTATTTGAACTATACTTTTATTTTTTGTTAAGTTTCAAATGTTTTAATAGTCGTTACAAAAAAATTTTTCATTACTTAGAAGGTTTAGAAATGTGTAAATTAGACTCATATAAGCCAATTTAAAAAGTTATAAAAACACATGTAAAAAAAAGAGTATTTATTAATACCAATTTTGTGCAAAATTAATTTCATTAAGTTGAAAAAAGTGTATGACAAGAAGAGTAATCATAGGAAAGAGAGGTTAGGTATAAATTAATTTCAAAAATTTATATACGCTATTTAGTGCTACAGTTATAAATTCAGTTCATGCTTACATGATAACCCTTTCAGGGGTTCTGGGATATATTATATCCCATCTAATTTTCATTTCCAAATGCAAAAACTCATCACGCAATTTTTTTACAAAGTTTTACTTTAATAATATAGAGGCTAAATTTCTTTATAATATAGAGGCGTTATTTCTTTCTTTTGTTTTAGACTTGTGCGTAAATTCTGGTGATAGTTTATTTTAAATAAGCGAAATTTTCTTTCCCCTGAAAGAATGAAATAGAAATTTCATTAAAAATTATACAAACAATTATACTATATAAGCAAAAAATGAATAGAATCATACTATTTAAGATTTATACTATATCCGTATTACGCAAAATACTCCTTTTTCAACTTCTTTTTAATAATAATAATAATAATAGTAATAGTAATAATATATGACTCTATTTCTTGTCGAAATCAAATTACAAACTATCAATAATTATAATATTAATAGCCCAGCGGCTATTTCTTTCCATCTTAAACAAAGATGTTGTCTCCAAAAGTAGCCAAATAATGATTTTATTCAATAATGGAGGCACTTTTTAAGGAAACACGCAAAGATTCAAGAAGATAAATAAATAATAGTTTTATTATATATACTTGCATCCAGGGTTTAAACTGCAATTAGTTTTTTTAGCATTTTGCTAAAAGGTATCATATTTTGCTAAAACAAGTCGGTCAGAATTTCGCTAAAAAGCTAAAACTGGATAACTGTATAAAATATCTCTAAAAATAATTCAGATTTTTTTTTTTTTTTTTTTCTAATATTTGCAGGCAAAAACTACGAAAGGACTGAAATTTTTGGGAATCCTTATTTATATAGTAATTTGGATTTATTTTTAATTTTCAATGATTGAATTTAAATGCAAAAATATTTAAAAGTATGTTACAATTCAGATTTTGCTTCATAGAAGCATTTTTAGTACTAGTATTTCACGATTATCTACCACTACACTTTGCTTGATTTTTAAATTGCTTTTTCATTTTACACATATGATATGAATACCTCTTTTTCTATTGATAAAATCAATAGAAAAAGTTTCCCTGATTAATATTTTTAAAGTCACAAATATGGATGCTTGGTTAAAATCATCAATGAACAAAAGGAATAGAAAACAAAACTGAGGATAACAAAGCTAAGTAAAAGAAATCAATTTTATCCAAAGAATTAACTTTCGAAAAAGCTAAAATAGTGCTTGCCTATTTTCGCTAAAATGCTAAAGTAATTTTTTTGCCAGGTTAAACCCTGCTTGCATCATATATGAGCAAAGAGAAAGGAAAAATCCTGCGCCGCGCGATTGATTATAAAACGGTTTCGAACATGATGGGATAGATTTTTTATCTCAGTGAATGTTTGAATACAAATAATAATAATTATTATTATTATAAGTTATATTATGGTAAAGTCATCGAGAAAAAAATTAAACTCTGTTACAATTACAGATAATTTACAAATTTTTGCTGCGAGTGTATTTATGTACGTTTAAAACATTTCTCACACTTTGCATACGGGATTATGATATGTTTATTGCTTTGATTTTTATAGCATTCATATTTGAAGATTTATAATGAAAACAAAATTATTTAGCTAAGCACAAATGTACTTTTCTGTATAGAGGTGGATTATAATTACATTTTATCATTTTTTAATAATTTTGTTACATATTCGATAATATCTTTTTAAAAAACGATGAAATAATACAACCTTTATTTAAAAAGTACTAATCTTACTTGCGCATTTTTTTTTTTTTTTTTCGTGAACTTGTGTTTATGAAATACATTTTATCGTGTAACGTAAATGTTTGTAACGCATGGTGATTTACGTTTTTAAATTATCTGAAACAATTACACTGAGAAAAAATTCTGTAACTGATATCTAGAATCTAAATTGTGGCTCTAGAAAAAATAGTTCCATGCCATCCATATAAATTCTAGTTCCCTTGAAAAGCGAGTTCTAGAAGCCCGTATTAGAATTCTGGAGCGTTTGCCTATATTATCGAGGGTAAAGTTATTTAAAAATCTCTGCAAATAAAGAGGCGGTTTCAGCAACTACAATCTTGGCTTATTAACCAATTCTAGAAAATCAAGCGAGAATTTCTCGCAATGCAAAAGAATGCAAATATTGTTTCACTATATATTGTGAAATGTGTAGACTAGAAATTCTCGATTATTTCGTCTATTCAGTTTATTGGCGTGCCTTATGCGCATAGCTCGAAAATCTATATTTCTAGTTAAGGGATTTAGAAAAGGGCCACTTATTCATTCTAGAGGAAGTCGGTATATTTTTTTCTCAGTGTATATAAATTTATCAACAATTTTACTTATAAATAATTTTGCACATCTTTGGTGTTCTATCCGAAAGGATAGGGAGGTGTATGTGTACTTACTTAGAGAGCTTTAGAAATATTACTTACATATCAGGAATCACTGTGAGAGCCATATCATAAGTGTGATCCAGTCTGATTCCCTATCTACATATCATATCTACAAGAAAAAAAAAATAAATATTTTATCTTATATACATTAATGTAGAGGTACTAACTTAGATAGATATGTAGCTAGAATTGTTTTACTAATAGTATTGTTGTTGTGTTGTTTTTATTTTGTAGTCATCGTATTATTGTGATAGTAATTGTTACACTTTACTAGTCCTGTACTTCTTTAAATATTTTTATGGATGATTCAATACTTTTATTTGTGCTTGTTTATTTCTCCAGATTTTATTCTTTGTTAAACAATTCCTGTGTTATATGCTTCATATTGTTTGTAATGAAATATACTATTTTATGCATATTTTTGTGTTACTTACAATGAAGACAATATTATTTATTGTTAATTCCCTTTTATTTTTAAACTATGAAGAATGCAAATTTTGTTAATAAAATGCAATGCATTTTTTTTTTTTTTTGGTAAGAATTTGTACTATTTTTTGTATTTTATATTTTTTCCTTGTCTTTTATAATCAAGGAAATATTGTTAATTGAATGGTTCAAAAAGTCTTTATTCTTGTTTGTTAGTTTGCATTTTATATAATATGTTTGTTGAAAGATTTCTGTGCAATGTTTTGTGTTGTTTACAATGAAATATACTGTTTCTTTATGCTAATTTTTAAGGATCATTACAATAAATTAATTTTCAGTTATTGATAATTTTATTTTTATTTTTTTTAACAATGGATTATTTCTTTTGCATGTTGCATATTTTGTAAATAGAATTCTGTGCATTTTTTTTTTTTTTTTTAATAGTAACTATGTTATTTGTTTATGTTAATTTTTAAGACTTATTATAATGAAGGAAATTTCTTTAATTTTTATTTATTTATTTTATTTATTTATTTATTTTTTTTTTTTTTTTTTTTCAAACAATGGATTGTTTTCTTTGCATTTTGCATATTTTGTAAATAGAATTCTGTGCATTTTTTTTTTTTTTTTTTTTTAATAATAACTATGCTATTTCTTTATGTTAATTTTAAGCTTTATTATAATAAAGGAAACTTCATTTTTTCGCAATTCTTTTTTTTTTTTTTTTTTTTTTAAACAATGGATTTTTTCTTTGCATATTGCGTATTCTGTAAATAGAATTCTGTTTTTTTTTTTTTTTTAATAGTAACTGTGTTACTTTTTTAGGTTAATTCTTAAGACTTATTGTAATAAAAGAAATTTCTTTTTCTTTTTTAATTAATTTTTTTTTTTTTTTTTCAAACAATGGATTATTTTCTTTGTATGTTGCATATTTTGTAAATAGAATTCTGTGCATTTTTTTTTTTTTAAATAGTAACTATGCTATTTCTTTATGTTCATTTTAAGACTTATTATAATAAAGAAAATTTCATTTTTTCGCAATTCTTTTTTTTTTTTTTTTTCAAACAATGAATTTTTTCTTTGCATGTTGCATATTTTATAAATAGATTTTTTTTTTTTTTTTTTTTTTTTTTTTACAGTAACTATGTTATTTTTGTAGGTTAATTCTTAAGACTTATTATAATAAAAGAAATTTCTTTCTTTTATTTTTTCAAACGATGGATTATTTTCTTTGTATGTTGCATATTTTGTAAATAGAATTCTGTGCATTTTTTTTTTTTTTAATAGTAACTATGTTATTTCTTATGATTATATATATATATATTGTTAAAAATTGTGTACAATTAATAAAAAAAGACATTTATTATTGTTTAAATTGTTTAAATGTTTTTTTCGGTTATATGCTCTGTTATAACAATTGTGTGTAATGTTTTATGTTGATTGCAATTAAGTAGAATGTCACTTTATCGTACGATTACATGTATAGATATATATATTCATTATTAAAAAAAAATCTCATTTATTGCTAATTCTTTATTTCTTTATTATTTCTTTTCGAATTATGAATTGTTTGCTTTGCAGACTGCAGATTTTGTAAATATAATTATGTGCATTAAAATAGGAGCTGTACAATTATTTTATGTTAAATATTTCCTTTACAGCAGAGAAATATTGTTAACTGAAGTATTTTGTATTCTATGCATTTAGTTAAAAAATATTTATGGACTTGTTCTTTGCTTATTCCAGAATTCTCAAAATTAATGTGTTGTTTCCATTGCGGAATTATGTATATTATTATGTTTAATATTTTATGTTATATTATTATGTTTGATACTTAATAATTATAATAACAATTAATCGTGTATTAATTAATTTGCATGATTCTTCTTTTTATTGATTCATTAGACCTTGTTCTGTAGATGAATAATAATAATAATAAAAAAATAGTCATCGAGCAGTATTTTTCTGATACTTTATTTCTAACTGCTTATTATTATTAATTCATTAAAAATTGTTTCATATTTCTGGAAAATTATTTAAGATCATTTTGTAGTAAATGAAAGGTTTTCTTTTAGTAAATCACATTACGGTAATTTCTGGCGTATAGTCCGCCAGTAAGCGGGGTCATTTCTCCACCAGAAGTTTTATTTAATAGAAAAACCTTTATTTCATCGAAAAAACAGTTCGAACAAACATAAATTTATGTCTCTAATAAAATTTCTGGTGCAGAACTGACTTATCTAACCTGCGGACTATACACCAGAAATTACGGTGTATAATTTTTGCGTTTAAAGGATGTTGAGAAAAGTTTTTTTTTTACAGTTTCATTTCAAGACGTTTAGTGATATAAACTTCACTAAAACTGTTAAATTTATTACTTATATTACCTTTATTCTCAAATTGAAAATATTAGTTAATTATTGACGTTAATTCTTAATAATAATTATTGATATTATAATATATAACAAACATAAATTGTGTGCAGTGATGCCAGATTGGGGATTTTGTCCCCATTTTGGAGAGTTTTGAGGCTTCTGGGGACAATTTTGGGGACCAAATGTTTGTGGGGACTTTTTTGGGGAATTCTAAAATTTTTAGGGACAAATCTGGGGAGTTCAACTAGTTCAACTTTCTGTCAATGTTGGCAACGTAATGATTTATCCCTACGACTAGGGACTTTCAATAGCTTTATTCATGATGTAGGGACAAATTTTAAATTCATAGGGACTTTTTGGTAATTTTGTAAGAAATTTCAAGGAATTAAGCATGGATTATGTTGTTTTTCTAATTTTTTCATGATTGTTCATTAAAGTAGGGACTTTTATCGTCAGTGTAGGGACATTTCGAGTTTTGAGTGGAACATCACAAAGTTTGAGTTTTATTAAAAATTATACTAAATTACATATTACAATTTCTGTATAATTTTACATATATACAATAGGTTTATTTTGTATTAATTTATTAATTTTTCTGTTCTTTATAATAATAATAAGTTGTATTCGGTTCACAATGTTCGATTTTTAACTTCTACTTGCCAACAGCACCAACTGATTAGAGAGGATTATAATACATTTTTGTATTTGGGGATATTTTTTTCAAAAATTGCCTTCATTTGGGAAAAAATCTGAGCTCAAATCTGCTTGATATTTTCTTTTTGTAAAAATTTTTATTTTTCCTTTTCAGTAAAAATCAAGTTGGGGATTTTTTCGAAAAAAAAAAAAAAAAAAAAAAAAAAAACCTGATTTGGGGAAAATTGAAGACCTATTTGGGGAAATAATTTTCGACCACCTGGCATCACTGATTGTGTGTTTTTTATGCATTCTTTATTTGTTAATGCACCGAATGTACCAGCTTAAATACTTAGCGGACCAAAATATATAAAAACTGAGCAAATTATAATCCCGAGTCATTAACTTTGAAGTGAACTGCTCGATGACGTAATTGTTTTGCACTTGCTTAGAAATGTGCACTCCACTTTTAATTTCCATGTGCATGTTTTGTCGTTTGTCCTGTCCGTAGTTTTTAGTTCAGTGTGGCGTGATTGATAGATTAGTTCTTCTGTGTATCAACAGACTTCGGAAAGAAGTCTTAATCAAGAATTAACATATCCAAGAAATGTGTATAATACATGTGTTTGTGATGTCTTGCGTGCCGTCTCATAAACTTGTGCCGTGCTGTCTTTACTTCAGATACATATCTAAAGATGTTTGTGGAGAAAGTTTCCTTTATCATATGGTTTGTGATAAAGTGTATATTTCATTGATTTTAAAAAGTATATATTTCAGTGTATTTTTATTAAAGATGATGGTAAGGGTATTAAGCAGCTACTAAATTAAGAAAAGGAAATGATATTTAGAATATTTTTAATTACAATTGCTTAATTATTATATTTATATAATGATGTATTTGTATACGCATGATTACGTTCTATTCCAGGAGTCATTCCATTTAAAAAATAAATAAATAAATGAATAAAATATGGTTAGCCATATGCAATTATTGCATAACTCATAAGAACTTCCTTAGTACGAAAGTTCATAAAGGGGAAACGTCTTCAAACGTGCCTTTTGAAGTTTACTAAAATCATTTGTTCTCATATATAATAAAATTCCTGTGAGACAAGTCGTTTTATTTCTATAACTTTTTTTTTAACTCACTTCATTTCAGCTCCGTCATAAAAAGGTTTTATCATCATACTGATGCGCAGACGATAATTAATTGCTTAGATACAAACGCTGTTTTGGAATTGAATCGAGTATTTTATATTATATACAAAATATTGGAGCATTAATTTTAATTGATATTTTAGTTACAATTGCTTAATTATTATATTTACATAGTGATGTATTTGTATACGCATGATTACGTTCTATGCCAGGAGTCATTACATTAAAAAAAAAAAAAAAAGTTGTTAGCTATATACTTACAGCATATATGCAATTATTGCATAACTTTCATAGGAACTTCTTTAGTACGAAAGTTAATAAAGGGGAAAGCACCTTCAAACGTGTCTTTTAAAGTTTACTAAAATCATTTGTTCTCATATAATAAAATTCCTGTGAGACAGGTCGTTTTATTTCCATAACTTATTTTTTTTTAACTCACTTCATTTCAGCTCCATCATAAAAATGTTTTATCATCATACTGATGCGCAGACGATAACTAATTGCTTAGATACAAACGCTGTTTTGGAATTGAATCGAGTATTTTATATTATATATAAAATATTGGAGCATTAATTTACAAATTAAACGAATTTTTATTCAATTTAGGAAGACAAAGGTAATTACAACTCGCTGATGCCATGATAAAAAGAACGTGTTTTCTGTTAGCGGTTGACAGTTGGTGATGAAATCGATAGAGTTCGAGTAAAAGTTTTGCTGTGTTAAAAGTATTTTTTGGCGCTAAATACAGATATTTGTGCTACAATACGCACACTCTAAAAAAGAAAATTATGTAAATAGTAAACTAATTACCTCATGAGTTTTCAAACGAAATGTTCATAAAATGTTTTGTTTGCGTCAGACTCTCAGATTTATGTACGCACATCGCCAAAATGGGTGTATTCGAAAGCAGTATTTTTTTTTTTTTTTTTTTTTTTTCTCGAATATTGGTATTAAGATAACTGTGTATATGCATGATGTTCACTTGTAAAACAACTCTTCGTCCATACTTACATATCACATTTCTGCTGCCTTTAAAGATCTTTACTTTTATACTCTATGAGTATAAGCTCAATGCTTAACATATCAATGCTTCTTAGCACTTTTTAACACCTCTTACTCACCTATAATCCGTACACTAATTCAGTACGCAAGAGCTTCAGATAAACGGGCATAACCGTAACCCTATATCAAGTAAATTATTTTGTATGAATTTAATTCTTTTATATTTCCGGTTGCAATTTATAAAAAACATAGATATAGTAATTTATATAGATCTATCATACCACTGTTATAATGCAAAAATTGTTGATGCCGAAAACATTTTTTGGCATCAGCCATATATATAGTGGTATTGAAACCATTGAAACTCGGCAATTGTAATAGAATAGAATAGAATGTTCATGAATTTTGAAAATTTTGAAATATTGCGTCTTTTAATTCTTCTAATAAATTTATGAAAAGAAATGGATAAGTTATCATAAAAGTAAATTATATTTGACTAAATTATGAAAAATATAATTTTTATAATCAGTTGCTTTGTTATTATTATGAAATAAAAACTGGTTTGATTTTTAATGGAATACGTTTTTAAAAGTTTGATATTTTTTAAGATTTTATATTAGTGAGTAATATAGAATTTTCAAAATTCTTTTAAATATAGTTAGCAGTTGCCTAGGTAAAGAACGTTAGTTTTAGTATATAAAAAGAGTTTAACTTTAAATATTAACTAAAATATATAAAAGAAAGTATAAATATATAAAAGAAAGAAAGAAAGAAAAAGAAAAATGAATTTGAAATTGTATCTGCAGTTTTTCATTCGCCTTTAGTACATAAATTATTCATAAATTTTATTTTTTAAATTATCTGTGTGTATTCACGCGGAGAAAGACGGCCATATTGTGGACTCTGTCCGAGTAAAAAGGAATTTTTTTTTTTCCCCAATGGTCAATCTATGTCATATTACTATATCTATGATAAAAAAAGAGTAAAAATATGAAGGGGTTTTTTTATGTATGAAGTATAAGAATGCATTAAAAAAATTATTACTTTATAAATTAAATAATAAACTATTACGTCATTAAGAATGTTATCAATCTGAAATAATAATATTTGCTTACCATCAAAATTAGAAAACTGTAAACCGTATTCAGGGAAATTTTCTCCACAAACTGATATCTTGTGAATTTTGTATAGAGAATTTTCTAGATCTTTTTCAATGTTTCGAATAAAAGTGTACATACATATAACAATATGAAAATATATATTGAAAACTTTGTAACTTTAAGAAATCTTTCTCTATTTTATGTTTCACTTCTCTGTGAATGTTAAATTCATTAACTGCATAATATATAACCATACGTAAATAAGTATTTGTAGCGTTGTAATATATAAACTTATCATTCAATGTAAACTCCCGTTCGTTTTAATAAGATACTGTTACAATGATTATAACAAATAAAAATATTTAATTTATTTGAAAGTTCAATTAAATTCATAAAGTATTTTATACAATGTTTTCTCAGATATTTTTTTTAATCATTTTAGATTTTGCATCTAAAAAAAAAATTGTGCTTATGTTTTACATTTCTGATTGAAGTTTTCATATTTCTATGATTGATTTTAAAAAACAATTATCGAAATGATTTCTAGTTTCTTGAGTATTGGTTAAGATATTTTCGCTTTCAAATTAATTCAAATATTACTAATAATTTATTTCAGTTCATTCATATTTAATTTTATTACTTTTATTTTCAAATCTCTATTTTATAAAATTTAAAATATTTGTCTCGTGTCTGCTTTAATTCATAAAATTTACTGCATTCGATTAAGTTTTTATTGCCAAAGCATTATTTTAAAAACTAATGGAATTAAATAATATTATACCAAATTATTTACCACAATTCTTATCGCAGAAATGCTGTTAATTATGTGGTGAATAAGCAAAAGTGACAATAATAACACGGGTCTACATCTAAAATTTTGATTTGATAACTTTTTGCTGATCTTTATGTTTTTTGGTGTGCTGAAACCATAGATCTATTATAAGAGTGGACGGAGCATTCCATTATTAAGGAAATATAAATAAAGGTGGCAAAGACGAAACACCTGACTACTGCAAAAGGTCACCTTTTTTGTCATTTATCGCGTTATTGGAGATTTTTTGTTCTAAATATAAATATTTTTATTATTATTAATATTATTATTAAAATATACAACAAGCAAAACTTTTGTAAAACTCTACAGCTGCTGAAATTTATTTTTACCTTTTTATAAACATTTTCCAACAAAGTTCAAAAGTATTTATGACTTTGGTTTGCCTATACTCGCTTTAACTCCCATAAATAATCATGAGCGTTTTTGAAATAATGTTAGATATAATATAGTTGAAATAATAATTTAATTTAGAGAAATAGGTATAGCAATTATAAGCATTTTATGAAAATAATTACGTACTTAAAAAGTGCGAAATAATAAAGCATAAAAAAGAATCTTACCTGTGAAATAAAATCCTTATTTTACATAACTTCTATAGGGCTTTTAAAGTATGCATCTAATCACCATTTCTTGCTGTAAAATTCTTTTTAGATTTAAAATAATCTATCCTTTCAAGTGAAATAAAATTTTTAAAAAGAACTTTCAAAGAAAAAGGAAAGATATCGTCTGCGTAAGAGAAAGCAGAGTTTAGAGCATGGCGAGAAAATTTCAATGTTGGCCAGTTTGGCTTCCTGTAGTTCAAGCAGTCACGTGACTTTTTTATGAGTGATATTTGACACTAAAAAAGATTGCTATTGTCCAGTCCACTCTTGTAATAGGTCTATGGTTTCAGCACACCATAAAACATATGTATCAGCAAAAATTATCAAAACAAATTTTGCCAACATTAATTTTTTAGACCTGTGTAATTAATATCATCAATAATCATCTTAATAATTGTTATCAATAATGTTCATTATAATTATTGTAAATGTTTCATGTCACACATAAGCTCTTATACAGGGTATATTCCAAGTCTATTTTACTGAAATTCATAAAACAGAAGAATAACCGAGTGCTTTAATGTAAACTAATATTAAGCCGTTTCAACATGCTTAAGCAATTGATTGTGAGTCATCTGACAACTAAAGGAAAAGTTGCTGTTATTTGTGCAACGCAGAGAAATCAAGTTAATTTTAGTAATATTTAGATATAGAGGTTAATGTTTAGTAGCCTGAAATATTAATATTCACTTATTTTATTATCATGAATCACAATGCATGTATTCTGTATGATTTGCGGTCAATTTTAGGATAGCAAGAAATTATGCTTAAGTTACCAAGGAGAAATTAATATGATAATAATGATAATAATAATGATAATACTAATGATAATTAACACGAATTAGAAGAATACTCGTAATTTAAATGTCCTTAAAGTCTTGTGAGCAAATTCTTCCTTATTTCTATTACTATTATCATCTTCATTCGCAATTTTTAAACCTCTAAATAAGTTACACGTGTAAATTAAAAATAATGTATTAAACTATTATTACGACAATTTTAGATAGTTACAATAATACTTATTAATAATCAGTAACAAAGTATTATCAGTATTACAATAATACTTATTAATTAACAGTAACAAATTGAATATTTTTAACTTCTTGCTCAAAAATAACTTGTTCATTGCTGTTATTATTATTATTTTATGTAGTATTTAATTTTTGAAATTCTAAATAAATTACACGTTTAAATTTTTAAAAAGAATAGTAAAACTTAAAATTAATTACAGTTAAAATAACAGTTATTACGAATCAGAAGATCAGTAACACATCGAATGTTTTTCAAATTCTTACTCAAATATAACTTGTTCATTGTTATTATTATTATTATTATTATTATTATTATTATTATTATTATTATGCGGAGAATTTAATCTTTAAAACTGTGAATAAATTACACGTTTAAATTTTAAAAATAACAGCTTTAAACAACTATAATTATTAACAAATACAATAATTTAAGCAATTATATTTAAATAATTCTATTTTTTAAACAATTATAATAATAGTTTTGAACGTTTATAACAGTTAAAATTAATTACAATTAAAATATTAGCTATTACAAAACATACGAACAGTAACAATTTGAATATTTTTTAATGTTTTCACGAAAATAACGTTATTATTATTATTATTATTATTATTATTATTATTATTACTCACAATGTGTTTGATCTCTAAACTTGTAAATAAGTAACTGGTTTAAATTAAAGTTAATAGATATTTTTAAAAGTTCCTGTATAAATCGGTTACAATCAAAGTGTCTGTTTTTTCACATAATTTGTGCTAATCTTTATTCCACTACTGTATGATATTATTACATTCAATGGGTGTACTATATGTAAAATACTTTTGCTTCTAGATTATTATGTAAAATAGTTAAACTGTTAAGAATTATCGATGTTGAATATAAAGGATATAATATTAGTTTCATTTCCCAATCTATACATGCATTTTAAAGCATTGAAAATTTTTGGTGAAAAATATTTGATTAATTTATGTAATGTTAATATTATACATAGCATGGAATTGTAAGATAATAATATTATATATTGCATGAAGTTGTAAAAATGAAAATAATAACAGTATTATTGCACTGTCGGTTACTTCTATTGCTGTTTTAGTGTAATAATATGTTATACGAAGTTTAATAATAAATTAGTGTGGTTTACCGATTATTCTTCAAATAATAACTGCATGTGATATTTTGAATGCGATTGTAAGGTTTAGAAATATAATATTATTTATTATGAAATCTTAAATATTGCAAAAGAAATGTAATATAGTATGTTTTAGCAGTAAAATATAGTATTAATTAGACGTAGTTAGTAAGCATAAATAATTTATATTTAATCTCTTAATATCATTTAATTATTAGCTCTCTATTTATTTATTAATTAGTTTTTAATAATCTTAAGTGGTATACATAATATGTACTAAGATGCTCACAGTCTTAAACAAATATGTGTTGTTGGTTTTTTCTTTATTTATTTTATCGTAAAAATATAATGTTAATAACACAAAACAAGCGTAAATAGTATTTGACATAAAAAATATAATATTTGAAACATTTAAAAAGTTTTTAAAATTTCAGAAAAATATAATGTTAATTATAATTTTCTGCACTTTAATTAACACAGAATAAGCATAAATAGCAATTAACATTTTAAAAATAATGTATCCTCTAAAACGTCCAAAATATTTTTATAATTTCAGAAAATACAATGTTAATTATATTTTTTGGCACATTAATTAATACAGAACAAACATAAATAGTATTTAACATAAAAGAAATGTATTCTCAAAATCATTTAAAAGATTTTTTAAATGTATAAAAATATAATGTTAGTAACACAGAACAAACATAAATAGTATTTGAGATATAAAAAATTATATCTTCTAAAACACTTAAAATATTTTTTTATAATTGCATAAAAATATACTGTTAATAATAGCATAAATAGTATTTGAGATAAAAAATTATATCTTCTAAAACACTTAAAATATTTTTATAACTGCATAAAAATATAATGTTAATAACACAGAATAAGCATAAATAGTATTTGAGATTTAAAAAAAATTATATCTTCTAAAACACTTAAAATATTTTTATAATTGTATAAAAATATACTGTTAATAACACAGAACAAGCATAAATAGTATTTGAGATCAATTTATATCTTCTAAAACACTTAAATATTTTTATAATTGCATAAAAATATAATGTTAATAACACAGAACAAGCATAAATAGTATTTGAGATAAAAAATTATACCTTCTAAATCGCTTAAAATAATTTTATAATTGCATAAAAATATAATTTAATAACACAGAACAAGCATAAATAGTATTTGAGATAAAAATTATATCTTCTAAAACACATAAAATATTTTAATAACTGCATAAAAATATAACGTTAATAACACAGAACAAGCATAAATAGTATTAAACATTTTTAAAAAAAGTTATATCCTCTTATCCAGTTAAAATAATTGTGTAATCACTGCGCATCTGTAAAATTACTAAAGAAAATTTAACACATTGTTTTAAATGTGTACGCTATTTCTTTTTAATGCTTTCATAGTGAAACAAAACACAATTTAAACACTCATTTTTCCGAGAAATGAAGTTGAACGGAGATGTTAAAAAATATGCATGTTCTATATGCATTTTAAAGGCTAATATCAATTTAATTAATGGTGAGAATATATTTATGACTTAGAGGGCTTTTTCTAAAGTAGAAAAGGTTATTTTTTAAATCTTATTAATAAAATAAATAAATAAAATAAATAAAAATGCAGAATAAAGATAGAAAATCTTTAATTATTTACTTTTAATTAAGAATGATTGCAAATTTACAGAGACTCTGGAAAAACTTTTCAGTAAATTTACAGAAATTGTTTTTTCAGCGTATCCAGAATTCCCTAAACGTTGGAATTTCTCGATGAGAATACCCGAGAAGGAGATGATATGTATTTTATATTTTTAATCTACTTTAATTAAGTATTTATTTATGTTTTAAATTTATGTTTCTAAAACTATTAAATCGCATTCAAAATCATCACTGATTTGTTAAAAAAAAAAAAAAAAAAAAAAAAAAAATACTTAATAACCTGCATTGAAAAATCTGTAAAACCATTACCTTTACATATGGATGTCACGTGCATATTTAAACTACTGTTGCTGTAAAAATTATTTTATCATGTTCATGTTTAAATGTTTTCAAAGTATTTTAAGTGTTGTTTTGCCATTTTTATCAACACTAACTAACACGGCTGCACATAATTGCACAAATAACGTTTATCATCTTGATTTATTTGCGCACATTAAAAAAGAGGATATTTATTTATTTTATTTTATTGAAGACAATCTTGTGTAAAAATATCATTCTGAATTTATTTGCCCTTGTATTTTATCAGATTATTTTTCTATCATTTAAATTATATTCGTGTTTTGTTAATTTTCTCATTGTGTTCTATTCCTAACGGGGATTTGTAGAAAAAATAAACTGTTTTAAAGACATATCAATAAAAACTTAAATAAATTTACTGACTTGTTTGTTTTGTTAATATTTTTTTTAGTCTATACGTTAATATATATATAATAACAGCAGACTTGGCGTTGGAATATTAAAACTCAAATAAATTACTACGTCAGAAACGCCAAAAGAAAAATTTTTGCGATACATACAGCTGTTTCGGTAGCCTTAAGCGTACCGTCTTCAGTGCCAAAATAATTCTGAATCTGGAGAAGTGCTCGTATATTTAGGAGAGGGACCGAATTTAGTTCAACCAATAGGATTGACACACACTGCACCTTTCCCGTAATCCTATTCGTTGAACTAAATTCGGTCCCTCTCCTATATATACGAGCACTTCTCCAGATTCAGAATTATTTTGGCACTGAAGACGGTACGCTTAAGGCTACCGAAACAGCTGTATGCATCGCAAAAATTTTTCTTTTGGCGTTTCTGACGTAGTAGTTTATTTGAGTTTTAATATACATTAATATAGTTGCGCTCATCACTGACTGGCTCTGTCACGCTTAAAACGGTTGAGATTTCCTTGGACTCTGTGTGTGAACGCAAGTTGCCACCTAATTTTCATAGTTTCGTTAATTTTAAAAAGTCTAATTGTCCGATAGATAAGCTGTTTCATCCGACGGATTCAGAAAAATCGCCCCTTTCATTTGTTACCTTATTTGTAACGAATTTTTGATTAGATTTTTTTTAAATTAATTAAAATATGAAAATAGACATAGCTTTAAAATAGACATTTAAATTTTTAATTGCTGTCCATTTTTTTTTTTTTTTTTTTTTATCAGCATAAAATGAAATATGCTTTCACGTGAAAGAAAAAAAAAAAAAAAGAAAAGAAAAAGAAAAAGAAATTATAAAATATTAAATTTGCTCATGCATATGAAAAAATGACGTCTATAAAATAATAATAATAATTTTTATTAAAGGTAACGAAGAGATAAATAAAGTGAGAAAATTTCGCACGGGCTTGCTAGCAAATGAATTATTTGAAATGAGAAATAAATAAAATAAAATGATCATTTTCCAACGGGCGGCTTAGTCGCCCTACAACTAACTAGTTTAATATATTTTGCATTATGTGATAATCCGAGTTTTACAAATCACATTTATAAAAACGTATCAAAGGCTTTTTACTATTTAAACGAAACCTAACTAGATGTGAAAATTATATTACGATAAAAAAAATATTACCATTTCATAAAAAAAATAAAAAATAAAATAAAAATCACATTTTTAAAAAGATTTTTAAATTAAGAATTTTGGAAGGAATTATTCATATCTTATTACGTAGCCAATTTCGAATTCTTCTAAATGAATTAGAAATTTATAAATCTTATAATAAAAAAAAGGACATTCCTCTATCCATAACACTGCCAAGGTACAAAAGCAGAAAGAAAAAGAAAAAAGAAGAACAAGAAAAAAAAAAGTAACTAAAAATTATGCGGTTCTCATACATTATATATATACATTCCAACCGTAAGTACGCTTTGCACCGTTTAACCTTCAAATTTGTTTGTCTCTATGATACATTAAAAAAACATTATTTTTAATTAGAAAGGAAGAAAACTCGCAAAAATTATATTCTAACCTTTTCTTTATTAAAATTTAAAAAAAGAAAGAAAGAAAGCATACAATCGATTGCTTTTGTACAATCCTCACGCAGCTATAGCCTTTGTAGTGTATTGTCTAAAAGCAGAAAACCTACAAATGCATATTCTTACAATGGATTAAGTCCTTTATCCTGCATCAATTGTTCTGTTGCAGTGAAATTAGTTTTACAGTTAAAATGAAAAAAAAGAAGCACTTCATTCCCTTTCAGTACGGTTAGCTTTAGCGACAAACTTAGCGACTTTGCAACCAAGCTTTCATGAAAAATAATAGTATAGGGTTCCCAAAGTTTCGAAGCTCTACTACGCACGGGGGCCCATATCTAGGACTTTCCTTGGGATTTTGGAGAGAATTGTAGTCAAACCCCATTTCTAAAATGTATAAATAGGAGTAAGTTGACTTCTGCGGGAGAATGTGCAATCACTACATTCAGAATTGTTCAGAGACCTATTCTTACCGATTGCCCTTTGGAGACGTTGCTCTAAACGACTAAACTTTGCTCGTGAGCTAGCGAAAATTTCTGCTCTGGAGTATTTGACGTTATTTGCTTTACTCCTATGGAACACGTGATTGTTTTCTTGGACTGTTCCACAACATTCGTAGAATAGTGACTTTTGCGGTACGAGTGACAGCTTCATTGGACTGCGCTGCTTGAATATTCGATGAAATAACTATACTATTAGGGTGTATTTATCTCTATAAAGGAAATTACATAAAAATATTGACTATGGCTATTATTTACAAATTCGCAACAATACTTTGTTTTGCTTATATAATAAAAAGTGTCATGAAAGCACCTTTACAGGTTTATTTCTAAAATAAAGTTTTAAAGAAGTTGCTTTTATGTACCCTTGTATGCCATCCACACTTTTCATATGCACCATATGATGTACTATATACTAAAAATATCCTCACAACACTATAAATTTGCATTAAACAATTTCTACCTGTATCTCATGATGAATCGGAACAATTATGTGGATCTCTAAATTAATTTCTCCAACATTAATCATACCTTTTTGCTTCCATTACCCGACTACCGTATGTAATGAAAGTATTGTATTTAGTTCAAAAATTCGATATCGAGTTTTCACCTGATTTACATGTTTTAAGGTCTCCTGAGTCCAAAAAAAGTGGTTTTGGGCAATTGGTCAGTGTGTGTGCGTGTATGTATGTGGGGAATCTTTCGACTATTATATCTCTGAAACTAATAAAGATATAACTACAAAACTTCAGGATTGAAACAGGTCTGGTGTACAGATGTTTTTTCCAACTTTTGGTGAAAATTGAAAAACCGGAAATAAGACCGTAAGTCCGTATCTCAAAAACGGCTCGAACGATTTTTTTCAAAATTGCTATGTAAACACTCTATTAGATGTCTTTTCATGTGAATTAGTTGGTTATTTCAGGAAAATTGATAGGCGTCATGTATAAGTACCTCGATTTCAGGTCTTGCAAGTGGTTTCCTTCAAAAGCGGTTGTACGAATTGTTTTTTCAAACACTCCATATTAACCCCGTATTAGATATTCTTTTGTATGTAATTGTTGTTTTCCAGTCAACGATTCAGTATGCCAAGTTTTGGTAAAAGTCGGCATCTCAAAAATGGCTCTAATGATTTTCTTGAAAATTGTTACATAAGCCCATTTTGCATATCCTTCCTCATGTATTGCGTGGTTATTACAGGAAAATTAACAGTCATCCTGATTAGGTAGGACAGTTTTAGATCTCAGAAATTAGTGTTTCAAAAAAAGGCCCCACTGATTTTTTTTTTTTCTTTCTTACTTTTTAACTTGATATGTAAGTTCCGTTTTATATGTCCTTACACGTGTATCAGCTTTCTCTTACCGGAATACTTTTACGTGTTTTCTTTGTTTTATCAATTTTATGTCTTCTGATCACATTATCTTCAAAAAGTGCATATGATACGTGTAATAATGGGTAATGGAAGTCGTGTGACTGTTTCACATCGGATTTTTTTAGCAGAACAATGGTTTTTTGTATCTTAAAAACTTATATTATTTTCGTTATATTAAAATTATATTAGATTATACTTGTAAATATATATCTCACATAGACCATAATGCACCGCAAATCCTTTGTACTTAAACCACCTATTATGTGGTATTTATAACATTTTCAGTAGAGAGCATACCATAGTGAACTTGAATAGCATAAATTAATTTGAAAGCATTCTATAAACTAAAATTAATGCGCGGACAGATAGACGGACAGAAAGACAAACAGATAAACTAATTGGTGTCATAATCGCTATTACACATTATTGAAAAGTGTTAAAAATTATAAAAATATGAATAAACCATACTTTTCAGTATATAAAACTATTTATAAAATATCTTTACATTCCAAAAATATCTTTACATTCCGACGTTTCGGTTAATATTCAATTTTTAACCATCTTCAGGGAAATGATGTACATAAACTATAAACATAAATCAAATCAAGCCATTCCTGGATATTACAAACACTATTCATAAAGATATTAAAACATGATTACATAACATGATTACATAAAAAACACTCTATATACATCTTAAAATAAGTTAAGAACATCTAAATAAATCACCATCATGCACATTATAAGAAAAATAAAGCTCTTTAATAAACGGAGTCAAAAAATCACATTGAAGAGTTGCCAGAAAAACAGCAATCGGGTTACCTTAAATTATTTTAAGCCTAAGAAATAAAGCCAAATTGGAAAGGGGGGGGGGGGGGTTATTAATAAGTTTATTAATAAGCAGTGCCGGTTCTACATTAAGGGCCAGCGGGGCCCGGCCCCACCTAAATTTTTTTCTCGATTAAAATAGTAATAATAATAATACTTATTATTTTGTTTTTTATAACTGTTCAAAAACATATATACAAAATAACAACGTCTATCGAACTTTTTCTTAATCTTCTTTCATCATCATTTATTTGTCAATATATTTTTTTCAGCTGTCACAAATCACTAATGCCTGACCGACTGCTACTTCCCTTCCTTCTCTAAGAGAATGGGGCCGTTTACAATCGGCCCGAAATTGGCGTGTTTATTTGTACAATTTATTCTCCTAGAACAGCGGGTTAACGTATCTGGCGACGAACTGCTTTATCAGTATTAGAACACTGAAATTTTTTCGTTCACGGGCCCACAATGACTGGCCCTTTGGAACAAAACTATAGGGGGAAAACTGTCTCTTTTAAAATATGTTAACCATACAATTCGCGGATAAAATTTGGCGACTCCTGTATTACTTTTTTTTTTCCTCGTTGATTTTTCTGGGCATTTTTTAGAGTTATATATGACGGATTAAAATTTTAGTGTTTAAAAAAGAAATCTGGTAATAGTCAAAAGTATTTTCTAGATTAGCCTTTGAGATAAAAGCTCGTATAAGAATTTAAGAGCTCTTTAGCTAAAGTATTTTGATTTTAAATGGGGAAAAAAGATGAAAATGAAAAGAAAAGATTTTTAGTGCTAGAGGCCTATTTCAGTCGGTACAGTTATCGAATTTTTATAATACACTCTTAATTAGTGCTAAGGGCCTATTTCAGTCGGTTTATTGAATGGGGATTTATTGAATGAAGTCCCCCCAAGGCCCAACTTTGACATGAGTCCCCCCCAAGGTACCCCTATTTCAGTCGGTACAGCGTTGTCGATTTTTTATAATACACTCTTAATAGTGCTAAGGGCCTATTTCAGTCGGTTTATTGAATGGGGATTTATTGAATGAAGTCCCCCCAAGGCACAACTTTGACATGAGTCCCCCCCCAGGCCCAACTTTGACATGAGTCCCCCCCCCAAGGTACAACTTTGACATGAGTCCCCCCAAGGCACAACTTTGACATGAGTCCCCCCCCAGGCCCAACTTTGACATGAGTCTCCCCCAGGCCCAACTTTGACATGAGTCCCCCCCAGGCCCAACTTTGACATGAGTCCCCCCCAAGGTACCCCTATTTCAGTCGGTACAGCGTTGTCGAATTTTTATAATACACTCTTAATAGTGCTAAGGGCCTATTTCAGTCGGTTTATTGAATGGGGATTTATTGAATGAAGTCCCCCCAAGGCACAACTTTGACATGAGTCCCCCCCCAGGCCCAACTTTGACATGAGTCCCCCCCAAGGTACCCCTGTTTCAGTCGGTACAGCGTTGTCGAATTTTTATAATACACTCTTAATAGTGCTAAGGGCCTATTTCAGTTAGTTTATTGAATGGGGATTTATTGAATGAAGTCCCCCCAAGGCACAACTTTGACATGAGTCCCCCCCAGGCCCAACTTTGACATGAGTCCCCCCAAGGCCCAACTTTGACATGAGTCCCCCCCAAGGTACAACTTTGACATGAGTCCCCCCCCAAGGCACACCTTTGACATGAGTCCCCCCCCCAAGGCACACCTCCCCCTCATTGGGAAAAAGAGAAAAACGTTGTTTTGCGACTATAAGACAGTTTGGACTTCCAACGTTATTTGTTACAATATCTGCAGCTGAAACACATTGGTTTGATTTAATGAAAACTTTATCATGGAATTTAGATCGTCACGAATTAACTAAAGAAGAATTTGTCGATATTAACAAGTTTAGCAGTAGACCTCTGGCACTAAATTAAAATCTGTCAATGTCAGATTTTCATGTTTTAAATAATGAAATAATGTCGTGTCTGTATATTTTTTATTAATGCGGAACATACTAACTAATTTTTAACATTTTCTGTCTATTTGATTTTGTTATAGTTAGAAACGTATATTCTGAATACACATCTATGTAAAAAAAAAAAAAAAAAAAAAAAAAAAAAGTATATTCTGAATATATCTGTGTATATAACTTTAGAAACGGATTCAAAAATTAATTTATAAGAGTCATTTTTTTTTTTTTTTTTTTTTTTTTTCAGAATAGTGTACTAAAACTTTTATGCAAGTAAATTGCAAAATTTTTAGATAAATAACTAATGGATTTACATGGATAAATGGATTAAATATCTGCATAAAATTGTGATTTATTATTATTATTAAATGATTTTTCTTTTAAATACGATTTAATAGAAACATCCACAATGTTCCTTTTTACTTCCATTACCCTACTACCGTAGGTAATGGAAGTATTGTATTCGGTCTGAAAATTCGATGTCGGGTTTCACCTGATTTACACGTTTTAAAGTCCCCTGAGTCCAAAAAAGTGGTTTTTGGCAATTGGTCAGTGTGTATGTGTGTGTGTGTGTATGTATGTATGTGGAGAATCTTCTGGCTATTATAGTTCAGAAACTAATAAAGATAAATCTACGAAACTTTAGAATTGAAATACGTCTGGTGTACAGATGAAATTTCCAAATTTTGGTGAAAATTGAAAAACCGGAAGTGGGACATCGGAAACCGGAAGTGGGACCGTAAGTCCGTATCTCAAAAACGGCTGTAACGATTTTCTTCAAACTTGCTATATAAACACTCTATTAGATGTCCTTTCGAATGATATAGTTGGTTAGTTCAGGAAAATTGATAGGCGGCCTGTATAAATAGCTCAATTTCAGGCCTCGCAAAGGCGTTCCTTTAAAAACGGTTGTACGGATTTTTTTCAAACTCGCCATTTTAACTCACTTTTAAATATGCTTTTGTATGTAATTATTGTTTTCCTGTCAATAATTGAGTTTAACCGGAAGTGGGACATCGGAAACCGGAAGTGGGACCGTAAGTCCGTATCTCAAAAACGGCTCTAACGATTTTCTTCAAACTTGCTATATAAACACTCTATTAGATATCCTTTCGAATGATATAGTTGGTTAGTTCAGGAAAATTGATAGGCGTCCTGTATAAATAGCTCAAGTTCAGGCCTCGCAAAGGCGTTCCTTTGAAAACGGTTGTACGGATTTTTTTTCAAACTCGCCATTTTAACTCACTTTTAAATATGCTTTTGTATGTAATTATTTTTTTCCGGTCAATAATTGATTTTTTATAAAAGTTGGTATCTCACAAACGGCTCTAACGATTTTCTCTTTAGGTCACTTTTATGTTTTCTGATCACATTACCTCTTAAAAATGCATATAATACATGTAATAGCGGGTAATGAAAGTCGTGTGGTTGTTTCACACCAGATTTTTTTCTTTTCTTTTTATCTTTTTTTTTTTTTTTTTTTTTTTTTTTAAAGATGATAGGCCATCTTATTTCTTTATTTATTGAAAGTTAATTTAAATTATCTAAAATTAAGCTCTTAAAGTGAGAAAGATGTTTTTTTTTTTTTTTTTTTTTTTTAAATATGTATCCACATTACATTAATCATGATCTTCTAAATTCCAATATAACTTCTTACAGGTTGGTTAAGGTTTATTTTATTTATTTTTTAAGATAAGAAACATGAATATAACACTTGAAATTCTATAATTAAAAGACTTAGGGATATAATTAGCGTAAGCTAAATAATATTACACGCTGAGACATTTGAATTTAAATTTTAATGGTGTGTAGTGTTAGGGTTAAAGCCAGTTGACTAAAAGAGGGTACTAAACCAGAGTGGTGTACTCTCTGTAGAGAGTTTTTCTAAGCGTTGCATAGCCCTTATTTCTGCGAGTTTTGGAGAAAACCATGGAAAACTCCAAATGTATATGTCGACGAAAGTGACTTAAGTCGCTTTCGAACTTGGCAATTTCCGTCTACCAGCTTCCAGATATTTAAATTTTGATATTCCATTGATCAGAACATTGCAGAATTTTGCAGTTGTAGTTATAAAACTTTAATTTCTGAGATGATTTTATACAATTTTTTCCATTGTGTTGAATTTAAGATTCGCCATCATAAAAAAAAAAAAAAAAAAAAATCCGAAATTTCGTTTTAAATCCCACTTTAATAATGTTTGTTTTCATGTTTGAATAATTAATAGTATTAATGTTAAATTACGCATCATACGATGGATCGGGCCCCACCCATGAAAATTTGCAAGAGCCGCCACTGTTAATAAGTATATTAATTGAGTATATTAATTGAGCGGTTTTTTTATACCCCCCCCCCCCCTTAATTTGGCTTTATTTCTTAGGCTTAAAATAATTTAAGGTAACCCGGTTGTTGTTTTTCTGGCAACCCTGCGTTGGGATCCTTTGACTCCGTGTATAAAAGAGCTTTATTTTTCTTACAATTTGCATGATGGTGGTTTATTTAGATATTCTTAACTTATTTTAAGATGTATATAGAGTGTTTTTTATGTAATCATGTTATGTAATCATGTTTTAATGTCTTTATGAATAGTGTTTGTAATATCCAAGAATGGCTTGATTTGATTTATGTTTCTAGTTTATGTACATCGTTTCAATGAAGATGGTTAAAAATTGAATATTAACCGAAACGTCGGAATGTAAAGATATTTTTGGAATGTAAAGATATTTTATAAATAGTTTGATATGTTGAAAAGTATGCTTTATTCATATTTTTATAATTTAATTGACAGCATATATGAGTGGAATATATTTCTTTAGTGTTACAAATACTTAACGCAAACGAAAATGCAATTTGAACAGTTTCCGGTTATAGCCCTTAGTATGTCTGAATTGGCAAAGCATACTTTAATTCTAATCATACCATATTCTACAGAAAACATGTTTTTGAGAATACAAATAAACAAGAAGGAAAAAACATGTGGTTCGCATAGATTATTAACACTTTCCAACTGACATTTACTGAAGTTTTTCCTACAAAGGACAGGCTGACAGACAGATAGACTAAATGCATTTGTAAACATTGATGTAAAATGTTAAAAAAATTTAGCATAAACATAAAAGCAATTCCAGCAATTTCCGATTTTAATCCTTAATGTACTTGAATATTTTTGTGTATCCTTCTAAATCTTAACGCTAAATATATTTTATAGAAATCATGTGAACAATAGATGCCAATTTCATTATTATTGTAAACAGAGAACATACCATAGTGAACTTGAATAACATACATCATTTTGAAGATATTTTGGAAATATGTAAGACGCTAGAGGCAGACAGACATGTAAATAGACAGACGGACAGTCAGACGGATAGAAAAGCAGATAGATGGACAAATTGAAATCATAACCATTCTTAATGAAGTTTTTCCTACGTGATCACACAAAAGACAGGCTGACAGACAGACTAAATGCGATCATAATCACTCGTAAACATCGTTGTAAAATGTTAAAAAAGTTTATCACAAACGGAAAAGCAATTCCAGCAGTTTCCGATTGTAATCCTTAATGTATTTGAATACTTTTGTGTATCCCTCTAAATCTTAACGCTAAATATATTGTATAGAAATCATCGGCCGTCAGACGGATAGAAAAGCAGACAGATGGACAAATTGAAATCATAACGATTCTTAATGAAATTTTCCTACGTGATCACACAAAGGACAGGCTGACAGACAGATAGACTAAATGCATATTCACTCGTAAACATTGTTGTAAAATGTTAAAAAATTTTAGCACAAACGAAAACGCATTTCCAGTAGTTTCAGATTGCAATCCTTAATGTATTTGAATATTTTAATGTATCCCTGTAAATCTTAACGCTAAATATATTCTATAGAAATCATGCGAACAATAGATGTCAATTTCATTATTATTGTAAACAGAGAACATGCCATAGTGAACTTGAATAACATACATCATTTTAAGATATTCTGGAAATATGTATACTACGCTAGAGGCAAACAAACATGTAAATAGACAGATGGACAAATGGAAATCATTACCATTCTTAATGAAGTTTTTCCTACGTGATCACACAAAGAACAGGCTGTCAGACAAATAGACTAAATGCATAATCACTCGTAAACATTGTTGTAAAAAGTTAAAAAAGTTTAGCACAAACGGAAAAGCAATTCCAGCAATTTCCGATTGTAATCCTTAATGTATTTGAATATTTTAGTGTATCTCTCTAAATCTTAACGCTAAATATATTCTATAGAAATCGTGCGAACAATAGATGCCAATTTAATTATTATTGCAGGGATGGAACACGGGCGCAGTATTCATACCGGAATCTGTTTAAGAAATTTTACTACCTATAATATCGTTGATTTAAGAAGTAGAAAATTTTCTTACATTGATAGTGGTATGAATACTGCGCCCGTGTTCCATCCCTGTTATTGTAAACAGAGAACATACCATAGTCAACATGAATAACATACATCATTTGGAAGATATTCTGGACATATGTACGACGCTACAGGCAGACAGACATGTAAATAGACAGATGGACAGTTATTCGGATAGAAAAGCAGACAGATAGACAAATTGAAATCATAACCTTTCTTAAATATCGTTAGAAAGTTTTAAAAATGATTAATGCAAAGAAAAATGGAATTCAAGCAATTTTCAATTATAGCCCTTAATGTAACTGAATATTTTTGTGTGGCCTTGTAAATCTTAATGCTAATCATTACTATTTTCTATAGAAAGTATTTTTTTTTATGCTTATTAAAAATAAATGTCAATTTCTTTACGATTTGCACAAAATAAAAATGATAAAATTACATTTATAGAAATAACTCTCATAGAACGCAATGCTTTGAAATTTTTTGGGGTGACCGTGTACATAAAGCAGCAGGGTTATTTACGCCATTTTCAATAGGAAACATTATATAGTGAACATGAATATCACATATACATATCAATTTCAAGAAATTTCGTGAATATTTACCTGAGCGCAGTCGAGGAATTCAAATTATAACCACTCTTTAACATCGTTGCACTGAGAAAAAATTTTGTAACTAACATCTAGAATCTAAATTGTGGCTCTAGAAAAAGTAATTCAATGTCATCCTTATAAATTCTTGTCCCCTTTGAAAGTGAGTTCTAGAAACCACTATTAGAATTCTAGTGTGTTTGCCTATATTCTCGAGGGCAAAGTTATGTAAAAATCTCTGCAAATAAATGCGAATACAAGAGGCGGGTTTCAGCAACTATAATCATGGTTTATGACCCAATTCTAGTAAACCAAGCGAGAATTTCTCGCAATACAAAAGATTCAGAATATTGTTTCACCTTCTAGAAATGTGTAGACTAGAAATTCTCGATCATTTCGTCTATTCAGTTTACTGGCGTGCCTTATGCGCATAGCTTGGAAATCTATATTTCAAGTTAAGGGATTTAGAAAATGACTACTTATTCATTCTAGATGAAGGCGGCATATTTTTTTTTCTCAGTGTAGAAACTATTAAAAACGATTAATGCAAACGAAAATGCAATTTCAGTAAATTCCTATTTTAACCATAATATAACTGAATATATTTGTGCGGCCCTGTAAATTTTAATGCTAATGATATTATATTCTACAGAAAACATTTTCTTGTGCATATGTTAATAATAATTTCAATGTGATTTAATCAAAATAAAAGTATTAAAATATGATTTATAAAAAACCTCTCATAGAACGCAATGATTTAGAATACTTTCAGGTGTCCCTGTAAACAAACCAGCATTGATATTTACCCCCATTTTCAATAGGGAATATCCCATGGTGAACTTGAATAACATATATCAGTTTCAAGAAATTACATAAACATTAACGGGAGTTAGAGAATGGATAGACAGACTGACAGACAGACAAACCGAAGTCATAACATTTTTTAACTTGTTTGGAAAGTGTTATAAATGCCAATTTCATTATGATTTAAGTAGTACTAAGTTATTTAAATGTGATTTTTGGAAATGCCTCCCATAAGACACAATGCATTAACATTGTCTTGTGTGTCCCTGTACACAAACCAATCGTGCTATTTATTCCATTTTCAATAGGGAACTTTAATATCATATATCCCTTTAAAGGAACTCTCAAATTATTTACAGACGCTAGAGCGCGGACAGACGAACTGACAGACAGGCAAACCGGAGTAATTAACATTTGTGTAGGAAACGAAAAGTGTATCTTGAAAAGTTTAATTGCTCAATTTATTATTATCTGCCGTTTTAATATCGTCTTAATTTAAGGATTAATGACTTTGAAAAAATGAAGATTAATCCTCTCCCCTCTGGGAGTAGAAAACCAAGTTTTACCCCTGACTGAGCTTGAATTGTCAGCAAACGTTATTATTATTAAAATGTTGCTTTTTAGCACTTTCCAACAAAGTTGAAAAAAGTTAATGACTTCGGTTTGTCTATCTGTCCGCGCTCTAACTCCCGTAAATATTCATGGAATTTCTTGAAACTGATATATGTTATTCAAGATCACAATCGGAGGTTTCCTATTGAATACCTCTACTCGTTTGAATACAGGGACACCCGAAAGTATTCCAGAGCATAGTGTTCTATGAGAGTTATTTCTATAAACCATATTTTAATACCTTTACACAAATCTTAATGAAATTGAAATATGTTATACAAGTTCACTATCGGATGTTCTTCATTGAAAATGGAGTAAATATCATTGCTGGTTTTTGATCAGGGGTACCCGAAAGTATTCTATGTGAGAGGTATTTATATAAACCATATTTTAATACCTTTATTTTACACAAATCTTAATGAAATTGAAATATGATATTCAACTTTATTGTCAGATGTTTCAACATTGAAAACGGAGTAAATAGCATCAATGGTTTGTGTACAGATACACCAGAAAGAATTCCAAAGCATTGCGTTCTATGAGAAGTATTTCTATAAACTAAATTTTAATAACTGCACTTTGCACACATCTTAAGGAAATTGAAACATGTTTCATATACACAAAGGAATGCTTTCTATAGAATATAGTATGATTAGCATTAGATTTACAGCGCCACACAAAAATATTCAGTTACATTAAGGGCTATTATTGGAAATTTTATGAAATTGCATTTCCATTTATATTAAGTGTTTTTAACTCTTTCTAGCAATTTTTAACTGTGAAAATGATTTCAATTTTTGTGTATCTGTCTGTCCGACTGTCTATCTTTCTATCTGTCCGTCTGCCCACCCCAACGTCCTTAAATATTTTCAGAATTTTTTTAAATGAATATGTATTATTTAAATTCCCTATGGAATGTTTCATATTTAAAATGACATTAATAGATCTTGTATAACTGGTTTGTGTACAGGAGCGCTTAAAAAAATTCCAATGCATTACGTTTTAGGACAGACATTTTTATAAATAACTTTCTACTGTAAAAATTATAAAGAATTTGACATTTATTGTGAATCTGTTAAAATAATGTTTTATTTAGAATATGATATGGTTAACCTTCAGGCTAACGTAGGGCTACACTAACATATTCAAACACAATAAGAACAGGAATTAGAATCTCAGGGCTGCATTTACGTTTGTGTTAAGCATGTATGACAGGTTCCAGCAATGTTTAAGAGAGTACAATTATGAATACAATTAGTCTATTTGTATGCCTTTCAGTTCTTCTGTCTGTTCGTTGTGGGATAATGTAGGCAAAGAACATTAAAAGTTATATGATACTACGATTACGTACAGTTCAAAAGTGTTAATAATCAATGCGTACTGGATGATTTTTCGTTCTTGTTTAACTATAAAACTGTTCGTGAATAAGAATTTACTAAAAGAAATTATTATTGATAACAAATTTGCTCTTACGAAATACACAAAACCCAGAAGAAAATTTCCAATCTAAAAAACTTCAGCTTCTCATAATTATTTCCTGCACGATATGCTTTACCCTGTTAAGCTTATAACGGCCCTCTTCACTTACCGTCGCCGGAAGCCCGAGCCAGTGTTATTCTATGGGGAAATTTTCTTTACAAATAACTTATTAGCTAATACATATTTTTAAATTCTGTTTTCACATTCTGAAAATTCCCAGCTGTTAAATTGATGGACCTTTTTCAAAAAATTATTTTTTTATATTTTATTTTGAAGCTGCAAAAAACGAATTTTCAATATGTAAAATTTTTTCATTTTGCAATTTCAAAATAAAATATTACAAATTAAAAAAATACATTTTTAAAAAAGGTCCGTCAATTGAACAGTTAGGAATTTTCTGAATGTGGAAACAGAATTTAAAAATATATATTAGTTAATAAGTTATTTGAAAAGAAAATTTCCCCATAGAATAACATTGGCTCGGGCTTCCGGCGGCGGTGAGTGAAGAGGGCCCTTAATCAAGAAATGTATGCGATAAAAATAAAGAAAAATATCGAGAAACAAGAACTGATGGACAAAAATTAGATAATTTCAGTTTTTAGGAGATTAGTTTGCAGCTTCGGGACTTGTTATTGTTATAATAATGTCGGATAGGATAACATTTTCGGAACGACCTACATATGTTTACCCTTTTAAATGAAAAGTGTGGATTCTTTTTAATACTGTACAGAAGTATTTTTAAAAAGGACACACAAAAAAAAAAAAAATTGTTTGTGTGTGCGTGCATGCATGAGAGAGATTACTGTACACAATACGTCAAGTTGTTAGTTTTTGGGATAATAGCTTTCAAAGTTATAAATTTTCTTCACTGGAGATTCAATGACAAAACATTTTCACTCAATAATAATAATAATAATAATAATAATAATAAAATATTGCTATGTGCTGTTATCTACATGTAATCTAAATTGTAATGAACCCTTAAATGTCATATGTTGCCGAAAGGCAACATACGCAATTTTGTCTTCTAAAATAATATTAGAATAACATTAAAGCTCTAATTCTAATGCTTCATGTTTGCTGATTTGCAACAGATTGCTTTTTAGCTGTAAACCATACTTAAAATAAAGTATAATTTTTACTTTCTCTTACCCATAAGGTAGAGAAATTATTGTTTTTGTGTCAAATTTTCGAACGCGAGATTTTGTTATATTTACACGTTCTGAGGTCCCCTGAGTACGAAAATCATGTTTTTAGCAAATGGTTTGTGTGTCTGTCTGTTATTAAATTATGGCAAAAAGTTCAAACTTGGTATTCTAAATGTGTATCATATACGGATGCTACAGTAAGCTTTTCGTTCAGATCAAGCAAATGGTTCGTGTACAGGGACAATCAAGAGAATTCGAATACATGACGTCTATGGGGGAAATTACAGGTAAGTAGAGTTTAACGTCTATAGACTGCACTAAACCAAATGAAACGAATATATATATATATATATATTGTAATAGAGATAGTCAACTGGGAAAAAAAATTGTGTATGTAGGAGCCTCGCCTCTCGAAGTCCCCCTCGAGGGGAGTAAATTTTCATGATGGGTATCTTTCAAAAGAGCTCGCCAATACCTTTAAAACGAATGGTTGAACCATCGATCTGCGATAATTTAAAACAAAGTTATCGATTTTTTTTTTTTTTTTTTTGAGATTAAAATGGACTTTTTTCGGATATTTAGTGTTATACTACTTCTTTAATATGGAAATCGTCTGCATTATCATAAAACATAATTTTTTTTTAAATAATAATTTTAATCAATTATTTTTTAATAACCGAATAAATTTTCTATAAATCTAAGTGCATTAATGAAACGGGGGGTTGAGGAGGGCGGTAGCCCCCCCTCACACAGAATTAATTATCGTATAAGACTCTTCCGAAGCCTAATTTGAATTGCTTAACATAGGTTTACATAACATCGTTATCTTACCTCTTAATCTCGAACCTGTATTTATAGTATTAAATTTCAGGGTAAGAGAAAGTCGTGTGAGTGACACACCAGATTATTTTAAGTATTTTTCCCGTGATTTATTTGAAGAGAGAAAAGGTGATTTATTTAAAAAGAGGATCAGTTTTTAAATTGATTTTTTTTTTTTTTTTTTTTTTTTAAATCAGGCATTTAATGGTTAAAATAAATAGAACGAACAAAAAATGTAAATCATAATTTGATTAAATGTACACAAAAATTTGAAACTTTTATTACTTATAAAATTAAGCAGAATTGGAAAAATCAATTCTTCATTTAGGAATGAATGCAAAAACAGGTTTTACAAATTATTTGGTGCTGCCATCTGCAGGCAAATAAGGATTCGAATCTAAAATTCACATCTTATAAAAGAAAATAGAATCAGAAAAAACAATTTACTTATAATAATCAGTAATCTATGCAATGAAAATAAGGGGATGGGGAGGATGCATGAAAAAAGCGAATGAAACGCTAGAAAAAATAAACAATAACAATACAATGAATAATAAAATCAGAAAATACTTTTGCTATCTATCAAGAACGATTTACTATATATCAAGAATGAATATCAAGAACGATTTAAAAACATTTAAGGATAGTATGTTTCATTTAAGATGGACCATATTCCTCGTTTGGGTTCGAGACTATAAAAAATCAGCTGTTTTCGGTAAACAATTCTCAACTCTACCATAGCAAAGCATTGTGGCTTGCAAATTTTTATCTTGCAATATTATTTATAAGAGTTACAGATTATATGAAATTGAAGTAAGAGTGATATAGTGATAACTTTGTTTTGTTTTTAATCCAGTTTTAGTAATATACTTTAATATTAATCAACATATATAATATTAAAAGTTGCCGTTTGAACTGTGGCGATGTTAACAAATTTAAATGGATGTTCCATTTAGTAAATTCCTTTATTAAAGTGATTGAAATTCTATTTATTTAAGCTTTGATGTCTATATATATGTGTGTGTGTATAAAATGTTCTTATTAATCTTTTTTTCATTATATATATGTATGTATATGTGTGTGTGTATACATAAAATGTTCTGCAATTTTACGATATGGAATAGTCTTAACTTTATCATTCGATTCAGTTGTTTACATTTCACTTTTGTTCTTGTTTGAGCATTATTATTAAGTTTCACTGCAGAAATATTCAGGAAAATGTTATACGTAACAATAAATTGCCATCTTGAATCTAATTTGTTTATAAAATATCGGCCACGTGTTCGGCGATTTTACCTACGGTGACGTCACAGGAATATTGTCCATTACAATTATAAATACAGTGTGAATGGGAAAACAGTCCTTCTTTTCTTTAATGGACCATATTCCTCCTTTGGGTTCGAGACTATAAAAAATCAGGTGTTTTCGGTAAACAATTCTCAACTCTACCATAGCAAAGCATTGTGGCTTGCAAATTTTTATCTTGCAATATTATTTCTAAGAGTTACAGATTATATGAAATTGAAGTAAGAGTGATATAGTAATAACTTTGTTTTGTTTTTAATCCAGTTTTAGTAATATACTTTAATCTTAATCAACATATGTAATTTTAAAAGATGTCATGTGAACTGTGGCGATGTTAACAAATTTAAATGAATGTTCCATCTAATAGATTCCTTTATTAAAATGATTGAAAATCTAATTATTTAAGCTTTGATGTTTATATATATGTGTGTGTGTGTATAAAATGTTCTTATTAATCTTTTATTCATTATATATATGTATGTGTGTGTGTGTGTATACATAAAATGTTCTAAAATTTTACGATATGGAATAGTCTTAACTTTATCATTCGCTTCAGTTGTTTACATTTCTCTTTTGTTCTTGTTTGAACATTGTTATTAAGTTTCACTGCAGAAACATTTAGGAAAATGTTATGCGTAACAATAATATGGCATCTTGAATCTAATTTGTTTACAAAATATCGACCACGAGTTCGGCGATTTTACCTACGGTGACGTCACAGGAATATTGTCCATTAGAAATAATAAAATTAAATCGAATGAAAATTTAATCGAAACTTTAATTCGAATAATTTTAATCTCTATTTATGTGATTTTTACTCTTACAAATAAATAAAAGAGCAAAGCGCGATTACATGTTGGCAACTGGAGCTTTAAACCGGTGGATAATGAAGAAGTATAGACAGCCGAAGGGAGCTAGTCTTTTAAAGAATCTATATAATGTTTCTCTAACGTGGACCAGTTATGACTAAATTTAGTCGAAACGATACGTCAGTGACTTAAGGTGTTATCTGATTAGTCAACCCAGACCCAAAACATAAATTCGACTGCTAGAGACAAAGCGATTATAAGCACTTTGGCCACAGATTTCGGCTACCAAAATTTAATTTAATATACTTGAAAGGCCCATTTTCTTAAAATTGAAAAAATATTAGCTTATTGTGCAGAAACATATACTCAAAATCTCATATTTAGAAGTACATTTGGAAGAATTTAAAGCCAATTAGGTGTCTATTTATTCGCATTCAATGGTGGCTATTCGGTAGGACGGTGGTGGCACTAACTATTAAATATTTTTAGATTTTTCATTCATTATAAATAGAATGAACGTTATTTACTTTTATTTATTTATTTATTTTGTAGATATATTTATTAACTATGGAATTTCTATTAGGTATGATATGATAATTTAATTCAGTCAAGTTTTAAGAAATAATCGATTTTTAATATAACAATAATTTAATTCTAAGATTCTTTAACTTAGCATCGGAAAAAAATTATTTTCTAAAATTGAAATTATAATGCAAATATCAAAGATTTAAATCTCTTTTATCAAAAAAATAATCTGGTGTGTCACTCACACGACTTTCTCTTACCCTGTATTTCAATACTGTGAAGCTAGGTTGCAGATTAAGTCTTAAGTACAACAGCGTAAGATAATAAATTTCAATCTACTTTTAAAATAATCTAAAATAGATTTAGGTAATTTAGGTACAGTTTTATTTGACATGTAATTCTGCGTGAGGGGGTTGCTGCCCCCTCAACCCCCCCCCCCCTTCCGTTCAATTACAGAGCATACAATTATTTAAATAAAGAAAAAAATCAAAACTATTATTAATTTGCCTTCAAACTTAAGCGGACACCTAATATGGACTTCAAAATACCAATTTGAATTTCTTGCAGCTATTTGTTTTTAAGTTATGCTGATAACAGATATACATGCAGATCGACCGCAGAAAACTGGACTTTCGTAATTAAGGTATCTCAAAACGTGATTTTATACAAAAAAAAAAAAAAAAAAAAAATGAAAATCTAAAAAAATTACTTTGTTTACAGTATGCGTATGAAAAATTATTTTTTTTTTCCTGAACAGTTTTCGTCGACATAATAAAATGTAGCGAAGCACTTCCATCAATTACATTCAATAGAAAAGAACATTTAGCTTTTGTGTAGCCCTGTATATTGTCTATAACCAATATGCACTATAAACAATACCATGTACTTAAATTTAGTCATACTTGAAAACCATCTAACGAAAAAGGAATTGCAATTCCAGCAATTTTCAAGTATAGCCGCAATATACCCAAATACTTTGGGTAGCCCTGTAAACGAATTATGAATGATTTCCATACAACAATCTACACAAAACATGCGTCTATGCATTTAATAAATTTCCTGTTTCCGTTTTGTTTAAGTCAGCATATAGATGTGATACTATACTCACCAGCAATTTTCCCATAGGCATAATGTATTTGAATTCTCTTGGATGTCCCTGTACACAAACCATTTGCTTCATCCGAACGTAAAGCTTAGTGTAGCATCCTTATATGATACACATTTAGAATACCAAGTTTGGACTTTCTGCTATTATTTGTTCTTAAGATATGTGATAACAGACAGACACACACAGATCAAACGTTAAAAACATGATGTTCGGATTCAGAAACGTGTAAATACAGTGAAACTTGAATAATTCGAACTTGTTTAATCCGAAATTCTGGATAATTCGAATTTCTTACTCGGTCCCTTGAATTTTGTAATAAAATAATGTTAAAAAATCGTGAGTAATTCGAATTTTATTTTGGATAATTCGAAATTTCTTACGATTACCTTTAAAATATTACAGTAAAATTTGTTCCCGAGATTTTTCTCAGATAAGTGCATTATTTATTTTAACAGTCTTTCAAAAGAAGGATATGGAAATACAAGAGAAGCCCCTACCTAGTGCATCAGAAGATATGGTGCACATACATGAACTTCGAGGTTTTTTTTAATTGAAAGTCATGTCTAATGTAGAAGATTCTATTTTTGTATCAATTGATAGGTTGAAGTCGTATGCTATGACAGAAAGACTGTACTTAAAGAAGAAATGAGAAATATCTGACTATTTTTTTAAAAAGTGTGGAATAATTAAGCTCATAAAAAATATTGATTTACTGGAAGAAAAAAATGTAGCAGTATTCTTAGATATAAAGTTTATGTGTTAAATGTTTGATCGTAGAGTTTTAATTTTTTAATTTATCTCTTCTTTTTGACAAAATAGTATATGTAATTCGAATTTTTGGATATTTCGAATTTTTCTCTGGTCCCTTCAACTTCGAATTATCCAAGTTCTACTATAACAAAAACTCAATTTCGAAATGTTGATCCAAAAGCAATACTTTTTCTACCATATATATGGGTAAGAAAAAGTAAAAAGGGCGGAAGAAAGAAAAGGAAAAAATTAAAAATTTTCGTTTATTTTATGTATGAGATTATTCTGAAAATCATATTAGGTATGAGGGTACTATCCCGCACATGCTCTGCGCGGGAGTATTCTGATCCAACTTCACTACAAACAGATGCTCGCTTATTAGAAGAGAAAGAATGAAGACAAATTTAACAAAAAAATACATTTGTTTTTGAGGTCAATTGGTGTCAAAGAGGTCAATTGGAGGTTAGCATATCAGGCTCCCTATGAAACTTTAAAATTTCAAACAGGAACGAGGGAAGCTCTTGTTAGCACGTTGGTAAGACTTTATTAAGATGAATATTTTTACTTCCATTACCTTACTACCGTAGGTAATGGAAGTATTGTATTCCGTTCAAAAAATTCGATATCGAGTTTTCACCTGATTTACACGTATTAAGGCCTCCTGAGTCAAAAAAGTAGTTTTTGGCAATTGGTCTGCATGTATGTATGTGTGGAATCTCCTGGCTATCATATCTCCGAAACTAATAAAGATAGAACTACGAAACTTCAGAATTGATACAGGTCTGGTGTACAGGTGAATTTCCCAAATTTTGGTGAAAATTATAAATCCGAAAGTGAGACCGTAGATCCGTATCTCAAAAACGGCTCTAACGATTTTCTTCAAAATTGCTATATAAACAGTCTATTAGATGGCCTTTCGAATGATATAGTTAATTAGTTCCGGAAAATTGATAGGCATCTTGTATAAATAGCTCAATTTCAGGTGTCGCAAGTGTGTTCCTTTAAAAATGGCTGCACGGATCTTTTTCAAACTCGCCATATTAACTCCCTTTTAAATATTTTATTGTATGTAATTATTGTTTTCCGGTTAATAATTGAGTATGCCAAGTTTTAGTAATAGTTGGTGTCTCAAAAACGGCTCTAACGATTTTCTCGAAAATTGTTATATAAATCCATTTTAGATACCCTTTTCATGTATTATGTGGTTATTACAGAAAAATTAACGGTCATTCTGATTAGATAGTTCAGATTTAGATCTCGGAAATTGGTGTTTAAAAAAAAAAAAAACTCTATCGCCATTTTTTTTTTTTTTTTTTTTTTTTTTAACTCTTTGTGTAAACTCTGTTTTATATGTCTTTACACGTCTTTCAAGTTTCTCTTACTGAAAAATTCCAAAAAATGTATATGATATCGCCAAAAAATGCATATAATACGTGTAATAATGGAAGTCATGTGGTTGTTTCCCACCAGATTTTTTATTACTTTTTTTAATGATGCTTGTAAATGGACACATCTTGGACGTGAAAATTCTGTGTGAGTAGTGAGACAAAAAATGATAAGGTCATAATTAGTCCCAAGTTGTTTATTAAAATTTCTATAATGGGACACGTCACAGATGGATTACATAATGAATTTGATGGTATTTACAGAGATAAAAAGTTATAGTACTGCATTACATTTCGTTTCAAAACTACAGATCTTCCTTCACCAACCTCCAGACATCGTCTCTCGAGATGTGCTTCTCGTCCCGAGAGCTGGGTTGCCATTCTTATTTGTGGCGGCGCAAGTTTGCCAGATTTGGCGCACCTTACACGCCCCACCTAAACATAAAATTAGCCCACAGTGGCTGATTTTATCACTTTAAAAAACAAAACACACACACATGTATAAATGCTATTACAAAACATATACTTTCAAAATACTATTCAATACACTATATATATATAAATGCTATTACAAAACATATACTTTCAAAATACTATTCAATACCCTGTATAATTTTAATTTGATTATATATATATATGTAATATAAAAAAATAAAATAAAAATAATGCAAGCAAACTATTATTCCAGCCTTGACAGAGCGTCTGCACCTCTGTGCTGGACACTTGGTCTATGAGTGATGGAATGATTCCATCTTTGAAGAGCTAGAGCCCAACGGGTTAACTTGGGACTCTTAGGAGTAGTCTGATTTAAGTACTTAAGTGGATTATGATCAGAAATTATCTCTACCTTAGCCCTCAAATTTGTTCAGTCCGAATAAAACTGCCCATGCTTCTTTTTCAGTGTTTGCCCAATTTTTCTGCGTCGTATTGAATTTTTGGCTTGCGAACGCTATTGGGCTATAAGATCCATCAGCATCTTGTTGGGTTAAACAACATCCTACACCATAGTCAGATGCATCGCAATGAACTTGGAATGGCAAGTTGGCATCGGGGGTAGCCAGGCTAGTTACCTCACACAATAACTCTTTTAGTTTATCAAAAGATTTTTGTTCAGCCTCACCCAACTGACTATGTTTGATTTATTTTTCTTGGTCAGCTCCGTGAGTGGAGAAGATATTTCCGCATAATTCGGTATATAAGTGCGACAGAAACCCATCACTCCCAAAACAGACCTGACATCCTTTTTAGTGACCAGCTTAGCTAACTTTCTAATAGCTGACATCTTATCTTCTTCAGGACCATGCCTACCTCTCCCTATCACATGACCCAAATATTTTATTTTCCGTGAAGCAAAGGAACATCCAATCTCACCGAGAAACCTAATTTATATAACTCGGTTAGAATCAACTCTAAATAGGCCAAATGTTCTTCAAAAGACCTAGAGAAGATGACAACATCATCCATATATGCCTGTGCATAATCTGAATGAGCTTTTAAGATACGGTTCATTTCTCGTTGAAAAGTACTCGATGCCCCTGCTAGACCAAAAGGCATTGTCTTCCACTGGTACACGGCACTGTGAGTGGTAAATGCTGTTAATGGTTTACTTTCCTTATCCATTTTAATTTGCCAGTACCCCTTTAAAAGATCTAAACTGGTTAACCAATGGGCTGATCCTGCAGTGAAAATTAACTCTTGCATATCTTTCATGGGAAAAACCGGAACTTTTGTTACCGCATTTAAAGCCCTGGAATCGATACACATTCTTACGGAAGAATCTTTTTTCGCAACGCAAACAATTGGATGAATTATTTCAGATTCTGATGGTTCTATTAAATCTAGATCTAACAATTCTTGAACCTGACGTTCAACTTCCTTCCTATATGCAATGGGAACACTGTAACAATGGGGTTTTTTCCGAATTGCATTTGGTAATAATTCAATTTTATGAGTGCCCACCGAGGTTGGTTGAACAGGTTTAGTAAAGATATGTTTAAATTTTACAATTAAATTTCTAAGAGTTTTCCACTCAAAAGCATTGAAATGTTCAACTTTAAGACTATCAAGAATTTCAAAGAATTTAGATTCCTTGGTAGCGGTAGGTAAAGTTTCAACATGACCGAATTCTTTTTCTTCCTCAAAAATAACATTTACAGAATTCGAACTAGCTATATAATGTTTTAATTTATTTTGATGAATATGTTTGGTCGCACCATCTGCCAATTTCACTATAAAAGAATGAGGATTACGGTTTTCAACAATAGTTGCAGGACCCTGCCATCTGGAAAATAATTTATTTGTCGAATCGGGTATTAAAACTATCACCTGATCCACAACTTTGAATACTTTGTTAGCCGATCTCAAATTGTGGTAGTAAGCTGTTTTTTCCTGTTGTACTGCCAAAACAAGTTTGGCTTGCTCCGCAGCCTTCTTAAGTTTTAATTTTAAATCTTCTAAATATTTGGCAACAGGAGTAGTACCTAACTGTATATTATTATGTCTCCCGGTCCAAGTAGATTTTAAAATTGACAAAGGACCTTGTGATTGCCTACAATACAGTAACTGAAATGGAGACACACCAGTAGTTGAATGGGGTATTTCTCTGTACGCCCACAACACATAAGGAATTTGCAAATGCCACCCTCTACCTTCTTCCCTTATTACATTATATAACATGTTTTTCAGTGTTCTATTGAATCTCTCCACCAATCCGTTCGATTGTGGATATCCTGGGGTAGAGAATCTTGGACTGCTCCCTATACGTTTCTCGAACTCTTTAGTCAGTTCAGCTATGAAGTTTGTCCCGTTATCAGACGCGATAACATTCGGTATTCCGTTCCTCGAAAAAATGCTTAGCAACGCTTCACAAGTTGTTTTTGCATTTAGACTAGTCAATGGTATGGCTTCGCCCCACCTAGTATGTTGGTCGACCATACACAATATATATTTATGTTCCTTCGAACTTGGGGGATCAATCGGACCTATCACATCTATATTTACTACCTGAAATGGTAATTCCGGTCTCGTCACCGGCGTGATCGGCGTTCGGTCATTCGTTCTAACTGCTTGAGTGAGTTGACACTTTACATGATCTACAATATTTTTTTACGTCAGCCCTCATAGCTTCCCAGAAGAATGAGTATTTGATCCTCTCTAGAGTTTTTCTAGGACCCATATGGCTGCTAAACACTGAGGTATGAGCAAGTTTTAGTACCTCCTTTCGTCTACATCCTGGAAGTACAAGTTGCCCAATGCTCTCCCCGAGTATTTTGTCCCTATGAAATAAGTAACCATCTACCTCATAGTAATTACCCTTACCTTCCTTAGCATGCTTCCAAGCTACTGCTAAATCGGTACACTGCTCTTGCTCAGAGCAAAAAGTATCAGCTACCATACTTCCCTTATTTGGTTCAGTGATTGCCTCACCATCCTTAGCATTTACCGTTCCCACTTCATTTCCACATGAAGAAATTTCCCTTTGAGATTCCTCAAAAATAAAATTGTCCCGTGCTTTTTCTGACAGTGTCCTAGATGAAACTTCCGTCGTTCCATCTAAATTTCCTGAGTCACCCTTCAGGTCCTGAGAGTTCTGAGCCAGTGAAATTCCTTCCCTCCGGGCTCCTCCCAACATGTTCAAAACATCCGGTGAAAGTAACACGTCTTCCACCAAAACATCTGCCAAAGCACACAACACTTTCTGATGCACCACATTAACCTGGCCACCAGTAGCAAGACCTAACGGAACGTAAACTAATGGGCATTTCACCGCCGGATTAAAAATACCCTTCAAGAAAATTGTAGAAGCGCCTTCGACCGAAATTCCCGGAACTAGTTCTTTTTTGACAACCGTAATTTCTGTTCCCGAATCCACTAATGCGTCAACTAATTTACCATCTACACTGATAGATGATAGATGTCTTTTTTAGTTTGCATAATTTATCCTCAATAGCTCGCCTAGGGATGACTTCCCCTAGTAAGTCTACCCTGACCGATACAGTTTCTTCCTTTGAGTCTTTACCCCCTGCAGAAACTTTGTTAATGTTAAGCCTCCTAGTATCTGACTCTTTATTTTTTGGACAATCCCGTCTGAAATGTTTGTCAGATCCACATGTGAAGCACGTTGGTTTTTTAATTTCTGCGAGCTTTGATTTTTCGAAATTTTTCTTGGGGAAAAAAATGTTAAAATCGGATCTTTTTTCACTAAACTGCGGTTTACCCAACTTAGAATGATACCCCTTTTTATCAAAATCCATCCCCTTTGCTCTTACTGACCCATCATAGGACTTACCCTTAGATGCATAAAATACATCACAATGCTTACCTAAATCCTTTGGCTTGAACCAATCTTCTCCTTGAAGAACTCCTATGTGGATTGCAGTTTCTGCATCCAAGGTTTGAAGCATCTTATCCGATACAATGAGCTGATTCAGCGACTCAAAATCACTTACCTTCCTGGCCTTGCAGTAATACAGCCACATTGTGGTTAACCTGGACGCGAATTGAGAAAAATTCTCGTCAGGATTACGTTTTGCCCTACGAAAATTTTCTAAACATAATTTTGGAGAAGCTTCATAATCTTGTAACACTAATTTTTTCAAGGATTCATAGTTATTCAATTCCTTTTCTTCAATATTAGCTAACAGATTAGTTACTTTATCCCCTAATAAGCAAAGTAAAACTTTAAGTTTAAATTCGTCGTTAACATTTTTATTTACAAACGCTTTCTCTAAACTAGAGAAAAAACAGTCCCATCCATCTGATTTAATAGGAACCTTAACTGTTAAGAGTCTAACCATCCTTACTATTTCATCTAAAGATTTTATACGCGTGGTTTGATCACTATTTTGAACCAAATTTTGATTACTCTTAGACATCCAAACAAAGTTTTTCCAATTCAAATTTCTGCCTTTCTCTCTCTGTCTGTAACTTAAATTCCCGCTCTAGTTTTAACTTATTTTCATCTTCTAGTTTATGTTCCCTCTCTACCCTTTCAGCTATGATAGCCTCTAAATTTTCTTACGCCTCATTCTCTTTATATCGCTTATTAGCTAAAATTAATTCCTTTAACTCCGCTTTAGACAACTTTTCATCAGGTATTTCCCCATAATCTTGTGCCAGACAAATTAAATCTGCCTTTTTATTACTTTTATTTAGGAAAGACATCTTTTTATTTATTTTTATTTTTATTTTATTTTTATTTATTTATTTTATTTATTTATTTATTTATTTATTTATTTTGAGCTACCCTAATGCCAAATTACCTTACAATAAAATGAAAATAGAAAGCAAAATATATACAAAATATACAAGAAAGATCAAAAGAAATATTATTCTTTTTATACGAGAACAAAATAATAATAATAATAATAATTACTTAGGAAGTAAATAATGATGCATTAAAATTATCCCTAATAACTCAGTTTTATTCTTATTTATCTTTACTCTTTTTTTTTTTTTTTTTTTTTTTTTTTTTTCTTTCCTTCTAATAATTAATTACCTTGGAAGGAAACACCAATGCTTTAAAACTATCGTTAATAATTCAGTTACAATAAACTAGAGAAGAAAAAAAAGATACTTTCAACTGTCTTCTCAAAAACAAAATAAAATAAATAAATTTATCATTTAAGTATTTCATAAACCACAGCAATATATATTTACTTTATATATATATACTGAGACAAGAAATAGATTTACTTTTCTCACTTTTACTAAGCTGCAATAATAAAACAAGAAAATAAAACTCTTTTCCAACCACAAATTAAAAGAACATATATGATCAAATCGAAGAAAGAAGAAGAAAAAAAAATAATTTTACAGTATGCCGAGGACTACTCATTTGACGCCAATAAGAATAACAGATGTCTACCACCTGCTTTATTTTCGTAGAGTGAAAAAGAAACAAATCCATAATTATTATACATTTCACATATTCTGAGATATGTCTAATTAAACTATATAATAGATATTCCACGATAGAACATTTAAGAATATCTAGAATCCTATTACTTAACACTTTAATTAAAATGAAACACAATTACAATAACTACATACATCGCGCGCAGTAAACAGAACAATAATTGAATGTAGGATACATAAGACGAATATAACTTCTTACAGGCCACACAGGCGTCTTACACGAAAAACGTCTACATCTTTCAGCAAGAACCGATTAACTTCTGACTGACTTCTGAAATCAAAATGTTTTCACTTCACTTTATGGATTGGCAAAATATCATTAGATATTTTGCCAAGAATGGCGGCAGCGCCGTCTATATTGTTTAAAAAGATAGGAAAGATGGCTCAATATCTATAAGCTATTTAATGTATTCGTAAGAGTTTAAACTTAGCGCGTTACATTCTCCCCCTCTGTTCCCGAGCCTAGGTCTCGAGGCGGGAACAGCACTTAAAGCTTTCCGCGGATACCACAGGAGATTCAACTTTTGTAACTATAACATTTTAACATGACGATGAAGGTCGATGCGCAATAGATACCTAAATTTAATTTAATCGGGGTTTACTATTTCAAAGGTAGTACATTCTCCCCCTAGTCGGAAGATATGATTATTTCTTATGCATTTAGTTAATTTTATTCTAAAAATATGGCTATACATTTGAAACAACTTTGAAATAAAAATTGTGATAATAATTGTACTAATTAAAAACTATTAAACATTTATATTTCACATTAGAGATCAAATAACCATAATAAAAAATATATATTTATATAAAAAATATTCCACATGATTCGATAATCGAATAAATTTAATATTCTTTTTTTTTTTTTTTTTTTTTTTTTTTTAATCAGCTTGCTGCATTAACGATTAAAATTCTGATAGAAGAAAAATATATAGTACGTACAGTACCTTAGTGTGCGGGTAAAACAAATAACGAAACGAACGACTATACTTGAAAACTATAGAATCAGTCATTCATACATGTCACTGTACTGAAACACTCAGTTTAAGAGTTCTCACGACAAGGATAAATTTCGTGTAGATCGGACGTACGGAGCTATGCAAAAAGAACACTTTAAAACATATAAAAGCTGATAGTGTGTGTATACTGCACTCTGTCTGTATACACACGTTATTTTCACATAGGAGGGAATACACGGAGCGAACACTTATAATACACAATCGCTGGTGGTGTGTGTATACTGCACATTGTATACACAATATTTTTTTCTTTTGTTGCTTTCACTATATGGATCATTCGAAATTTATAAGACGATATTTAAAAATTGTAGACGAACGAGAACACCTTCAATTTAGAACACGTAGGTGCTTTACACCTACACAAAATATTGGATCCATACGTTAGGCTCTGCTTAGCCCGTAGAACACTTGAGAATTTACAGACTTAAAAACTGCACGTAATACTTCCATCATCTTATTTGGATGACCAGATGACCACCGGCTATTGTGGCCGTTCCGCCGTGACACCACAATGTGTACAATTATTTCCTCGTCTCTCTTCACCATCCCTATTTCTGACACCAGTGTAAATGGACACATCTTGGACGTGAAAATTCTGTGTGAGTAGTAAGACACAAAAAATGATAAGGTCATAATTAGTCCCAAGTTGTTTATTAAAATTTCTATAATGGGACGCGTCACAGATGGATTACATAATGAATTTGATGGTATTTACAGAGATAAAAAGTTATAGTACTGCATTACATTTCGTTTCAAAACTATAGGTCTTCCTCCACCAACCTCCAGACATCGTTTCTCGAGATGTGCTTCACGTCCCGAGAGCTGGGTTGCCATTCTTATTTGTGGCGGCGCAGGTTGGCCAGATTTGGCGCACCTTACAATGCTTTTTTAGCAGGTTATGATTGATTAATATTTTCATCAAAAGTTACCCCCCACACGCACACACACACTCAGACCACCACCAGAGCCTGATCGGACAAACGGAGTAGCCACTTCAAGGGTCCCTCAAATCATATACAGGGAAAATATTATTTTTAAAATATCATATACAGCTTGAATTCTTAGATTTTGTGAAAATGCAAAGAAGTCAACAAAAAACCGCTTATTATCTAACTTAACTGTCGAAGAACCTAATAAAGCGGAATATGCAGTGCTAAAATATGCACAAGAGAAACGTTTTTCTAATCAGTCTAGGAACAAATTTAACTTTCCGACATTTATTGACGAGAAAGAATTAATTAGAGTCTATACCAGAATTTCCATGAGAGAAGACTCACATAATTTCAGCTATCCAGTTGTCTTACCAGAAGATCACGATATATATCCAGAATAATTGAAGAAACGCATAAAGAATTAAGTTCTATAGATTAGAAACAAATAGCAGATTACGCAAATGCAAGAAAAATTAACTGGAAGTTCAACCCTGCACCAATTCCGTGTTGGGGAGGCATTTGGGAACGTTTGATAAGAATTGTAAAGGCTATTTTGAAGAGAACTCTTAGAAAAGCACGGCTTGACTACGAAGAGCTATTTACTTTAATTTGTGATACAGAAAGTATAGTTAATGCGCGACATCTCACATACATGTTGGAAAATCTAAGTGACTTAACACCTCTCACTTCCGAAATATTCTTAAAGGACATACGTAAAAAAGGAGTCCCTGATCTAGACTTGATCGATAAAATAATGCTCAAGAAGAAATATGCCTATCAACAAAAGTTAAGAGAAGATCTTCGACAAAGATTACCTAATAAATATTTAGGGATACTTCGAGAATTTGCTTCAGTAAAAACATCTACCACATTTAAAGAAGGTGATTTAGTGCTAATTCAAGATGATAATCTAAAACGTCTTCGGTGGCCTAAAGCTAAAGTGTTGAAATTATATAACGACAGAGATGGACAGTTTCGTGTAGCAAGATTGAAAACTAAAAATAGCGAACTGTTACGTCGATGTCAACGTTTGTGCACCTTGGAACTTTGTGATGAAAGCTGCCTTAAACTTCAACAACAAACCCGATATGGTCGCATGATGCAGCCAGTGCAGCACCTTGGTGTGGACTATGACGATCCAGGTCGAGCACGTCGTATGTCCTTCCCTGCTCAAGGTGGGGAGGATGTTACGAAACCGAACATTCTCTATTCATAAACTTTATAAAATGACAAACTTTTTCGAACTCTTATTTTTATTACTGTTTATTTCTTTTTTACTGTTGGCAACAGCAACGTTTTGTTTTACTTTTTATGTAGATTCAGAATGGTGTTCGAAAAGATAGAACGTTGAAATGGCGTATGACAGAATTGTAATATGTCTTACAGTCAACTAAATTGTAAATATGTATATAAATTTATTAAATTATCGTGTTTTTTCAAGAGTCATGAAGTAATTTGAAAATTATCATAATTCGGAAAGAAATTAAACTAAGAAAAGTGAAAACATCTGACCCGGAAAGAAGCATTAAGTAAGAAGTTATTTTATAGTTATTTTAAGTGTATTCTATTCTTATATTTGATGCTACACTCACTGAGGACGTTTGGAGCATCATGAAAAGGATCCTACAACCAGCTCGGGATTTTGCCAATATAACGCACCATTTGGACAGAAATTGGCATGATATCTCACGGGAGCGCATTTTCCAACTCTATCAATTAATGCCAAGGCGAATAACAGCTTACATAAGGGTCAGAAGTGGACCAATGTGTTATTGACTTGTTTACTTTGTGAGGCTATTTCTCTTGATTAAATCATCCATATTTTATGAAACTGTGATCATTTGTTCTTCTCCACATGTGCATCACATCTTCCAACTTTCGTCCCATTTGGATAACTCCTTCTTGGTGCATCTTTTTTTTTTTTTTTTTTTTTTTTTTTATAGAGTTTAATTGAACTTATGACAGTTGACGCATCTGCGATTTTATCATAGAACACCTAGAGTCTATAACCAGAGCTTAACATCAGACAGCAAAGTTGCATCTCAGATTGTAACTAAGTTCATTCCGAAACTGTAATGTCGTATGCTAAGGATTATTATAGTTGTGTTTTCTGTAAATGAAAATTTATATTATACATATATACTGTACAATCAGTAACAAAAGTATCCGAACACTAGCAAAAATTCCTATATTAAAAAAGTAGAGTTAGTACTGTTTTGTTAAATAAATCCTTGTCGAATCATGTTCTTAGACTGACTAAGAACATGATTCGACAAGGATTTATTTAACAAAACAGTATTAACTCTACTTTTTTTATATAGAAATTTTTGCTAGTGTTCGGATACTTTTGTTACCGACTGTAGTACTCAAATATATATTTTTTTAAATGAGATTTTCTCTGTAATATAAATAAGCTAATGAATTTCGTATGTTTAATTTTTAATTTATTATTTAGAATTTAGATCTATGATCTATGAACGAATCTCCTGAAACCAGGTAAACCATAGATTGAAACTTATTTTCTTTTATTCTCAGTACATTGTTTCCCTCCGTGGAGGATCAAATTTATGATGGCATGTCTCTGGATCAGTTGTGAACCTTGAATTCTGGAGACCCGGAGCGAAAATATCATTGAGACATCCTACTTGGTGGCATCCCTGGAGGCCCCATTGCACTTATTTACTTAAACTTATAACCATAAGAAGGCATTGAAGTAAGTTTTAAGATTGGTTTAGAGTTTAGAAGCTCAACTCAAACTGAGAGCAGGGGCATTGGCCCTGCTTGTACTACCTTAATCAGGCCTTGCATAAACTGGTTCTTTTGTTTTTGAGGTTGTCGCTCTGCGGTCACTTTTCGTACAGCAAGTTTTTTAGTCTGAACCCCACCACTTAAAATGGAATTGCAGCGGTTGTTTCAGATCAAAATAATTGCATGACAATTTCTTTAGATACATATAGTATTTAAAACTTAAATTTCGTTAGAAACCAAGGCCTCGACATGACAGAGGACCGGGGCGGACCCCCCCCCACACACACACACACAGTACGCCGCTGCTGCGGACAATGCTTAGGGATGAGTCCCAGATACTTGCCAATTGCACATAATCCCATACAGCACACTTACATCTCTGGAACGTTGCAAGACCAGTGAAACATTGCGATGTTGCATAGACGTTCTGCTCGTCTCTGGTACATCCCAGATGCGTTCTAGGGATGTGGAAATGTCTCAGCTCTGCGACATCGCATGCTACATCTCCAGTACATCGCATACATCTCCAGAATATCGCAGTTACATCTCAGCGATGTTCAGTTTACATTGCTCTAAGATGTGATGATAATAAGACATTGCGATGTACCTGGAACATCGCTGGAACAAAGTGTGCTGTATGGGATCCAGCATTAGTGTTACATAAAATCCACTCACTCAATACATTATTGTAGTTGTGATGTACATTTTTCTGTTATTTTATTATTATTATTATTATTATTATTTTATTCGTTTGAAATGCGCGTATGAAAACCATGGACAAAATTTTACATTCTTTATTTCCATACATTGTTATAGCTATGACATTAGTTTCGAGCACTACACCCGGGAGAGGCTTTTATTATTAAGAATATAGAGTCTTTTCTTATTATTTCAAACCAATGATATTTTTTTTTTCTCAATGCATTGTTTGTTAAAGTTACCCAAGGAAAATCCCCGTTTTCTTCTGCTTTCTAAAAAGACCAGTGTTACCTGCGGACGCCAGTAAAATATATTCACACTTTTATCTTCAAAGCGGTTACTCAATTGAATAACATGCACTGCACTTTTCTGAAACTTGAATAGTCGTAAAAAAAAAACACAGCTACGTAGAATATTTTTTACGAAAAGAAACCATTTAAAAAATACAAAAATCTTTATTCCCAATGGAAAAACCTACTGCTCAAAAACAGAAAATTACTTATTCTAAAAATTTTAAGCCGCGTTTGTAATGATCGATAGATGGCGCTTTTTCAGTTTCTGTTGTTAGTAAATATAATGGCCACGTGTATTAGTTTTTTTTCTATATGTAACTTCTACTTAATATGTAACTTCTACTTAATATTCGTGCTATAATTTCTCCGCCATTACATCATGGAAAATTGATTGCATTTGGAAAAAATATTTCAGTTTATTCAACGTTCGATCGGAAGTAGATTTTTAACTGAAGCTGAACAAATATTAGTTTCAAATCATCTGATTATTTTTTTACTTCCATTAGCCGAAGCAACTGAAATTTTAAATTTGTCATTTGGAAATAAATGGAAGCTGAATTCTGGATTTTTTTATTCTTGGAGTTACACTGTGGCACACAACAGTAAGTGTTATCTTTTTTACCGGATTTATTCATTTTTATTCAATAAATACATGTGAAACTAAATATCGGCCAGCAATCCGCGTTTGTAATGATCGATAGATGGCGCTCTCTGAACTGCAGTTGTTAGTAAATATAATAGCCACGTGGATTAATAATTGTTCTTTCTCCGCCATTACATCATGGAAAATCGATTGCATAATATGATGATATGCATATGCAGTGGTGTGATAATTTCACCTTAGCCCAACAGAGGGAGAGCATTTCATTACCACAGACTAAGGAAATACTTAGACCGGGCAAGGCGGTTCTAAAAGTGAAGTCTCAACTGTAACCGAGCCGCCACATTGGTATAAGCAAAACATTAATGCGTTTTTCATACAATCGTATTGGTATTATTCTATATTAATTGTAAAGGAGGCTATAAATCGTGAAAAATGGCTTGTGCAGCCTATGGTTGCACCAATAGACATCTAAGAAGGTTCCGGGAATTACGTTTCACAGGTAAGTTTCAGTAAATATACTTGATCAACAAAAAAATTCCATATTTATTTTAGCGTTATGAGGTGTGGTAGACATTTGCCAGACAAGCGTTGCAGATTAACCATTACGTCGCTGAATAGAATATTGGATATTTATTTTTTTCATTGAGAAATAAAACAAATGTGAACTAGTATGTTGTGGCCACCACAAGACTTTCTTCTATATTTTCCTATACATATTCAATCAGTAACAATATTTTTAAAAAAAGTACGATTTTTTTTTCTCAGTTTTTTTTTTTTTTTTTGTTAAAAGCAATACATATTCAAATAGTAACAATAAAAAAAAAAATTAAAAAATACGATTTTTTTTTTTTTCGTTAAAAGTAAAAAAAATCGATAACTTAGTTTTAAATAATCACAGATTTATAGTTCAACATTCATTTTAAAGGTATTGACGAGATCTTTCGAAAGATACCCATCTTCAAAATTTACCCCTCCCCCTGGTGTGGGGGGGTACTTCCCCCTAGGGGGGTAGCGATGTCCCCACATGCACAGAAATTTTTCCTAGTTAACTATTACTATTATCAATAACTCATATTAATTTTACAATCACAAGTTAAAAATAACTCTCATTATGTACATTTATACGACATTTTGTCCTATACTGCCATGTTAAAAATTTAGAAAAAATGAGATCACAGCGTCACCTGCTGAGCGATTGATCCCCAAATGTAATCAGCACCAGTTTATGTCGGAGACCAACTAAATACCAAGTTTGGTTAAATTTCGTTAAAAAAAAAAAAAAAAAAAAAAAAAAAAACTATTTTTTTTCTAAGTTTTTTTTGTTAAAAGTAAAAAAAATCGATAACTTTGTTTTGAATTATCACAGATTTATGGTTCAACCATTCGTTTTAAAGGTATTGACGAGACCTTTCGAAAGATACCCATCTTGAAACTTTGCCCCCCCGGGGGTACTCCCCCCCCCCCAGGGGGGGGAACCGATGCCCCCACATCCACAAAATTTTTTTCCCAGTTAACTATTACTATTATCAACGAGACCTTTCGAAAGATACCCATCTTGAAAATTTACTTCCCCGGGGGGGGTACCTCCCCCCGAGGGGGGGAACCGATGCCCCTACATGCACAAATTTTTTTTCCTAGTTAACTATTACAATAACTCATATCAATAACTCATATTAATTTTGCAACTCGTATTATTTTTGGTTCGTGAGATACAGCGTCCACAAAAAAATGATACAAACAGACAGACATTTTCTAAAAACTATTAATTCGTGTTCTGGACATCCCAAAACATGTAAATCCATCAAAAAACGGAGGTCGAAAATTTTCGCGAGTCCAATACTATATTACATATAGAAGAAAGTAAAAGATTTGCTTTAATCCCGTTCTTGCCCCCCCCCCTTCTCCCTGAGGGGGGGGGGCGATATTAAGAAAAAATTATGCCAGAAATCTTCGCGGGAGTGTATTCGACAATTTCACAAAGTTTCATGGCGATCGGATGAATGGTGTTGTAATGGATGAAGGATAAACAGACAGACATGCATTCGTTTTTACATATACAGATTGGAATGTTACTGGTTTCTTGCTTGTACCAATATGGCCGCCGGTCGCTCTAAGCGCCTTACAGTTACCATCATCATCATCATCATCAAAGTGCTTGTTTTAGTGTTCCTGGGAACGACGTTCCCTTACCACTAGTATTAGTATGTGGATCAGAAAAAATAATGACCATAGCAACAGACCAGCAAAACAGAACACTGGTGACATAAAATGGAGGCGTAATAAAGCCTTCAAAATTAAGGAAATAATATAAAAGAGAAAGGCAATGTACGAAGAATTATAAAATAAAGAATATAAATATGTAAAGGAACATAAATATGAAAAAAAAAAAAAAGTGATGATAATAATAAAATAATGGTAATATTTACATGATAGAAAGATAATGCCAAGAAAGGTGTTGAAGTTTTAGCAGTAGGGAAATAGACATAGGAGCTTTTAACCAGGGTTAAAACCTTCTGGAAGGTACAGGGTGGCACGTGGCCGTCTATAACTCGCACGAGCATCATAATCAGTCATGTTGAAAATCTCTTCGTTAGGAATACAGGGTAGATGATCAAAAAATTTAGTAGCCTGCATTTTGATTGTTGTACCAATAGTATCAATATGAAAATCATGGTGGATAACTGAATTACGACAGTACCAGGGGGCATGCCGAATGATGCGAAGAGTTTTGTTTTGTAAAATCTGGACTTTCTGTAGATTGGTATTCGCTGCAGACCCCCAAATCTGGGCACAGTAGAGCAGAATAGGTCTCAGAACGGTTTTATAAAGTAGGAGTTTGTTATCCATGCTCATCCCATTACCATACAGAAGATAAGCAAGGTCATTCTTTGCTTTGTAAAATTTTTGGACGGTATAATCGATATGTTTGCGCCAAGTAAGTCTGCTATCGAGGTATAGACCCAAGTATCTGACTTCCCTTCCGAAGTCAACACAGGAACCATATAGTTGAAGTGGAGGAGGCAGATTTCTTTTCCTTGAGAAAAATACTGCCTTGTATTTATTCGAATTTATTTTGGTTCTCCATTTGTTGCCTTACCGTTACTTCACTTTTCACCATTCAAGAAAGCCGTCTGACCGGGTCTAAGTATTTCCCATTTCCTTAGTCTGTGTTCATTACAATCACGGATACACACGAGCTCTCGATTAAACGAGACCAAGTATCTTATTTTTTTTTTTAACCAACGTTGCCATCCAATAATAATAATATTCATAAAATAAATAATAGACATAATAATACATTTTTAACATTGTTACAAATGTGATGTAATTTTTTGTTATTTTTTGTTAAGTTATCCTTTATTTTATTTTATATATATATTTATTATTATTATTATTTTATACCTTCTGAAACCATGAATAACATTTTATTTTCTTAATTCAATAAATTGTTTGCTAGTATGACATCAATTTTGAGATTTACCTCCACGAAACCAAGGCTTTCATTATTATAAAGATTTTCATATATATTTTTAAATTAATATATCATTTAAGTTTTGTACATGATTTTCCTATTCCATAATAAATAATTGAAATAGAAATTCATGTCAAATTAAGCGAACGATCGAATAGTTTCCTTATAATAGCCCACAGCATTCTTAGGTTAAACTATATTTTTATTATCCGACACGGATAGCTCTCTTAATATGGATTGCGCCATCTATATGCCTTTAGACGCGAATATCTATTATGAAATGATCACAAATCACAAACACAAACGCGCAAACTCGCGTATGGTCTGCAGAAAACATGGGTTATGCGGTATTGAAATTGGAGCAAAATATCTAATGTTTATGATTAAAACTTCGCTATTTCGCCCTACTTCTAATTGTATATTGTTGATACATAATAGTCCGTATACTTTTTTCATAGATATTATCTATAATCGATGAATTATACATTAACTATTTGATCACAGAGCTACTGATTTTTTGAAAGAACTAATCAATATTTTTTAACTACGACTGAACTATAAATTCTTTAGAACATTGATCTGGTAAGATCAGTATGAAATATTTCCTTTTAAATATATTGTTTTGCCATTATTTTAATATTTATTTTGAATTGCAATAGTTAAAATCTTCTGCTGTTTTGTTTTTATCCTGTAAGTGCGTGTTATGTTTGTGTTTTGGTGTATAGTAAACATTGTGTCTTAATGAGTTCAAATGTATTATGTTACAGGAAATTTTTAGCTTTTGATTATGTTATGATGTATATGCGGATATAAAGTTCGGCGTCCAACGAATATTTTTCTATTTTAATTAATTTATACAAAAATTAAATTCCCAGAAAATGTTTAATATATAAAGGATGTATTCAGTGTTTTTATTATTTGATTTTTAATTTTCGTTTTTTAAACATGTATATTGTGTAATTAGTAATATATATGTATGTTTCCCATGTATTAGCTAAAGATTATTTGAGCATTTAAAAGGACAATAATAAATTTACTTTGTACTTTACTGTCTACTAAATATGATTTCATTTGAAATTTATTCTCAAGATTTACATACAGCTTGATTAAAACTATATATATATGTATTACACTATAAAAATTTAATATATGTGCATATTAAACAAGTATATATGAGCCTGTGAATATAGAAATAATTTTAAGCCAGGTCTGTTTTTTCAGGATTGGCTGGATTTTTCCCGACCCGAAAAAACTCGAAGTTTTTTTTTTTTTTGTTTAAACAAAATCGACTTGAAAAATGTCCTGAAAAAAGACCATTTTTTTTTTTTTTTTCAAAATCCTTATTTAAAATTTTACTTTTATCCAACTTCCAGTAAATAGGTATATAAATGTAAAACAAATATATTGCGCTATATACTTCAACATGGAATGGAACATGGCATATTTTAATATTATATGGAACAAAGTATTTTCAAAAATATTCCAGGTGCTGAAATTTTACTTGAATAAAATCCACTTAAAAAAACTCTTGAAAAAAGCCTATTTTTTTTTTCAAAATAATTATTTAAAATTTTACTTTTATCCAACTTCCAGTAAATAGGTATATAAATGTAAAACAATTGCTCTTTATACTTCAACATGGAATGGAACATGGCATATTTTAATATTATATGGAACAAAGAATTTTCAAAAATATTCCAAAAATATATCCTGAAAATGTTCTGTGAACAAAATCTTAAAAAAAAAAAAAAAAAAAATTACCAATGAAATATAATTATCTCATTAAATTAATTACAATAAAAGTATTTTATAAGCAAATAAAAGCAATAAAAAAACAAAATTGTTTGTTGATATGAAGAAAATTGTTGGGCTCAAGGAATGTACAATATAAATGAAATTTTAAAAATATTTGAAAACTTTAACAGTGAAATGCTAATATGTAATAGAAGAGCAATAATTCAAAACATTTTATGAAAATCTACTGAATACGAAAAATTCAATAAAGCAACACAAAATAATTATTTAAATTCTTTTTTTTTTTTTTTTTTTTTAATTTTTAATATGTGTGTGTGTGTGTGTGTGTAAAGAACAGATAAACAGAATTTTATGATATTTAAAGCATTGATTTAATAATAATAATTATGAAAATCCTTATAACTTAATTAAAAATGGATTTTAGAAACTTTGAAATTAATTTTTTTTTATTTTGATTTTAATGAATAATTAGCATTTGATTTTTTAAATCATCTTAGTAATATATTATTCATATTACAAAAAAAAAAAATTCTTACTCCAAAAAAGCCTGATAAAATCCAAAAAAACCCATCGGGCTGGGTTTTTTCTTGAAAAATAATCCCAATGAAAAATAATTATCTCATTAAATTACAATGAAAATATTTTATAAACAAATAAAAATAAATAAATAAATAATAATTAATTATTTTAATAATTTAATTTAAATTAAATAAAACCCTATAGACTGATTTTTTTTTTTTTTTTTTTTTTTAAATTCCTTGTTTTTTCCAACCCTGGTTTTTCTTATTTCCATGTCTGCTAAAGATTCACCATTAAAAAATATATTCTTAAAATAAAACTTTCTTTACAAAACTGTACTAACTGTTACAAAGTTAGAAATTCTCTTAGTCGTGATACTTTTGAAGGGTTCGATAATTTATGAATGATTTTTCATTCTTATTAACATTTTCTTCTATTTTGTTTAATTTCAGATAATGCAGTTTTATAAAATCCTTTTTATATTTGTGTTCTGCTATGAAGCTTTAGCTGCAGTGTCTAAAAAAGAATTTTCAGACTGGAAAAGTCCGAATGGTTCACATGAACCACCTGTTCATTCATGGGATTTTGAATTTGATGATAAACAGGTTCAGGTAATTATTTTTTTCCTTTTTTTCTTTTTTTTTTTCCCCTTTTAATGGGGCTGTGTTACATTTGTATTGATTTTTATGTGTGTAATGGAATTTGTATACAGTACGAAGTAAAAAATCCGGACAATTTTGGCTTCGTTAATCATCATCATCAACAGCTTTTTTTTTTAAAGTGTAAACATGGGCATCGGCACATAGGGGCAAGGGGGGGGGCACTTGCCCCCTCCTGGAAAATTCTAATAAGTAAAAAAATATTTTGAAAAGTTACAATTAAAGCTTTAAAGCTGTGTCATTAGAATTCAAATGACCAAATAAAATTTATGTCACAGAGCCAATTAGAGTCAAACCAACTCAACCTGCATTTATAGGTTGTCTCTAACATTTCCCTGCAAAATCGATTTGACAGTACGTTTTTCGGATTAGTGTTGGTTTAGAATAAGCTGTATAATTTCCATAAGTAAAGTGTTTTAGCTTAAACTGCATGCGTAAAATATTGTTGCAGTAAATGCTTACACACAGGCTTACATAATCACCTCAATCAACCAACCAATCATTAAAATCTAACTGAATTTTTAAAAACATGCTGAAATTTTGCAATTTAAAGTTTGCCCCCTCCTGAAAATTTTTCTGGCGACGCCACTGAGTGTAAATCCAAAAAAAAAAAGAGCTGAAAAAGTATTTTATTTCTTATTGATCTTCAAAACCGACATTTGCAAAGTCTGAAAGAGGAGAGAGAAGAAGGTTATAATAATAGTTACAGTTCTTAAACATTTATCTAATTAAGAGCTAAATTCTATATTTTATTTCAATTATGCTCAAACTTTTAATTGAAAAACCTAAAGTACTAAAACAATAGAAAGGGAAAAAAAAAAAAAAAAAAACCACAGAATTGTTTTTAAAATGGTACGGTTTTTCTTATTTAATTTATTTTCTTTTATTGTAACTTGTACTTCCAAAAATTTACCTAGTATAATGTAATTGTTTCCAATCCAAATAGTGATCCTGGGTTGGAAATTTTCTAATATAAATAAAATTTATTAATATATTTATTTTGCTGTGAAAACTAAAGCAAAATAATAAAGAAAAACTTTATTACTATAGGGTCAATTCAGGAAAAAGTAGGGCTCTTTAGCTGTTCCTTCAAAAATTCAAATTTATAAAAACTGACCTTTCATGACATTTTGCTTTATAAAAATGATTTTTTATAATTTTTTTTTTTTTCCATCTTTCCATCCAGTATTATTTCCACCTATACTCGGTTCAGTGAAACACTATTAACTTTGTATTAAACATTACATAAAGTGCCTGTTAAAATGGAATGATTTGCAAAATAAATTACTTGTTTATTTATTTCACAAAAGTAGGTCCCAAAAATTAAAACTTAGATGAACCCCTGTATTAATTTTAATATATTTTCTATTTTTTGTGATACAGAGTAGGCTATTAATGTGAATAATCTCCGAAACAAATGCAATAAACCTTTTTTGGTTCAATTTCAAACAATGGTTCTGAACCATGTTTGGTAAAATTCCGTGGCAAAAAATGGCCAATTCTGGTAACCATACTTTACCTATGGTTATACAATATGGAGTCGCTTGGGAGAGATTTGATTGGTTTAATCATGCTCCGTGATGATGCAATATGGAGATACTTATGGGAGATTTGATTGATTTCATCTGGTTAGTGAAATCTTTTTTTTTTTTTTCTTTTTAAGAAAAGGATTTCTTTTAAATTTGAAGCTGTGTGGGTTTTATAGAGGTGCCAAGTTTCAATAAGAGTTATCAGTAATCAGAGTTATATACTTATGCAACGTGGAGACATGAACCATGTCGCGGAGTATTTTTATGCACGAGCCCACATATAATGATGAATTGCACTGTTTTTGTAAACAAATATATAATATATTAAGTAAAAAATTAGAAAAGTTTCTAAAGCAAAAGCAAATAAATATGTATTTCTTTACCTTCTTACAAAATGAAAGTTTTTTTTTTTTTTTACCTGCTTTGGAGAGGGGGGGGGGGCATTTGGATCTCTCTCTCTCTCTCTTTTTTTTTGGGAGGGGGGGGGGCGTTTAAAAAAAATTATTTTATTTTATTTATTCTATAATAATCACTTTTTTTATAGACAACTGTTTTTACGGCATTAAATACTAAAACATTGTTCTTTTTTTAATAAAACATTTTTATTATTTTTTTTTATGTATCTTGCATAAAACCTAACATGTATTTTGTTCGGTGGTATAGTATGTATTTTTGATTTATTAAGGAAAAGCAAATAGATTCATCAAGTTCAGTAATACAGCCTAAAAATAATTACATATGTGAGAAATATTGAGCACTCTTGTTACTTTTTTTGGTTCTAGAAGTAATCCCTGATCACTAGCTGGGAAGCAGGAGAGGCAGCCAAAATATAAATAATTAGGTAATTGAGAAATGAAACAATTCTACTTCTTTATAGGTTCTAGAATCTAACAAAGCAAGTTTAAAATGAATATTGACATTCATGTTGTTGATGGAGTGGAGAAAGATTGGAAAACTAAAGGCTTCTGCAGAGCTTTTAATCAACGATGGCTGGTTGGAGATAAGAAAAAAAAAGGGGGGGTAAAAAATAATTACATCAGCTAGAAATATTTAATAATTCTATTTCTTTATAGTTTCTAGAATCGTATAAAGCAAGTTTTAAATGAATATTGACATTTATGTTGTGGATGGAGAAAGATTGTGAATTGTAATGCTTTCGTTGTGTGTTTGATCGTCAATCGTTAGTGGAGTTTATTTTTTTAATGAACGATATCCGCGACTTTTTAAAAAGCATATAATCCGTAATTTTTATATGTTGTCTGTAATGCCGTAATTATTGCCATAAATCCATAATAATTACAGACAAATCATAATACTTGGCACCTCTAGTTTTATGTTGAACTAGGATTAATTTATTAACCAGATATTTTATATCCAGCAATAAAATGATAAGATTAAGATAGTTTTTCTCACTTGCTTAAAAAATTTAATAATAATTAGGATTGATCTCTTTCATCTGGCTAGTCTTTCGCAATGTTAGTCCTTTCATTTCTATGATCACATCTCAGAACTCCAGAATTGGTTTAACCTCCCTAAAATTTTGAAAAATAGGTAAAGTAGTACACCTTACTGTATTTAAAAAAAAAAAAAAAAAAAATGTAGTTTCTGACAATCCCTAACAGCACACTTATACATAGTACATCCTGAGGATGTCCCTTAGACGTACTTTCATCCCTAGGATATCCTGAGGATGTCTTGTGGATGAGATGTGCTGTTAAGGATGGTAAATAATTATTTAATGTTTTAGTAGTGTAATGACTTATACCTTTTACATATTTTAGTGGCTTTCTTGCTTAATGAGATATGATTTATTCTTATTTATAGCAGGATTCATCCAGTGACTCTGATAAATCATTCTACAAGGCAGCTGAAATAGTTACAGAAAGTAAATATTTTTTTTACGTTTTCTATTTTTTTTTTTTTTTTTTTTTTTTTAGCATTCTAGGCTATTTCTTCCAATTTACAAAAAAAAAAAAAAAAAAAAAAAAAGTCACCTACAATTTGGAAATTAAGTATCCAGGACAAATTTAGTGCCATTTTGAGGCACTTTCACAAAGTACTGTAAAATCCCGATTATAAGCCCTCCCTCGAAAATAAGCCCCCTCCCCACTTTTAGGCAATTTTGGATTTTTTCCATAAGAAATTTCTAAAAATCTCGATTATAAGCCCCTCAGTAAAGAGTCAAAGTCAGTTCTCAGCAATATAGCTGCACATTGCAAATTTCATTGAGCTTGGCTGTATCAAACAAAAATATCCTCAACTTGGCTATTTACTAATTGAGACAATGTTAAATATCCACGTGCATATACCTACTTTTACTTATCTCATATATTGGAATTTACTCAGCCACGTTATTAGTTATTTTACAACTGTTCTATTTTTATATAAATTGCTTTGTGCATTTCATTTAATTCCTTGGGGGACGTTTTTAATTTTCACAAATTATTTCATAAATTCACAAATGAGGTACCATATAAAAAAAAAACCTAGTACGATGAAACATCATTTGCAGGATTTAAATGTTCAATGAAATAGATTATAATACTGGCTATAGTTATTATAATTACGCACACATACCCATGCAAAAATATATTCACACGCATATTTGTCTTTTTATCTATTGCATTAATAATAGCTGACAATTTTAATGAATTATTGTAAAAGAATATACTAATAAATATAATTACATAATAATATAAATATATCAATACAGTCGAACCTTGTTAGCTTGAATCTCAAGGGGGATAAAAAATTTGTTCATGTTATTAGTAACTAATCTCCATATAACTAAACTAATCTACATTTTGATGGGGATTGTGGAAACAGTTCATGTTAAAAGTAATTCATGTTAACGAGGTTATGTATGTATATAACTGTTTTCAGTTGCTTAAATAGCAGGTAATCAGATTTTCAGTACTACAAAGGCATAGATAAGTTTTCCATTTTTTGGTGAAAATTGGAAGTGGAACATGGGGAAAGCCAGAAGTCAAACTATAAGTCCATAGCTGGCTTCCGGTAAACAGACAAGTTTACCAAGTTTAGGTGAAAATTAGATGTAGGACAAAAAGTTGGTATCATCAAAAACAGCCAATAGGCATTTTAATTAAGTAGGTCTAGGTCAGTTTTAGATCTCAAAAATATGTTTCTAAAAACAGCTTTACTATTTTTCTTTAAGCTTCCTCTATAAACATTCATTTATATTTTTTTGACATATTTATAATAGGTTACTACAGGAAAGTATAATAGGTTACTACAGGTAGGTGCTTGATTGGTAAAGTAGGGAATGGAAGTCTTTTAGTTGTTACATGCCAGATTTCTTTTGCATACTAGCTAGCAATTTTAATTAATTTTCATTGACTTTTCTTCCTGCAGTTTATTTACGTTACACAGTTTTAAAAACATCATTTGTTAGCTGCATTTCTCTTCCTTTTGAATTATATACTTGTTTTTAACACGCTTTTATTAGCTTCACCTGTATGTATGTTTGTAACCGCTCTGGGAGCAAACAAAAAATCTATATTGTAAAAAAAGACTTTCCCTACGTGAACGCTGTGGCTGTGAGGTAAAGCTCCGGGCTACGAACCTAAAGGTCTAATGTTTGAGCCCAGTCAGAGGAGATTTTTAAAAAAATGGTTTTTGTTTAATTCTAAATTATTTATTAATTCACATTTCAATAAAAGCATGTTCTTTAATTTTTTAAAAGTATAATTTTATTTACAGATGATTTGTGTAAAAATCTACAATGCAAACCACATCAAGTCTGCTTAGTAGAAGATGATGATGTAGCAGTCTGCATTAGTAAAAGAAAACTTAGTGCAAAAGAGTAAGTTCAGGTCTCTTTCCATAATAAAATTGAATTTTCTTACTTTCAGGCATATCTTTAAATTTGAAATTTGACTTTTAGTATATAAAACTGTGTTTATTTTCAACTAGTCGAGCAGCCCTTTATAAAATAAATAAATAAATAGTTCAGTTTGAATAAATCACATAAATTATCCCGAATTTTATTAAATTTTGAACTGTTATATGTATCAACATTTGAGCTTCTCAAGTTAGATGATGAGTTCTCAAACTTGTGTGGCTGTAAGTACTAAGTATTTTGCCTTTATCATTAATTTAAGTGATACCTAATTTATAAGCTCATAAAAGAAAAAAAAAAAAAAAAAAAATGTATGAGCAAATAAAATAAATTGCCAAAAAACTAACAACAATTGTTTTAAATCTAGATAATAGCATAGATCTTCATAAGGCTAAAAAAAAAATAGATATTAGTGCAGTATTAAAACAGTAACACACTTACTGCTACTGTGCAGCATAATAGTAGCACACTTGCTGTTATGCTGCACTCATGCCCATTTTTACTTCTCTTACCTAACTAATGGAGTATAATAAAAGTATTGTATTTTGTCAAAAATTTCATTATTGAGTTTTCATCTGATTTACATAGATTAAGTAAAATCTCATGAGTCTATAAAAGTGGTTTTTGGAAATTGGTAAGCATGGTGTTTGTAGGAAATCTTCTAACTGTCATACCTCTTAAACAAAAAATTAAAAACAATGAAATTTCATATCCTGTGCCTGTTTACAAATAAGTTTGCCTAGTTTTAGTAAAAATATAAAATGCCAGAAGTGAAACATAGAAACCCAGAAGTCTGTATTTCAAAAATGCTCTAACAGTTTTCTTCAATATTTTTATACATGAACCGTCTTAGGCTGTCCTGTTGTATGTAGTTGAGTACGGGAAAATTGATTGGAATCCTACTTAGGTAGGTCAATTTTAGGCTTTGAGAAGAGGATGTCTTAAAACATGGCTCAATAATTTTTTTTAAATCTTACCTTTTTGACCCCTTTTTAGATATCCTTTCATTTGTATTGGTTCATTTCTAGTGTACAAATGAGTTTGTTATGTTTTGGCGAAAATGGGACTGTATCCCAAAAATGGTTCTAAAGATTTTTTTCAAGTATACTACAAAAATCCTTCTTTAGATGACTTTTCATATGTATTAGTTGGTTACTGTATAAAAAGTGATAAGCATCCTCCTCAGGTTTGTCAGTTTTAGGATTTCGAAATGAGTGCTTAAAAAAAAAAAAAAAAAAAAAAAAAAAGGCTCTGCCAATTTTCTTCAAACTCACTATCTATACTTACTTTTAAGTATCTTTGTGACATATGTTTCAGTGTGCTACTACAGAAAAATTAATAGGTGTCTGATTAATTAGGTCAATTTCATGTCTTCTGACCATATTATCGTAAAAAAGAGTTCATCATAATTAGTATGTGTAGTAGTGAGTAATGGGCTCTTCCCAGCGTCCCCTACTCAATCATGTAATATAGAAAAACAAGTGAATTCAGTTAAATATTGTTCTTAAGAATAAAAGTATTAATATTTAATTTAAAATAAAATAAAAGTAATATTGTGCATTTGTAATCAGTAAAATAGTTGTATTTGTAAGTTTAATAATTTTTTAAAAACACTTTATATGTTTATTTATTTTCACAACTAAGAATTGATTTTTGTATGTTGTAATGTGACTGTTACATTAACTGATCTAATTATAAATAGTGGAATGTTTATGGTTTATAACTTGAAATTAATTAAAAATGTTTTAAGTTAAATTTAATCGCGTAAAGGTGTTACAAGTTAATTAACTTAGTTACTGGCCAAAATGGCTTTACACCGCATGATGTTGCATTGTTAATGATATAAGTACCAAAAATCAGAGTACTTAACATGTTCTCCATGAACATCAATAACAAATATAAACTAAATGATGATTGTAAATGTATACAGCAAACAAAAGATGATGAATAATTATATAAAATGGATTAAAAATGATGTATAAAAAAATAACACATATTAAATCGGATTGATCAAAAATAAGAATAGAAAATGTGTTATTTTAGCAAATGCTATAGATATAGAAGACTTTGTCTGCTCTTTGTTTAACTGTGTCATGTGACCTCTGACGTCAGGTGAGAAGAGCCCATTGAATTTGTTTGTTGTTACGTATGTAATTTTTCTTTTTTTTTTCATGGTAAAAGGATCACACTCAATTATTTTGATAAAAAACTTGTTAAGTGTCTTTTTAACTTTTTCAAACAAAGTTGAAAGTCGTGTAATCACATAGGCAATCTACATTGAAAGTTAAACAATACAAATATTACATACATACAGTTGGAAAAGTATTAATATTCTATGGGAATCCATGATTTTTTGTTATTGTTTAATTTTACGGTGATTGCTTACAAGTTGTTTCCTCTATAGATTTTAAAAAGAATCTATTTATAAAAAAATAATTATGTATTGGGGGAAAAATTTTTTTGATAAGCATTCAAAGTAAAATATATAAATCTTGAAAATTGTACATATTGAAAGAATTTTACCTTCCATACTACTTTAGGGGAGGAAATTGATTTCTTCTAAAAGAACTAATCAATGTTATGCATTATCTTTCTACAATGTTTAACACAACAATAGTAATGTGATGCGATAATGTTTTGCTAGCTGAAATAGTGGCAGAAGCCTCCCTTATACAGAAGTGCATTTCACATAAAATTGTTTTTAAAACAACCTTAACTGCACAAACATATTTATAATAATGGATCATAAGAGAAAGTAGAGCAAGTGGTGCACCAGATTATTATTATTTTATAATAGTCCATTTAAAATTTTATGATGTTAAAATTTCATATTTATCATTAATTGTATTTTTAACTTTGTAGGAATGCATTAAAATTGTCTTCACCAAAGAAATCCAAAGCCAAAGAACACAACAATGATAAGATCTTTTGGGAAAAGAACGAGGATCCAGATAAAGATGAATCGACATATGAATCTCAAAATCCTTGCATTCCATGTCCAGTTTTAAAACCAGAATTTGTGTGTGGTTCTGACAACCACACATATTCTTCTGTGTGCCGCATGGAGTTTAGGAATTGTATGCATAAAGTATCTGTTACAGTCAGTTGTAAAGGATTTTGTCCTTGCAAAGGTAAATATTGTTGAATTTATTCCTTTATGCTTTTCATGATTTTTAAATTTAGCTACTTTTGTAGGTTGTTTTGGTATGGAGGGACTATGAAGCCAACACTTAGGAACATTGAATCAGACTTGGGGACTTTTTTATTCAATAGTTACCAATAATTTTGAGAAGTGATATTTGGTGTATGTGTAGGATTTTTATCTATTAGTATATTGATGTAAATGTATTTGTTTTATTATATTTCTCCTAAGTGAGTGGCAATGATAAAAGAGAGAACAGGGTCACGTGACTTGTGACTAATAAATTGAGTTCAGCTGCAGTTCTGTTCAGTGGAAGCATGCTGGCTTTGCAGTATTGCTTTTGTTCCAAATCTAAAATATATATATTTAAAAATATATATTCGTAATTGTTTGAATAAATATGTGTTTGTTTTTGAAAAAATATGTGTTTGTTTTTGAAAAATCATGGCTCGTTCATCAATCGTATCCCTAGACACCACCATCCCACACACCTAACAGATGATTTATCTTCGATGTGATTACGCTAGTGTTACAATTAAAATGTAGTGGTGGATATTGAATAAAAAGAACAGCTGAACTCAATTTATTAGTTACAAGTCATGTGGCCCTGTTCTCTCTTTTATCGTTGCCATTCACTTAGGAGAAATATAATAAAATAAATGCATTTATTTACATCAGTATACTAATAGATAAAAATCCTATGCATACATCAACAATATCTAATACACATATCTAAGCAATATTTTAGCTTTTTCAAAAGTTAATTGTTTGGACACTGTTGATTTCTGTTTCTTTACTTGATTGTCCTCAGTTTCATTTTCTCAAACCTGGTAACAATGCCGAATTCTGGTTTGCACAGTTACTGATATACAGGGTTTAACCTGGCAAAAAAGTTTCTTTAGCATTTTAACTAAAATACCTGAGCAATATTTTAGCTTTTTCAAAAGTTAATTCTTTGGACACTATTGATTTCTGTTTCTTTATTTGATTGTCATCAGTTTCATTTTTCTATTTCTTTCTGCTTCTCTAATTGTTTTAACCAAGCAAAATGAATAAACTTTGATTTGAGTTTACAGGGCTGATTGTGTGTAGGATTTTTTTCTGATTTCAGGATTTTTTTCAGTGACTATTAAAAGGAAAATTGTTGCCTAATGAAAATTTTGGACTATATTTTGTAACTTACTAATTAATTTTTATTCAGATTTATGAAAACTTTATATATATTTTATTGGCTATGATTGTAAAAGAATGTTAATTGCACTTTCTCTCTTTTCATAAATTTCCGGATTTTTAAAGGTCATAATCAGCCCTGAGTTTATCAATAGAAAAAAAGACAGCTATGTCATGTCACATGTATAAAATGAAAAAGTGATTTAAAAAGGGAGTAGGTTGTAGCAAGTAGTAGTAAATTATTATGCAATTCGTGCCAAGAACACTTCTATGAAACAGATGATGAATTCTGATATATGTTTAAATATTTTCAGATTATTAAAAATTGAAATCAATTCTATATATGAGGAGGTAACAATTGCCAATATTTTCAGTTTTTTCCTTTTCTTTTTTTAAATTTTTGCCTGTGAATATCTAAATAAAAATTAGAGATTATTATATTAAGATTTTTTTACAAAATTTCCTGTTTTTTGCATTTAAAGTAAAATTCTTGTTGCATATTTTTACAAAATAGGTTATCTTTCAACAAAATGCTAAAAAAAAAAAAAAAACTAATCGCAACTTAAACCCTGCTGATGTAACAAATAGGTAGCACTTAGTATTAAAGATCAGTAACTTATTAGTTGTTATTAAAAACTAGTTTGTTGAAAAATAAACCTTTTATTACAGAGTTTATACTGAATCTCTGTTGTTAATTAGCCCAGGTACTGGCAGGTGTATGCAGGAGGGGGGGGGGGGTCATTACTTTCTCTAGATTTTCAAAATTTTAATTGCTTTTACCTTTCATAAATATATATATAAAGTTATTTTAAACATAGAAACATTATGAGTCAAATATTGTGTTTTGTGAAAATTCAGTACTCTCCCCCACCCCCCAATCTACTTACAGTCATATTGTTAGGGATGAGAATTTTCAGCTGATTTCAGCTTTTTTGTACATTTAGCTTTTCAGCTCTTTTAGTTTTTTCAGCTTTTTTTTATGTTTCTGATGTGTATTTGTTCTTTTTTTATACATTGAAGATTAAAATAAATATCTATTACTCTAATATAAAAGATTTTGCCATCAAAGTTCTAGTATTTCATTTCAATGTCTTGCTTTTGCGTACAGTGTCAGCTTTTTTGTATTTTTGCTAATCTCATCCCTGTATTACTTACAAACTTTGAACAAACACCATAAAATGCAATAAACTCACAACAATTGTTTCGGGTCGAAAAAACACATGACCCTTCATCAGGCGAATAAAGTAAGCACGAGTCGCTTTGACTGCAGCACTCGTGCTTACTTTATTCGCCTGATGAAGGGTCGTGTGTTTTTTCGACCCGAAACAATTGTTGTGAGTTTATTGCATTTTATGGTGTTTGTTCAAAGTTTGTAAGTAATATTTTTTACAACGCCAGTTTTGTGGTGCTTTTTATCATCCCTGTATTGTTTAGGGAGACTAATATGAAAGATATCTTGCCCTTCTCTGGATTTTTTTTTTATGTCAGCACCTATGTTCATAGTAACAGACCACACTACTCTTTTTGTTAAATAAAGATTAACCCATTATAAATCAAAATTCAGTTACCTTGAATGAGTGGTGTTTTCTTTTCTTTTTATATTTAATACTGTATCGGATAATATTGCCAACATTTTTGTGGCAGACTATTCAGAATAACAGTTGCCAACACATGGTCCCCGTAACTGATAAATACTGTTGCTTTTGTAATTTAATTGTTGAATTGAAGAACATTGCTAGCTTGGACAAAATTAGTTTGTCACTAAACTTTTTTTTTTTGTTTTCACAGAAATAGTTTTACAATCATATTATGCCCTGTAAAAAAAAAATAAATAAAAACAAATGTTTAAATTTGTCACATTTTTTGTATGTCTTGAATTATTATTTATTCGTCTTAAAGATCATATCAAATTGTACAAAAAATTAAAACTTTAATGAATAAAAAAACTAATAAATAATGTAATATTTATCTTGTAACAGGCATCTGTATTAATTATTATGTTCTTATGTATTAGTGTACCTCCCTCTAAAAAAGTGTTTTTAAAAGTGATAAAAAAAAAGCTTCTTTTCTTTTCTCTTTTTTCTTTTTGTGTGTGTACAGATTGATTTTAACTAAGTGTAGACTTAGGCTGCTCATCACTGTATTTATATGTTAAATTTTTCACAAATCTTTAAATTTCATTATTATTTAGTTTTTTTTTTTTTTTTAACAAAAAATAATTGACTTGTTATTTTTTATTTTGTCATACTTTAAAAAGAAAATTATTCAGAAAGAAAAAAAAAACAAGAATAATGAATTTAGAAGGCTTGTAGAAAATCACTTCAGATGAATATTTTAATTTCTTTAGCTACAAAAAATGATGCCGACAAAACCAAAGAGTGGCAGATGAAGGACCGCTGGAATCGATATATGAATAAGTATCAAAACACAGTCAAGAAAAACAATGCAATTCACAAGTCTTTAAAGAAAGCTCATTCTTCCAATGTTATGGATAATTCAAATATCCAATCTCAAAAGTAAGAAATTTCTTCTGTTATTTTTACCATTTTATTATTATTATTATTATTTTTCTTAGTTGTAAAGGGCGTATCAGATTCAGCAACTTTAGAAACAACCAATTTTTGAGCCGACTTTAGCACCGATTTTTCCTCGACGAAAACACTGTAGAGGTTACAATAGTTGGGTGAAAAGTTGGATGAAAGAAAACTAACTTCTGACGCTTATCACTTTTCTTGGCGCGAATAAAATACACAATGATTAGCGTTAAAATTCCCTTTCATTTGTGTAAAATATTGCATTATTATTTCTATTTTGATCTTTTTTACAACTATTGTCATAACGCCATACGAAAATAAAAACGATTAATTGAAAATTCTTATCATTTAACGGTAAAATAAACGTGCTTAACGATAATATTTCTTCTTCAAATCTCCACTTGAAAGGATTCCCGTGTTCCGCCATCTTGGAACTATGACGTATCAAAATAGCGCATCCTGATTGGACGAATCCGAGGAGAAATTGAGTATACGGACAATTTTATCAAGGCAGCTCTGAAAAAGTTGGGCAACTTCGGTCTGCGCTATCACACTGGGAGTAGAGACAAATTTTTCCGAAAAATCGGCGCTAATCAGTGGTTGGCTCTAAAATCGCCTGTAAAGTCGTCGAGTCTGATACGCTCTTAAAGAATTGAAAAACTGTCTCAGATAGGGATGTACCGAATAGCAGTTTTGGCTTAATACCGAATATCCAGCAAATTAAATATTAACTGTTTGTCTGAATACCAAATATTCAGCCAGCTGATTAATCTTATATTCAGGTGTCAATTGTTATTTATTTATTTTTTGTACTTTTTCAATACCACTATTTGCATTTAACGCATTAGTAGTCGCATATCGGTCTTTTTGCCGCCCATCGCTTATAAGTTTCTCTTGCAGATCACCCCTTAAAAATAAAGTGGGGAAACTCTGTTTACCTGACCTTAGGTGGATATCCTCTGACATAGTATGTTTTCAAGTCATTCCTGCTATTTTTGGAACAGTTAAAAACATTTTACTTCTCAAATTCTATTTGACCGTGATGTGACCTCTGACATTGATTAATTTCTTTCCCCATTTCCGGTTTTTCACACAGGTTAGAGTTTTGCGAGAAAAACTTCGTGTGAATTAAAAGCACTTCATCTTTTTCTACTGGCTTTCTTTCGGCTATCCCCCAACACTAAACAGCACCAGCAAAAAGACCACACGCGACTACTAGCATTATAAAAAATGACACGACTACTCTCGGATTAATAATATATATATCATGAAAAATTATAAAAGATTGTTAATTAGAAATAGCATTTTATTTTTAAAAAAGAAGAAAATTGTTAGAAAATATTGCTATGCACAAATAGTGGTGTGATGTTGAGTTCACAGCAAAGAAAATTATTGACTGTTTGATTTGTTAATAAACACTTAAAATTTCCTAGATGGGAAACAATTTTAAAATAAAGGTGCAATTAAACTTTCTTCCTTTCTATGTTATCCTATGGGATATTTGTTTTGTATTATAAGGATGTCTTATTCAAAAATAGTTTTTCAAATTCCAATCTTTGAATATGTCACCTTTTTTTTTTAAGTTTAGGGAGCAATTAAAAAAAAAAAAAAAAATATATATATATATATATATATATATATTTTATTTTATTCTGTATAAGAAATATTTAACTTTATTTTTTCAACATAAATTAAAGAGAAATAATTATATATTATATAACATAATATTTTATTTAATATATTATTTTTTCACTTACGATTTATGGTATGTACTGCGCACACACAAGTAGCGCAAAAATATTGGCCAACGTCTTACAGATATGCAATGCATAAAAATGATGTTATTTTAACTGCAATATTTGTTGACATTCGACAAGCAATATCATATTTTGGATATTGAGAGATATCTGTCAATATTGTAAAAAGAATACATGTTGTTTTTGAGCATGTGTAATGATTGAGATGTCAAAAAGTGCTATTTATTGTTATCAGGAAATATTGGCTATATTGCCAGATATCAGAAAAAATATTTGTGAATATTTTTTTAGAGGGGATTCATTTTATATTCTTCAGTGCTATATTTTTATATTGACCAATATCTTTGTGTTGCCTGGGTATATAATAATTTATAAATCTCTTTTATTATAATTTTTAAATCCATAACATGCAAATTTTCTCTTAGTGAGAATTCATATTTTACAGCTCCAAAATATTAAAGTTTAGAAAATGATAAACAATTTAACAGTTGTGAATTTTCTGAATATGAAAATATGATTAAAAAATATGTATTAGTTAATGAGTTATAATGGGATTATTTCCCTGTAACATAACATTGACTTTGGCTTCTATCGGCAATAAGTAGAGAGTCTCCTTGAGTGAAAAACATTAAATAATAAGTGTAGTAGATGATATCACTTATTATGATTAACCTCTTCTGGTACTATTTTACCATAAATATTTGTGTATAAAATAATGAAAAATCTATGATATTTGCACAATTTGTGCGTTGTGCATAGAAAATGTAAGTGTGTCGTTGTATGGTATGCCATGTAAAACAAAAATGAGTTAAACTCATTGTTTTACCAAAAGGAGTGTATGTAGTCAATAATTTATTTTTTTAACACTACTTTAGAAAGTATATAAAGCAATGTCTTTTATTTAAATAAAATTAATATCTTAATTACTCTGAATAATGTCAATTTAATGCTGATTAAGAATTGCTGTTACATAAGAATTTTTTCAAATAATTTAGAATAAAAAATAAATAGAATAATTTGTTATAGATTCAACTAGCGGAATAGTTTAGCTGAAATTTGGTCTGACTGAATATTTGGCTAACCAAATAGTTTCAGATTCAGTCAAGCCAAGATTTGATACATCCCTAGTTTTAAGTTAATAACTATAATAAAATGTCTCTCATTCTATCAGAAAAATGTATTTTCTTTTTACTGATGGTAAAATTTTCATTTTTTCTTTTCAACTTTTTTTTCTATGTACTCTTTCTGTATATTACTAAAATATCCATTATATTATAATCATGTTTCTATTCTTTCAATTGTTTTCTAATTTCTAAAATATCATAAAAAGCCTTTTTTAAAAAAATTAGACATACAGATTTAAATAGTTCAGTTGTTTAGAAAGTAGCATACCGTATATTTCCATGTATAAGCCGAGAATTTTTTGAAATTTTTCGGAAGCTGAAGTCGAGAGTCGGTTTATGTACGAGTACACATTTTTAGGAAAAAACATACATTGGAAACAATGATTGAATACATATATTTTAAGCTTAAAAACTATATATAAAGTAAAATAGTGATATTAAACCTTATTTTTAAATAATTATTGCATATAAAACTCTTAAATTAGCAATTTTAAATTTATTTCTAGAAACGCTCAATGTAGTCACGTGTGTTTACAATTCTTTTTTTCTTTTTGACCTGCCGGTAACTGACGTCATTGGCAGATTGCACGAACGGAGTAACTTCTCTGTCTGATTTAGAAATAGTATAAGAGAAACTTGAAAAAAACAAGACTCCCGATCATATTTTTAATTTATACAATTAAATCATCTCTGTTTAAAATGTTTCTAGGCTTACACTAGCAAAAGAAGTGGCAAATCTTCGTTTTTTTTTTTTTTTTTTTTTGAAGATTGCCTTGAGGCACTGATAAAAATACTCAAAAGTAGTACAAAAGTTTATGCAAAATAATTTAGATACATCATTAAAAGAATCGATGCAATCGGTCTTTAAACGGCTTATTTATGTAAACATCCAGTTGCTGCATCATCGACATTAGGGTTAGGCCTCCCGGTATTACGGCAACCATCGTTTTCAGCTGCCGGGACTTGAATGTGCGAGTGCGTCTGTGCTAGCCTCCCTTCTGATAGGGTTGCCAGATTTAAAACTATTGCCATTGGCGAACACACTGCGATCGTTTTATGTTATAGCTAAACAAGGTAAGGAATTCTATTGGATAAGCACACATTTTGTGCAATTTCATTGGACAGATTACCCTGAAAGTTGTATAGATTGACAATATTTTCACTGTTTTGCGATATACTTGAACTTTAAAATAATATTTTTTCAATTCGGCGTACACATGGGTTTGCAATTTTGGGCAAATTTCTGCAGGGAAAAACATACTCTCGGCTTATATTTGGAAATATACAGTATTACAAATACTTAGACTAAAAGTATATCACTTCCATTGTAATGATATTCAAATTAATTATTGCAGAGATATCACAACTATTAGCACTGATACCATGCAGAAGCCTTCCAAAGCTCAAAACAAAGTTGTTACACCCATCATTGAAAAAAGTATGTAAATATTTTGTCCTACTCCCTCTCTCACCTTCCCTCATCCCGTACTCACACAACATAAAATTTATCTAACTGATAAGGGACCTATTCTGTTGTGGTTGAATCGATAAAAACAGTCAAAAGTTCGCATTGAAATCAATGAAGTTTTTTTTTTTTTTTTTTTTTTACATGTTACTTTTTAGCTAAGTAAGCAATTTTTAGAAGAAAAAAAAAAAAAAAAAAAAAAAAAAGGAAATATTTTATTTCACTAAATAAACTTAGGGCTCTAATTTTCAATATCTAGAAGAAATATTCAATTCATTGAAGAAATATTTAAATTTATTTCTTCAATGTAAATTAGATGGCATGGCAATAACAAAAAAAGCACAATTTATATGTCTTTCAAGGGACTGATGTAAAATGATGTATAAATGAAAAGACGGTTAATCGAAATTTAAAAATATAACTTTGATTATTACAAATTTAATGGTACTAAAACAAAATTTATGTGTATACAGTGAACTCTTGTTAAAACGGACAATCAAGGGCCAGCAATTTTTGTCCATATTAACGAGAGTCCATTATAACAGGAGTTCATAAACTGAAGTTCTATATGAACTCTAAAATCACTATTATGTACACATACACAGTATAACACGAATGAAAATTTATATCCTCAAACTCTTTTATTCACTAAAAATATAAAAGCATGAAAACCGATACTTACTTTCAAAACTTCTTTCCTTCATATATAGTACAACTTGATCACAAAATCCTTTGCTATGTCTTCACAATAGAAGTGGAGACAGGTGCAAATTGTTGACTTCAACTGTCACTGTCAATCAATACTATTTACCTCCCACAGTGTAATACCACAGAGTGAAAGAGATTAAACCTTTTGTTTTATTGAACCTTTTCATATTAAAATATATATATATATATATTGATTTTGAAAAGATTTTGGGAACTGACTCTTTTTCGAAGAAAGTAAGCTTTGAGGGGGGGAAAAATGTCCATCTTAACGAATGAATTGTACGTATAAAGTGATGTTTATTGCATGCAATTCCTATAGGCCTTAGCCGGGGATTCTGTTTTTGTACGTAATAACAAGAAATCCATGTTAAACGGGGCTGTCTTAACGAGAGTTTACTGTATTAATTGACAAAGTTTTTAAAAATAGACTAGTACTTTGTAATAGAATTTGGGTTTGAAGATAATAATTAAATGTAAAAAAAAAATATTTATTATAAGTATGAAGAAAAAATTCAACCATTAATGCATGACTATGAGTACTAATTATATGCCTCATATCTTGAGCATTGTATTACATATCTTGAATATTATATGAATACATCTTGAGCATTAATTACGTATATTGTATATCTTTAATAAGTATTGTATGATTTATGGCTACACAGGTAGTTTATTTAATTACGTTAAAAAATCTTTAATACTTGCCTGACGTGCTGATTGGCTGTGAGTACTAAGAACTGCATTGTGAATTGAATCAAGTTCATTAAATGTTTTTTTACTTGTGTTTTGACAATGAAAATAAGTTTGAAGCTTTCCAATGCAGTCCATTGTACCTTTAAAGAAAGATGTATGATCTTCTTTGCACTCATCACCATCGCTTGAATTTGTATGAATTTTTTTTTCCCAATTACTTCATCAATTAAGAATAATTCTGAAGTCATAATATCAGCCTCACAGTTCAGATACTCATCAAAATTGATATTTAGAAAAGATTTTAGACCTTATTTTATGCAGAAAAATGACCAGTCAAGAAATTTTGCGAATTTTAGAATAGTGGGAAATGGGAAAGACGTATAACTGATATTGAGGGCGTATAAACAAAGAATTTATACATTAAAATTGATAGGAATGAATTGGAACTTCAGTAAAAGGACGTATAAATGTAAAAGACGTATAAATGGTGCTTTACTGTATTATATGATTTATAAATCTCTTTTGTTATCATTTTTAAATTAGATGTTAATGAATGCTATTACATTACATTAGATCCATAAATTCCAAATTTTCACATTGTTAAAATGAGCATTTTACAGCTATCAAAATGTTAAAAATTAAAAAAACAAATTTTTCGAAAATGATAATCAATTTAAAAGTTGTAAATTTTCTGAATGCGAAAATGTAATTTAAAAATATGCATTAGTAAATGAATAATAATGGGGATATTTTCCCCATAGAATAACATTGGCTTGAAGTTTGCATTGAAGCCAGTGCAAGTTTTTGACTTCTTTTATTATAATTTGATTACATGAGAATAGGCCCTAGAATTCTTACAACATACTGTAGCAATCAATTGGCACATACATTGTACGTATCGCCTATTTTTGTAGTAGCCAATTCATACAAGTGAAAGGGGATTTAAAAGGGATTTACATATAGCAAATTTAGAGAAAATCCCTAGAGCCATTTTAAAGATAACGACTTTTGATCCCATTTTCAGTTTTAAATTTTCATTTTTTTTTTTTTTTTTTTTTTCAAATTTCACCAATTCTTTGCAAACTCATCTGCACTTGTACACCCAACCTGTCTTAATTATAAAGTTTTGTTGTTCTTTTTTTATTTTGAAGGTATGATAGTCAGAAGATACCTCACATGTACACACATAAATTGATATTTTTTAACACGCTTTTATTAGCTTCACCTGTATGTATGTATGTTTGCATGTTTGTAACTGCTCTGGGAGCAAACAAAAAATCTATATTGTAAAAAAAAGACTTTCCCTACATGAACATCGTGGCGTTGAGGTATAACTCTGCGCTACGAACCTAAAGGTCTAGCATTCAATCCCAGTCAGGGGTGATTTTTTATGAATGGTTTTTGTTTAATTCTAAATTATTTTAATTAAAGATTTAAATGTATGTAAATATTATGGTGTGTCACTCACACGATTTCCTCTTACCCTGCATTTTAATACTAAGATAGATATTTTGTGTTTTTTAGTTCACATTTCTATAAAAGCGTGTTCTTTAATTTTTTAAAACTATAATATTATTGTTCTCTTTTTTTTTTTACTCATGAGACCTTAAAACATGTAAATCAAGTAAAAACTTGATATTGAAATTTTTGATCAAATTCAATATTTCCATTGCGTACAGTAATGGAAGTAAAGGAAAAAAAAAAAAAATGACAATACAACATTTACATACATGCAGTTACACACACACACTGATTTCTTGTTCATTCTTTTCTTTATCACTTTTTCCTCAACTTATTTGTCTTCTGTGTATTCTATAATTTATTTTACATTTAACAATATAAAGCTGTAGATTTACTGTAATTTAGTAATACTGTTAATATTTAATAGCTCTATTGTTTTTGTTAGTGCTTTTGAATGTTGGATGATTTTTATTAGTTTTATGTTTAATAACAGTATAGTAGTAATGAAATATACTTATTAAATGTACACTCCTGCTGAAAAGTTTAGCAAGATTTGCAAACAATCATTTTTTTTTTTCAATTTAAAAACTTCTCTCTCGATGAAATGTTTTCAAACATTAGAACTGGGTCTTCCTCATGTTTTTCGGTTGAGTGATGATAGCATATTGAATAACGGAAATATAAGCATTTATTTTAAAACTCCAAAACAAATTAGCATGTTTTTTATTTATAATATACAGAATTTTTAACGAAAATTAATCCTATTTTCAGATAACTTTGAAAAGCACTTTTAAAACAATACAGTATAGGATCCGTTATCCGGAAACCCATTATCCAAAATGCTCCGAAAACCAGAATGCAAAATGCCAACTACCAAAATTTTTAATTATCGTAAAATTTAAGAATTAAAGTTATACAATAGCAGTGGTCAGAATTATAGTTTTACAACCTACTTTCTTTAATGCTACAGTGTTATTCTGGGGAAATATCATGAGTACAAAATTCTCTGAATAATTACTGAAAATTTTGCAAATATAGGTTAGAAAATGGATTTTTATGGTATTTTTTAATAGGTAAACATTAATAACACATACTTCCTACAGTGCCCAATAGCAGATGAATTTTATCCTTGAACTCAGGTCTCATGCATGAAGTCCCAATTGTTATAAAATTTTTAAATAGTTTTTATTAATTTCCATTATTTTTAGAATTCATTTCATAAAACATTTAGCATTATGTGTTAAAAATATTTGAAACATTATGAACAATTAGCATCAGAAACATACTATAAGCAAAAAAATATCATAGAAATGTTTGCAAAATCCAGATGAAAGGATTTTACTCTCAGGTCCAAAATTAAATTTTATATATGGTTATTTTTCATCTATTATTAATATTATTTATAGTTTAAAATTCTAACTAATAATGTTTTTTATTTTGTGAAAATAATTTATTAAATGATCAAATATATAGGTAAAGTGTTTATATATATATTATTCATGTTTATCACTACTATTTTTGAAATTATTTTGTACCATTTTTATACATATATTAAAGTGTTCCGAATTATAGAAAAACCCTTTATCCAAAATATCCCAGGTCCCATGCTTTCTGGATAACGGATCCTATACTGTATACTGTAATAGGAATACAAATATCTTAAATATCTCATGAAATAGATCATTTTTATGAAAAATTTTTTGTACTATGTGAATTTCTATAGGAAAATATAGAAAAAAGTTCCGTAGTGGCCACAACATACTAGTTTAAATAGTTGTTATCTGTATGTATATTCAGAGCTTCCCAATGATATATCACAGGTCCTGATCTCAGATTATTACAACTAGTACTCTCTTTATAAGTGTTAAAATTATAATAATAATTCTGTTAATTTAACTTTTTTATTCTTAAATGTTTAGAAATTTATACATGATGTCTTAGAATTAATAAATTATGATTGATTACTGAATATGTTACTTAAATTTCATTTCGTTTAATTTTAATTTTTTTTTTAGGTTGCACAGAAAATGAGCTCAAAGCAATGGGTGATCGACTTTTAGATTGGTTTTCTGTCGTCATGGCAGATCACCGTCGGGGACAATCTCGTCGTCGTTCTTTCCGCTTAAGTCACAGTATGTAGTTTTACTTATTTAAATCTCTTAAAAAAAATAAGCAATTAAATAAAAATACTAAAACATTTGTAAATATTTCATGTATGTTGTAATTAAAATTCCTGGTATAACCAAAATTGACAGAGAATTTTGTTAAAGTTAAAAAGAAGAAAAAAAAGTTTTTTAGTGAGTTTTAAAGAAAATTTCATTTTTTAAATGCTGGAATTTTCCATGGATTTTTGTTTTTCTTTCTTTCTTCAGAAAAGTTTTCTCATGATTTCATGTATTTTTGTGTCATTCATTTTCATTAGTTAATAAATTGTTAGCCTCATTTAATATGTATTTCTTTTTTTTTTCTCTCTCTCTCTCTCTTTTTTTTCCTTTCATTAATTATCTGGGGTTCACCAAAGCGGGAGAGCCATCCCTTCCGTGGAGGATCAAAATTGTGATGGCATGTCTCCGGACCACCTCTAGGGGTGTGTCCCAGACCGTCACCAATTGCCCATCTGTGCAGCACTAATGCAACGTAAAACCCATCCAACCTTTCATTAATTAAAGATTTACAATACCCTCTTTATAATTAAATGAGTAAATGTTTTATATATAATATATATGTATGTTTCTCAGAAATGGTTGTAGCATTTTTGATAAATATGTAGGATTAACTGTTTCTTGAGATGACAAACCAATATAACATATCTTCATCTTCAGGAAAATTAATTATCATCTGTCTGGGGCAAAATAGGGCAGAAACTTAGTTTTCTTGGAAACTGCTCAAACCATTTTGATATAATTGTAGAGTTAGTGTTCTTTTCTTTTTATAAGACAGTGCGACCTAAATTATTCTAATCTTTGAAAGAATTAGAGTTCACTGATAACCTGTGGTTCACTCGGAAAAAAAAGTCAAAAACTTGGTTTCTTAAAAACTACACTAACAATTTTGACAAAAGGGGTGATTTCTGAGATAACAATATGATCTGAATTATGTTAATTATTAGACAATGGGTATTCTCTGAAATATGAGAACATAAAGCTAAAAATTCAATCAGCAAAGAAATATTTTATAAGGATGATTTCTGAAAACAAATCACTCTGTTAATCACTATCTCACTCTGCAAATGCTTTTTCAGTAATTCCAAGTGGAACTCTGTGATCTGGATACTATATTTTAAGTTGAATATCATAATTAGTAAGGGATTTCTTTTGATGTTTAAAAATAAAATAACATTTTTCCATATCAGTGATACCTGCTTTTTGATTCAAATTTCCATCACTGTGTTGAGTATGTAAACATTTCAATAAATAAATTAATAATTTTTCAGTACATTCATTTGTAACATCACATTATTTCAGCTCAGCTTCCAGATTGCAAACCTGAAGTTGGATGGATGTTTCAGCACTTAGATACAGATGGCGACTTGAAGTTGTCCCTTCAAGAATTGTACGACCTTGAAAATGATGACCAAGAGCACTGCCTTCGACCATACCTACTAGATTGTGATGTAGAAAGAGATCTTGTCCTGAGTCCAAATGAGTGGTGTTCATGTTTTGATAAATCTCGTAAGTTTGTTTTAAATTTGTGTTACTATGTGTAGAGGTTACGCTAGCAGTAAAAATTTTGAATAAAAAAACATCACCTTGGTTATTATTTGGTGGTCTAAAGAACATTTAAACAAACTTATACAAATGTACACTTTTTATACATATTTTTATTGCAATTATCAGTGAGAAAACAGTATGAGCATACTAGCATGAACCCTAATAATGTGATAGTAATAAAATAATCGTCGAAGAGAGAAATGGTTAGATTGTCCAATTCTGTTGATGTTTATTGTATGACTTTTGGATAGAGAGGATCACAGCTTTAAAATGAGGAAGATGCCAGGTGTCTTCCCAGATTGAAGTGAAATTACTTCTGATTAATACTATGGGTCCGAAAACGCAACTATCATGAAAAACCATTTGCAAGTTTTCACCAAATATATTTATTTTTTAATTCGAACTTCATTAATTAAAATCTTAGAAATTCCAGACCAAGCTAAACATGTTCCAATTTAGAAATTTATCCATCAAGCCTGAAAGTTCATTTCAGAAAATTCCACTCCAAAATTTTCTGAAATGAACTTTCAGGTTTGATGAATAAATTTCTAAATTAAATTGAAAATTTCATGGTCTATTGGAGTTGTGCCATGATTAATAATGTCACTTGATACAGCTGTGTTTGCAGACTCGGTGACTTTGCCAACGAATGTTATGTGAGAAATGCCTAGCTGGTAGCCAGTCAGGGTAGCTCGATGGTTTGAGCTGAGCATCCACACGTAAAGCAGAAGACCTGGGTTTGATTCTCGGCTCTGGTATTTTTCACATATTTGGTATAAAAAATCAGCCTTCCACTCTATAATTTTCTGAAATAAACATGTTCCTTTGATTTTTACTGAAAATACCAAAATTTCTTGTAATCCTGGGCACTGTCTCACTAAGAAAGATATTTTAAAATCAAAATTGTTATTAAATTGATTTTAATTTATTGAAAGGGATTCAGTTTTTGAAATGGGAAAACATCCAACCATGAATTTGATCTAATATATTCAGGGGTCGATCTAGGCAAAAACCAGGACCTTTTTGCTGTCCCTTCACAAAATTAAAATCCATAAAATGGGCTGCTTCACAAAATTCAGATTCATAAAAATAAGCCTTTCGCAAAATTTTGTTTTATAAAAATGATAATTTTGTAAAATTTTTCTATGTTTATTTCTATGCATTATTTTTAATGAGTGTTTATGCTTAATTCAATGAAATGCTATTAACCTGATATTAGACATTAGATAGAGTAAATGTTAAAATGAAGGGTTTCACACATTAATTCTTTTTTTGCAAAAAGAAACAAAATTTCACAAAATAAATAGAAATTTCACAAAAATAATTTGTTTTTGTCAAAAATGGCCCCAAAAATTAAAACCTGGATCAACCCCTGATATTTTGTATTTAAAACTTGGAGTGCAACACTCTTTCGATTTCTTAAAATTCTTTCAATTGACTAAAAATTTACTTGCCTCTAGTAAAAAGCTCTAATTATTATTAATTTTTTTAATAAACTTTTTTTTTTTTTTTGTAAATAAATATCCATTGTTGATATTAATTTATCTTTTATTTTTTTTCTTAGAACGTCCATGCGCAGCTGCTTTGAGAAGAACTCCACAAGGTTTGATTGGTAAGAAATATTTTGTTTATTATTATTGAATTTCTTCTCTAAGTTTTGTGTGTTGCTACATTTTTGTCTTTTATGGTTTACATTGAGTATTATATTAGTTAAACATATCTTTAAGTTCAGTTTCAATTATTGCTGAAAAATAATATATTTAGCCCACGATTACTATTACTTTCAATCTGTGATAAAAGTATTGTCTCTGCTACCCTGAATAAAGTAGAATGATACACCTTCCTATATTATGGAATGTAGTTGCAATTGTACAGACATGTATGATGTAACATTGTTGTAGTTGTGTATGAGGAGGTGGCAACCCCCTCTTTTTTATTTGATCTCAATCATCCTCCTATTCCCCCCCCCCCCCCCAAGGGGGTTATTAGAGAAACAAGGGGTTGTAGTAGAGCTTCCAAATGTTAGATTTTAAAATGAACAATTACATCAATAATTATGTTTTAAGTCTATATTTTTATACAGGGCAATCAGAGAGAGAGAGAGAGAAAAAAAAGGTTTTTAATGTTCAAAAGTGTTTTATAATTTATTTAATAATGTGCATGATTTTTTGTACTAATTTTAAAGGTAATTAGAATATTTTAACAATTTGTATGTAAAGAAACTTGAATTTGAAATTCCTTAATTTAATTTCAATTTTAAATACTTTCTAAGATCATGATGATTTTATATGGCTACAAAAATAACTCGGGGGTTCCCATGGGCCAGGGAAAACTTGGGAAAGTCAGGGAATTTGAAATTAGTAAAAAAAGTTGGGGAAATGTCAGGGGAAATTGCAAATATTGTCCAAAAACCTGGAAAAATGCTGATAAAAACCTGGAAAATGCTTTTTGAGCATACAATTTGTGTCACAAACTGTGTTGCTGTGTTGTCTGTTATGTCTCGAGCTATGTTATATGTTTTATGCCATAAACTATTTTTTATGTCTGGAACCAATTTTTGTGACTGGAATTTTACATAAATAGGACCTGGAAAACCTAGAAAAGTTAGGGAATTTTATTTTTGAAATTGAGTGGGAACCCTGAATTGTCTTTTAGATATCAATTGTAAAACTAAACATTCCCCTCCCCTTTTTTTGAGACTTCATTTCTGGTATGTACATAATTACATATATACGGGTGCTTAGTGGCATATACACATACAGAGTAAAAATCATGCATTACTCATAAATTACGAACACCTTCCCTTATTTTGTAGTTAATAGAAATAGGATTGTGAGCAAAATTATTAACATCTCATCTGTATGAGGCATATTTTTTATTTTGTTTTCAAATTGCTTTAATAATAATATTTATTATTTATGTATCTACATTTGAGATAAAATGTTTCTTTTTACAATTGGTAAAATTTTAATTAGAATGTCTGATTTTTTTTTTTTTTTTTGGGGGGGGGGGGGGGGGCTTTCCTATAAAGGTTTAGATTTGTTTAAGTTTATCATTCAAATAAAAATTTCTTGTTTTCTTTCCTTAAATAAAATAAGCATTCCTAAAAATTTGTCTTTTTGTGTGTGTGTGTATTTTATGCGGAAATATTTAAAGTTTTTTTTTTTTTTTTTAATGACAAGATTATAAAACTATTCAGTGGAAATTTTTAGAAAATCTAAAATAATCATAAAGTACAGAATCATTTTTTTCAAAATTTTATGAAGAAATGTATACTTCTATCTATCTATCTATAATTGTATTTAAATGCTATGCTAAGTATTAGATCAATTCACATTGCTCTTGTTATGCAAGCTGTAAAAGATATTTCTTTGTAAAGGATTTAAAAATTAAAATTAAATAGATTAAAAATTAAGAATAGCCCAAGAAATATCATTTAATGAATCAAGCGTAATTGTGTCCAAGTAATTTACCTGATTTTAGGTATTTATTTCATTTTTAATACCAGAATTCTAATTTTTCTTGTAAGTTAAATTAATAAAATAAGATTAAAATATCGATTTCATATGACTGCTAAACCGAATTAATATCTCTCTCCACAGGGTTTAACCTGGAAAAATGTTTCTTTAGAAATTTTTAGCTAAAACGTATAAGCAGTATTTTAGCTTTTTCGAAAATTAATTCTTTGAATAGAATTGATTTCTTTTTTCTTAACTTGGTTATCCCTAATTTTGTTTTCTGTTTGTTTTGTTCACTGACGATTTTAACCAAGCATATATTGTGATTTAAGAAAAATGAATTAGCAAAATTTTGTTTCGATTTCAACAAACACAATACTAGCACTGAGAATACATCTATGAAGTAAATTCTTAATTATGTTTTTAAATATTTTTGCATTTAAATTCAACCATTAAAAGTCGAAAGTAAATCCGAATATACTAAATAGATAATGATTCCCAATATTTTGAGTGATTTTGTAATTTCTGTCCACGAATATTTGCATAAAAACTAGAGGTAGTTATATAAAGATATTTTATGAAATAATCTAGTTTTAGCTTTTTAGCGAAATTCTTACTGACATAATTTAGCAAAATACAATATCTTTTTAGCAAAATGCTAAAAAAACTAATGGCAGTTTAAATCCTGTCTCCCCATATGAAAACTATTTCTTGCTAAACTTTTAGGTATTTATTAATGAATTCACAATTACCCCTGATGAATTTTTAGTTATGACAAAATCAACTCGATCCCTAAGTACTTACAAATGTATGACAAACTGGTTACCAAAACTTACTAGTAAGATTTAAAAAAAAAAAAAAAAAAAAATGATAATTTTCTAACTTCTATTTTATACTTCAAATTCTAAAAGCTTTTCCAAATAAAAATTGGGACCCTTTAGCTGCCTGCTTACAGAATGCCACATCATAAAAAGGGTCCCTTCACAAAATTCTAAATCATAAAAATAGCCCTATAATGAAATTTGGTTTTCAGGGGTCGATTAAAAAAAACTGCTCCTTCACAAAACTGAAATCCACAGAATAGATCCCTTCACAAAACTTAGATTCATAAAAGTGGCCCTTTCACAAGATTTTGTTGCATAAAAATGATAATTTTGTAACAAAAATTTCATGTTTACAGTATGTTTAATGAGTGCCTAAACTTGGTTGAATGAAATGCCATTAACTTGATGTTAAACATTATATAGAGTGACTACTAAAATGGAAAGTTTTTACATGTTATTATTATTATTATTATTATTATTATTTTTTTTTTTTTTTAACAAAAATGGACCCCAAAAATTAAAACCTGGATTGACCCTTGATTTTTTAATTTTTTACATGATTTTAAGAAAGTTAAAAGAACAAAAAGAAAAATAATGAGTATACATTTGATTTAATGAAACGTAATTAATTTGATTAAACACCAATATAGAGTGACTCATAAAATTTTGGAGTTTGCCCAATATTTTATTTATTTATTTATTTTTTTCCTCAAAAATAATTTCACAATAATATTAAATTTTACAAAAATTAAAACCCGGATCAACCTCTGATTTCATAGTTTGTAAGATAATATAAATATAAAGCATTTCATGTTACATTTTAATTAAATTAGAAACCTTACTAGAAGTTTTATACAGAAGCTTTTATTCTTTTACTAACAAATACAGTCAACCTTGTTAACGTGAATTACTTTTAACATGAACTGTTTTCACAATCTCCATCAAAATTGATAGATGTATTATCATCTCCATAAACTTTTCATTTATTTACTGTCATTTATTTCAGAACTATAAACAAAGTAATATCAACTATAATTAAATTTGACCTTGAACACCGCGAGTGAAAGATTTATAGACTCATAATGACTTTCTCTTCTCTAAATAAACATTTTCAAACCATTATTTATTTTACAGAACTATTAAATTCAAACTTTATGGGAAATCATGTTATTCTAAATTACTGTTTTATTTATTTCAACAATGTAATTTAATGATAGTATAAACAAAATAAGATATTAATTTTTCCTTTCAAATGTCATAATATAATATAATATAACAATTTATGATCCATAATGATATACTTAAAAATTGTAATTTAAAAATTCTTCTTGCAGTCTGTAACATTTCCTCAACCAGGAAGGATGCATAAAAATGCACTCCTAAAATATATACTAATAAAGCTGATTACAACACAGAAATATTTTAAGATTCATTTAAACAAATTTAAATAATTATCTTTTTTTTACATTATTAGTCGTAATATACGCTTATTAGTGAATGCTTAACAACTATGAAGAAAGCCTCTTTTTTGGATTAAAAATATGCCTGGAGATAGAAGCTCCTACTGCACTACCGAATACAAGGTAAGTGAAGAACTTATCATTTTTCTTTAAAGTCTTACCTTTGTTGTGATTTTTCAATAATGATTTACTCAACAAAAATGAAGATTAGTTATATGAAGATTAGATACTGATAGCATGAACTACTGATATCATGAAAAAATTTTTTATCCACCTTGAGATTCACGTTAATGAGGTTTGACTGTATTCTGTTACTGAAGTTTTTATTCTATATATAATTTTATGTATATGTACATATATTTTCATTGAATGAATTTTAGGTGGTTATACACCTCTTTGCGATGGTGATGGGTATTATTTACCCACTCAATGCCACACTGGCTCTGGTACGTGCTGGTGTGTAGATCGTCATGGTGTAGAATTCACTAATACAAGGCGAAGAGGACGCCCAGATTGTGGTATGTTGTTTCTCTGATTTTTTGTACTTACATATTTTATTTTTTGTTATATTTTGATTGATTCTGAATGAAGTTAGTCTCAAATTGTTTTTATTTAAATGTAGATCTTTAATTAAATGAATTTAAAAATTTATAAAATGTGAAATGATATGCCATTTGAAGCATAAAACTCAGTATATTTCACATATTGGGAGTTATTAAAAAAAATAAGAGGAAAATAGAATCAGGTAAATATTTTATACTATATTTCTGTACTGATAAGTATAAAGGATTTAAATCCAAAAATGTTGATTTTGAGTTAAGTACATAGTCAGACCCAGAAAAAAATTCTCTATCGATTGGTATAAAGGATTTAAATCCATGTCATTTAGTCTTTGAGAAAATCCATTGGTAAAAAAAGATTCAAGTCAGAAATTTAGCATTAATCATTGGTATAAAATATCTAATTCAATTTTTTCCCTTTATTAAATGAAGGTTGACAATCGCTGAATGGTATAAAGGGTATAAATCAACATAATCCCTTTTTCCTAATCGATTCTTCTGATTAGTTTTTTGTTAGTTTAACTTTATTTTTCGTCTCCTGAAAAATCGAGAATATGGACTTAAATCCTTTATACTTATCAGTACAGATTTATGCATATATATTGCAAACCCTGTACTTTATAAGAAAAAATAATATACTATAAATTAGATATGCATTGTAAGCAAATTACTACAAGGATCAAGTGAATGAACCTCCAACTCTAGGTGTTTCAGTAACATTTTTCAGTCTACTGCATTCTTTATTTCTAAGACAAGTCATGCTCTAAGCAGTTTCCAGGAAAAGAAAATCTATTTACAGCGTGCATGTGTTGCATCAGAGTTCGTCTTATGTCTCTTCGGTATGTGGCATATCTGAATCCACATTTACCTCAAGCTCTTATTTTATGGATTTAATCCCACCTCTATTAACTCCAAGATCTCCCCCCAGCTAACTCCTGTTGTCCAGCCATGTCACTCTCTTAACGAAATTCTTCAGGCTTGTTATTTATTTCAATGCATTGGAAAGGATTACTACAAGATGACCATGAAGGTGGAAAAAGTCAAACATTGATTATCAAATTTTATTAATGAACAGAAAATATAATCATACAAAGTTTATTTAAAATCAACAAGCAAAATATTTGTTAAATAAGCCACTTTACCCCCCCCCCCCCCAAAAAAAAAAAAAAAAAAAAAAATTGCTTTTTGATTACTATATATGGTAGAGCACCGATTATCTGTGAAATTGGGTGGAAATCGTGGATAACCCGAAAAACAGAGTAAAATGGGGTGCAAACATGAAAAAAATACATGATAGAACAGCACAACTACTATTTCTAAAGTAAAAAGATCCATTTCCTCCTAAAACCGTCAAAAAAATTCCAAGTAGAGCTTATAGGATTACGATGTACAATAAGCATGTCGGTAATTTTCGACCTTCACACTGTAGAATCTGTTGTATTTTCCTTGTTATTGGCTTAAATTAAAATTGTGTTTTTTCGAGGTTAATAATTAAAAAAAAAAATTTGTGGCTCTCGTACTCGCGGATAATCCGCACCACAGATTATCCGCTCATGGATTATTGGTGCTCGACTGTATTATAATCAGAGTTTTTAATTATGTAATATGATTTAATTAAATTGGCTTTTTTAACTGAAATCCTTAAAAACACAGTCAATATATATTTTTTTTAAAAGCATCGTATTAATTGAATTTCAATTTCTTTAATGTTGTTTATTATTGTGACATTTTTCAGAGGGCCTCTTAAGAAGAGGACAGTATCATCACGAAGACACTCGTGATGAAGACCAAGAAGACGACAGCTGTGAAGAAGAAGGGTCTGCTGATCGACCATTAGATTTTTAAGTTGTGATGTGTGGATTGTCCGTTTTTCATACTTACATTCATAGCTAAAATATATATAAGTTGATATCACAAAAGCTTTTGTGTAGTGCACCAACATCGTCTTAATTTGGCTTTTCAACATAGACTATATGGAGAGTACTACACTTCGGGCATACATATCTTAAATGTTTCTTGTGCTTCTATGTTGATGTCTATCTGTAAAAAGAAAAAAAAAAGAAATGGTATGCTTTGATTTACATTTTTAGCATTTATACTTTTGAAAACCTATGTTTCATCTATTGTATTTCAGAGAGTAGCTGTTTTAAAACAGGGTTCCATCAGTTGAAGGAATATTTTAGCAGTTCTGGCACATAGTATGAGCATTTATGTTTACTATGCGGAGATTTGCTTTGATTTATTTTATTATAAAATTCCCATATACACCTAATCCTTAATTTATGCAGCAAATGGGTTTTCATAAAAGTGTCACATAAAATGAAATAGTTCAATCATAGCCTCCTAAACCAGATGCCTGTTGCGTTGCTCGGAAACTTGGCAACAGTTCAAGCAGTAGATAGCACCACCTGGTAGAGATTGCACGACTTTTTTATTCAACTGTCACCAATAATTTTAAGAAGTGATATATGATGTATATAATCGACGTTTCTTCAATTCTATTCGCCGTATATATATATATCAAATCCCACCAAAAAAAATTTTTTGGTGGCTGTTGAATAAAAATATCGTGCAATCTGTACCAGGTGGCGCTGTTTGCCGCTTGAACTGTTGCCAAGTTTCCGAGCAATGTGACAGGCATCTAGTTTAGGAGGCTATAGTTCAATTAAGATTTTTATTGACATAGTTAATATGATGTAAAATTAATAAACCAAAAAACAAGACAACTACATATTTCTTTTAAATACTTTAGTAATCTCAGTTTAATCAATAAGATAAGATGAATACTGCTTGCTTTGCATTTTAAGCAGTTATAACTGAAAAATGAAAATTATTAAATAAATTATAAATTTCTTTTTTTTTTTTTTTTTTTTTATCAATGTAACATTTACATTATGTAAAATATAAATGCATTGTATGAAAAGCAATAAATGCAAGTATATTGCTTGGATAGAATATTTGTCATTTTCGGCTTTGTTGTGATTAAAGCTTTCGTGAGAAATGACTCTCTTATTTATGTACCTATGTGTATGTTATATAAATTTAAATATATATATATTAGATGCTTTCAATTTTGAAAGAAAAAAATTATGGATATTTACATTTGTTTGGGTATGTTAAATTGAAATGCAAGTGCCATTTTTTTCTTGCCTTTCATCAGTTATTTTGAACTACAGTCGTACAAGTGAAATACAGTAGGACCTGCATTTAATGAGATTTTAGATTCAACTAGGAAAATGAAGTATTTTTTTTTATGTTATGTTATAAACTCATTAGAATGTATGTTTTTTTTTTTTTTTAGGAAGAATTATCTTTATTTTGCTCAGATTTAACAAACAAACAAACAAACAAATAATAATAATAATAATTGTGGAAGATTAAGCAATTATATAAATTAGGAAATAATGCAATTATTTTAGAATTTCCACCATTAATTCTTTTAAATAAATAAGTAAATAATAATAATAATAGACTTTTTTTTCATTGTGAGTACAGTAATGTTGATGGCTTAGTGTCGAACATACTGGTGATATCGTCACGGAAATGGTAAAAACCTAGGAACAGAAAAAACATGATTGTAATGACTCAGAATAGGAAATTACACTTAAAACACCAACATGTGTTTGTGCTGCAGAGTCGCTACAAAATCATGAATGATTTATTAAAACTGTGGAAAATACAGATAATGAAACATTTAATAAATAATGCATTAAGTGTTTTACAATGAAAATGAAATGAAGTAAAATCATACAATCAACTTTGATTAAATATTTTTTTTTCTCTTTTGAAGAAAGTTTATCAAACAGTTCTTGTGTTTTCTAAGAATTTTTTTTTTTTAATATTTAACAAGCATTTTTCTGTCTCCCAAGTTTCTTGTTAAATATGTGTCCTACTGTATTACATAAATTAAGGGTTTGGTGCATATTAAGTATAGCTATAGCAATAAGAAAAGTTAATATATAGTTTTATTTCACAGTTGAAATGTTTTTATGTTTAATATGATCTATCCACACTTCATAGGCTCTGTGTCATTTTTTCTAAATATGACTTTATTGTGCATTTGCTATGGTGGTCACTTCATGGCAGTATTCCTATAAAATCAGTTGTACTAAGTGCAATATCATTTTCTACTTTATATTACGAAATATGAATAACAGATTTTTTATTTTATGTGATAAGTAATATATATATAAAATTGATTATGAATGTTTTATATGAAATAGAATATCGAAGACAATGAGGGGTAATCAAAAAAGAGAATTTTTAATTCTATGTGTTGTAAGACAGAATTATAGTATATTTCATTCATTTCAATAAATTCTTTGTGGGAGTTTCTATCATTTTATATATATTACCAGGGGTTGATCCAGGAAAAATTTGAGGGAGAAGGGAATTAGCTGCCCACTTCACAAAATTCCACATCATAATAATTATAAGATTAAAAAAAAAAAAAAAAAAACTTTTTATATACCATGTTTTAAATTTTCTGATGAACCACAGAGCTCTTATCAATGTGCATAAAATTTTTAAGGTGATAATGACGTCAATTTTTGTGAGATGCATAATTTATAACGTTCACGTTTAATTAAATGTATTTATTTTTATGTCGAAAGAAAATGAACTCGTAAATTTTTTTTTGGCAACAATTAAATTACAGCTAATATTTTAATGGCTATTTTAACGCTATTAGGATGTTATTATTTTCATATTTTAATTGATTATAAGAAAACTAATCAAAAATTGGACTTTGAAGTACTGTGTTGTCACCGGGTTCTGAGCTACTGTGAAAGTTTCAAATGTCTAGCTAATAGGGTAGTTAGTTAAAATTCTATTGCAAGGTTGATTTGTACCGGACAAACAAACAAACAAGAATAGAAGTTAATAAAAACATGGTAAAAAGGGCCTTTCATAATATTTCATTTTATGAAAATGATCCGTTTATAAAATCTTACCTAGTTTTCACTGTTATTTCAAATAACTGTCTATACTTAGTTTAATGAAACATAAAAAACTCTTAACTTGATATTAAACATTATATAGAGTGAATGCTAACAATATATTTATTTATTTATTTTTCCAGAAATATTTATAAAAATTTCTCCCAAAATGAGCCTCCAAAATTAAAACCTGGATTAACCCCTACTCACAGCAATTAAATATAATGAATATTCAGCTGAAAAATATTAAGTTGCATCACTTTCAAAGGGCTTTATAAAACAGTTTTTTTTTCTGGATACATTAATTAATTAGAAAGATATTTCCCATGTTAAATATTATTAATTTGACTTTCCAGTATGCATGTAATTGGCAGTATTAATGGGCAGTACGTAACATAATAGATGTTTTGTGAAAAACATCCTGTGAAAAAATTTTACTAAAAGTTAATCAATTTTTACCTTTATTTAATGAAGAATGTTAAACTTCAGTTTTAAATGAACCCTGTATCTTCTTTACTTTTTATGTGTTTATTGAATTGTGTGTGGTATCATTTATTATTATTTAAAACTTTACAAATTTCGTACAATTATTTTATACATTACACATTGTTATTATTATTATTTTTTTAAGTAGTATTATTTTCGTTTTTTAGATATACATTCCGTTTTTTTGTTATTTATTTTACCCATATTGTTTTATTTATTTTTAATATAATTACATATTCAGTATTTTTATTTTATTTATTACTTTATGCAAAGAACTTTGTTTTTGTTTTTTTTAAATAATCTTAGTGCCAAATGCCTATGTTTTATACGAAAAAGTATTTACTCTATCTTTAGTCTTCTACAGTTAGGTGTATGAAGTTAATTTATTTTGTTCTATATTCTCTCCCCCCTTTTTTTGACAATAATATGGTAAGCTTTAGATTCAACCTTTTTTTTTTTTTTTTTTTTAAATATTTTTTAGACATGCATTTTAAGTGAACATAAAATACGATTAACAGAGAATTCATTAATCAAATATGTTTCTAAATAGGAACATTTATCTAAATAGCTGTCAGTACAGCATGACTAGCTGTCGAGGAGTCAGATAATACCATATCTATATAAACAATCAGGGAATTTCAATATATTTTGTTGAAATAAGCCATTGTTAAAAGTCACTATACTAAATTGTTTACTAATATCATGAATTTTTAGTAGAAAATAAGCAGCAAGAAGAATAACAAAAAAAATAGCCTGAGAAATTGGAAAAGTTCAAATGCTAATTGTCCTGTAGTATGTTCTTGATTTGTTTAAAACAAATTTCATGTATATGTAATTTAATTTTAAAAATTTGAAATTAACAAACTAATGAAGATTTAATATTATTTAATCTTGCAGTATTTTGTTTAGATTTAATAAAATTAGAAATTATGTACTAGACTGCTTTCTGAATCTCTAAAACCTAACAATTTTAGTGAGATTTATAATTTTTTTTTTTTTTCCAATACTCACCTAAAAATTTGAAAATTCTTCCTATAACATTATATTTGATATCATAATAATAATAGTTAGGTCCCAGGAGCAGAATTATGTCCGATGTTCGCAACGAGACATTAAAATTTGCAAATGTTCTGCAGGGTATTTTGTCCAAATTTGTCAAAGCACAGTAAAATGCAAAATAAGCATAAAAATAATACTTATTAGTAAAATATTTATTACACATTTATAATAAAACATGATTTGAAATTTTTATAATCTAAAACTGAGGAATACACCCAGAATTTGGAATTTTTTCAATGGCTTTTGGCATTAATATTGTCACATTAATATGGATATACTACTTACAAAATGTTTATAAATTTTGTCTATACATTGAAACAATGACTGTTTCCAGCAATTTTCTAACATGCTAACAGATTTACAGGTCAGTTGAACAGATCTAGGTTTTATTAATTTTAGAATGTTAGCTGTATCAACATCATCCAGTTAGGGGATAGATGAAATGTTCTGCAAAAGCCTCAATTGTTCTGTGACGTGCGTCACAGTTTTAAGCACTTTCTGCTCCTGGGAGTTAGGTTACATTTTTAACAAAACTTAATTTTATGCTGTTGGATTACAAAAAAAGGGAAGGGTGGAGTGCTCTTAATTCTACAAAAGTAATCAACATTTTCGTGTTAAAAATCATAAAACATTTTATATTCTGACACTCATTGTTATTATTTAATAGAAAATAAATAAATGTCTAAGGAAGAAAAGTTTAAATAGTAGACAAATAGTTCATCAAACTTTCTTTCTAAAATGCTTCAGAATGTAAAAATATTTGTAATTACTAGAAGTTTAGAAATTATCCATTAATTAAAATCGACATTAACATTTACAAATTCTTTTATATCTCAGTATTTTAACCAATTAATACCATTAAATCTATCAGATACAGGTAAAAAGTACTTAAAAGTGTTAAAAAAAACTATTTGAGTACTTAGAACATAAGACAAGATATAATTTGTTTTAAAGTTTATTTTAAAAAGTTAAGTTTTTTTTTACTTATTTATTTATTGTGAAAAGAAAAATGCAAATATTATTTTTGCTTTTATTGTGTGATATATTTTTTTCATTTTATACATAGCCACCGTGCTTGCATTTTGTCTGTGCATGTAGTTTTTTTTTATATGTTGGATTCTAGTCGATTGTATATAGCTCTCATATGTGTTGATTTGTTTGTTAAGATATATTTTTGTCTCACCACAAAAGTTTGTGACAACAAAATCAAAGTCTTCCATTTGAGTTTTGTTTGTTTAATTTTGTGGAGCAAATATAGGCTTGTCGTTAATGTTTGTTTATATTAATATTAAATTGTTACACATTCACATATTACACTCTATGTAAACTCAGTGTTCAGTATTAAATATATAAAAAACTTAAGCTTTAAAGAAAAAGAAAAAAAAAAAAAAAAATGAATGATCGATGTTCTTGACTGAAAGATATAATTTGTGACGCCTCGTTGTATTTTGATGTAAAATTAATGTTGGATGTTCAGTGTTTGATTTATATTCTTTTGGCTTAACCATGCTGCTTGGATGGATTGCTATTAAATTATATCCCTAGTAGTATTTATTCATTGTATCTTGTTCAGCTTTTCAGGGATTCTTCGAAATTTGCTCGAGTAATTGTGGTGTAAATAATTCATTTTCCTTTTGTGTTTTTATATTTTAAATTAATTCTATTAATATTTTTAATTTTAATTAGCAACAGAAGTTACTTAGTGAGGATCAAAGACCTCATGGCGTACATGATCGTTACACTACATTTTGACCGCTAACCCTTTTGTTCTTTTGGTCAGAATGTCTATATATATCTAAATACTTTTATTTACATAAGAGAAAAAAAAAAAAACGGAATAAACTCACTTCATTGCTAGAATGCTGTAAAAGGAAAAATGCAGGACACAATACTATTTGTAAGAAAAATCAAATCATTGCATCAACATTCCTTTCTTTTATTTTCCAATCAATACCAGCAAATCCAAAACAAGCAGGATACAAAAATAGACTGCTCTTAAAATTTGAATATCCATCCATCCCAGCTGATAACATATATATATATTTAATAAGTAGGCACTCTCTCTCCAAATCATAATCTGGACAAAGTCCTTTAAAAACAGAACATAAAACCCATTCTTACCTATGCTGCTCTCTTGAGTGATGCTCAAACACAACTGAATTTAAAATTGCTGGGATAACAGAAGGTGGGGTCAGAACCATCACCCTATTGGTTCTCAGAATGGTCTGAGATGACATCACCACTAGGAAAGAAGAACCAATTTTTCTCCTGTGTGTGTGTTGCAGTAAAGCAAACACAACAGGGTGAGTTGAGCCAGCTGAGAGAAACAATGCATTTAAGTGCAGAAAAACGATCTTATTTAAAATTTAAAAAGAAGTGATGTTTTTAACATCACAGTAATAATATGGATATGTCGTTTTAAGTAGTATCAACGAGCGATTTTCAATGAGGAAAATTTCACCGAAAACAAATCTTGAACCTTTAAAAAATCACAGGAAAAGTTGATGAAAATTACATCATCTATATTTTGATCGGATCAGTTTTTAAAATTCATCGGATTCAATTACTCCCAATGAGGCATTTTGGATGAATTTCTGATGAAATTCCGACTACTCAGCAATTCATCGGATTCCGATGAGAGGCCATTCAATGGCCAATTAAATTTTGCTGCTAGGGATATTATGTACCATTACAACATTTTGCATCATATTGTTTTTATTTATCTTAAAAGTATGGCTCATAATAAGCAATCAATCATACATATATATATATATGTGTGTGTGTTAAATTCCATGTTTATTGAATGCATTGCAGTAAAAAGGGCTGGAAAAACTGCTGTAAAATTTATAGAATAAAAACTTTGCAAACAAACACCATAAATTTAAAAAAAGCATGCAATGTAATTGTCTACAGTTGAAATAATTAACCCTCTATAAATTAATGTCTCTGATTTTAAAAATATTCACCCACATGTTAGAATACATTTTCTTAAACATTAAAAAAAAAAAAAAAAAATTATTTATTTTTTGACAAAATGGCATAAAAATTCCAAATATTCAAGATTTCTATTTATATGGAAATATGTAAAAGAAATTATATGTTAGTTATGATGAAAGCCAATATCGCATTTCTCATAATTTGTGTCTGTGTAAACATTTACATTTTTGGATCTTTTTTCTTGATAAATTAAACATTGACATGAAAACATAACATATTATTGCCATCTGTTGAGAAATTCAGCAAACAATGTGTTGTCTAGATGGCAACAACCAATAAAATAATCTTCCATCCGAAGCATGCTGTGGAAAGGACACTGACGTTCTGGGTGTGTCTCAAATATGGAACGTAGTGATATAAAGGGTTAAGCATGAATTTTTATTAGATTAGACGCAAGTGCAATGTGCCTGCTTTGAACACTGCATTGCTGTTTTTATGTTGCATATGTGTCTTCCTTTTCTTTCACCAGATGAAAGGCCATGCATAATTATTTTTACCTGAAAAAAATTGTTATGTATATTTTTTTAATTTTATGGTGTTTGTTATGTTTTATTTTTCATATTTAATGCATACATAATGACTTGAAGTGTATTTTATCTATTATTTTTATCAGTCAGAAATGCAAAAAATACACCTTTGGCTATAAAATGATTTATGAACGTGTATTATATATTGAAATATATCTATCAAAACCACAATTACAAACATAGGACAGCTAAAAGAGATCTATATCAAGTGATAATGAAAAAAATGTATTCATATTTTAGCTTTGAATATTTACTATGATAAATTAATATTTTTATCTCTTCTTATATAAATGCACATTTTTCGAGTATATTCTTTTTTTAGAAATAAGAAAATGATAAGGAGATAAAGTAATAACTCTTTTAGGCTTCCATTTTATACTGTTGCCCAGAAAAGTTTAAACAAATCTTTGTGAATTTTTATTCATTGTGGTGTAGTTGAAAATTATTCTTTTTTTTTTTTTTTTTTTTGTTGTTGTTGTATTCAAATCATATATAATGGACTCTTCCCAATTTCGTCTGCTCAATCATGTGATAGAGGAAAACGAATAATCGAATTCAATTACATATTATTCTTAAGAACAAAAATGTTAATATTTAATTTAAAATAAAATAAAAGTAATATTGTGCATTTGTAAACAGTAGAATAGTTGTATTTGTAAATTTAATAATTTAAAAAAAACACTTTATGTGTTTATTTATTTTCAACTGTAAGAATCGATTTTTGTATGTTCTAGTGTAACTGTTACATTAACTGAGCTAGCTATAAATAATAGCTTGTTCTTGTGGAATGTTTATGGATTATAATTTGAAATTTTAAAATGTTTTCATTTAATTTAATTGCATAAAGATGTTACCACAAGTTAATTAACTTAGTTACTGGTCTAAATGGATTTACGCAGTACGATATCGCACTGTCACTGATTTAAGTACCAAAAATCAGAGTATTTAACATGTTCTCCATGAACATCAATAACAAATATAAACTAAATGATAATTGTAAATGTATACAACAAACAAAAGATGATGAATAATGATATCAAAATGGATTAGAAATGATGATGTATAAAAAAAAATAGCACAGATTAAATACGATTGATCAAAAATAAGTATAGAAAATAGGTTATTTCAGCAATCACTATAGATAAACAAGACTTCGTCTGCTGTTTGTTTTTCCTCTATCATGTGACCTCTGACATCAGGTGGGAAGAGCCCATTGCTCTTAGGTACAACATATTATTCTCTCATTGGTAATTTTTTGTTTGTTTCTTTGCCTTTCTTTCAATGCGATTTGAAAATAATAAAATTTTATACAGTTTGAAGAGCAAAAAAAAAATGATTAATATAAGCAAAAAAGCCTTCATTTTTATCTCTATCTAGAATCATATTTTGTTACAATATGATAATTTACTAAGCGTTGTATTAACTTTTCTAGGTGTCTGCAGAATGTGTAATTTATTAATTTGTAATAATAAAGACACTCACAGATTAGATTTATTAAGAACTGGATAAGTCCACTTTTTAACTTATTTTCTGTGTGCTTATTTTAGTTAGATAAAGTTAACATTATTCACAATTGTTCGTTCCTTAAGATATTCAAAGTTCTAGATGCATTTAATATTTAATTTCTATTTGAATAAAATTCTACTCGAGTATACTTTATTAGAAATAGTTTGTACTTGATTCTAGTTTTTTTTTATCTGTGGACAATAATGCACTTTCTTTATATTTGTGTGTATGTGTATTTCAGCTTGTATTTTTGAAGTCTTTTCTTGTGAAATTTAAATAATTGTAGATATTTAGTTTTAAAACTATTTACTATTTTCTTTACTGTTAACTTTGAGGTTTTTCAAAATAAGAATGAAAAATGTTTAATTTTTTAAAAATATTTTTATTTAATTTTTATTTATTTTAATTATGTAGGTATAATTTTATCATAATTATATCTTTTCGCAGGGTGGCAACTGGTCAGGGAATTTAAGTGAGTCAGGCAATTTCATGGGAATTTTGACAAATTTTGTGGAAATAAGCCATATTTTGAAAACTTGTTATTGTAATTGATGAATTATTCATTAATGTCCTGAAATTTTTGTGGAAAATAAACAGCGTAGGTCCAGAAAAAGTAAGGAAGAAAAATGGCGAAAAATAGTCAGGGAATTTGAAAAAGTTCTAATGCTAGCCACCTTGCGTCAATAAAATAACTAGACAAGAAAATGAATAGAAGGAAACTATTATAAACTTCACCTACTTTTATTTCATAATTTCTTTTCTTAAATGGTATGGAAATGAATTATAACAATATTTAGAAATAGTAATTTATTATTAAAAAAATGTTTTAATACGATTTTTTTTTTTTACTTTGGAATAAGATAAGCCTAAATTTCTACTAATCCGCAGCTATTACATAGAATTTTAAGGTACAGTTAAACAATCAATTTTATATTATTGGTACAATGAAAAATTTATTTACAAAGATCAATAAAATGCATAAATTTGTTATTTGATTGAAGATAAATTTTTAACCTTTGATTTATTAATTAGAAGTTTTATGTACAATGTTAAGAATACCAGAATATAAAGACAAGCCATATCTATTTTACATTAAAAAGTTATAACAATAAGTCAATTAAAAAAAAAAAAATCTTTATACTTTGTATTTATTCCTTGTTGAGTTTAAAATGCAAATGTAATTTTTATTATCAGAATTTTTGTTGAACAATTTTCTTCTTTATTATCTTCCTGATATTTATGTATTGTAGTAAGAGAAGATGCAATTTAAAATTGCTTATACAATGTTTTCTTTTTCGACTGTTTTGTATTTAAGATTTCCAAGTGTAATTTGCCCCATATAAAAAAAGGGGGATTGATTATTATGAAATTAATTGGAGGAAATGTGTGCCATTAAAATCACATTTTAAATAGAAAAGTTGCCAAAAGCTTAATAAATTGAAAATTTTAAGAATTGTTCCTTAGAATTGTTACAATTTTTGTACTAGTTTGTGTGTAGCTGTGTAGATATTACAAGCAAATACAATGTTGCTGGGAAAAAAAAAAAAAAAAAACAATGTCCAAACCTCCAAATAAAAATTTTAAAAAATATGCTTTCTCTTCTTTTTGTGTGTAATTCGTTTTAATTATATTACAAATTTTCTTCGTATGGATGTGGGGAATGCAGCTTTCCTGCGAAATTCATAATACACAACATTTTAATAATTATATTTTAAGCTAATAAAATTATGTGTAAGATTTTTCCAGTTATGTTCCGTTGTAATAGTTTTAAATCCAGTAGCAGAAATTTCTCTGTCTGCAGCAAAACAAAATTTATCTGCAATCCAAGAATGCAGGACAGATTCTGGTATCACAAGAAGGCCCATTAGCAGAAATTTCTGTATTGATCTGCAGCAAAGCAAAATTTATATGATCAAGAAATGCTGGATCAAAAACTGGTATCAAGTACAGTATAATACCCATTATCCGGAATTCCAAAATCTGGAAAACCCAAAATCCAGAATAATTTCAGATTTTTTTTTTTTAATGATTAAAATACATTTTATATCTAAAATCAGAAAAAAAAAAAAAAAAAAGAAAGAAAGAAAATAGCCCTAAAATGAATTAATGTGTGTTTTATTAAGTAGTATTATGAAAATTTAGAAATTAAAACAGAATTCCTTTCTTTCATATGGTAAGGGATGTCTGTGGTCCAGGAAAACCCTTGAATTCACAGCAAGCCCCATTAAAAAAATTCTAATTTATTTTATGATAGATTTCTGGTGATTTTTAACTTCTCATTAAGATCTTAAAAAAAAAAAAAAAAAAAAGAAATGGAAATTTTTAAAGAAATTTTTTTTTTTTTTTTTTTTAGCATTCTGCTCTTATGATTGAGACAGTATTCATGTTTAGCAGCATTGTTAAAGAAGCAACCATGCCACTTATAGCAAGTGGCAGTAATGTACATATTTATATATATACACATTATAATTATTTTTTTCTTCCTGCTAAATTTAATAGAAAAAAGTATCAGATTAGCAAAAAATCTTGACTTCCAGTTTTTGATTTATTTGCTTGTTTTAAGAGCTCTAGAATATAATTCGAATATTTTTTTAAAATGTGTGTGTGTATGTGAAGTAGTTGCTCCTAGAAGTAAATTAGTACCTGTCAATTACTGAGTTATGTTTTACAATTAAGGGAAAGCAATAATGGGAAAAGGACTCAAAATCCAGAAAATTCCAAAATTTGGAACTCTTCTGGTCCCGTGGGTTCCGGATAATGGGTCCTATACTGTATTAGCAATTCATAAAATATGTGAAATTTGTATCTATAAATAAAATAGACTCCTGTGAATGAATACCAGACCATCGCTTAGTCCACTAGGCAGCTCTAATGAGGCACCAACCCAACTTAACAGAGAGGTATCTATTTTAAAAATATTTTAGGTAGAAGATAAATCTTTTAAGCAATGATTTTGTTATAGTGAGAAAAAAATAACTTTTTGTTTTATTATCCTTTAAACAACAAAAATGCACAAAAAACATCCCTATTTGTGGTCACTGAGCCTTAATAACAACACAGGTCGGCAAAATCGCACTTTTCATTTTCTTAAATACTGCTTTGGGTGTGTCTAATGTGTTTTGATGCACTGAATTCAGAAATACTGGTCTTTTCCCATCACGTAAGGGTTTTTCATAAAGTAAGGATGAAGATCGGCAGAATTCATACAGAGCCTATGACAAATTCAAAAGTCTTTATATATAAAACACTTAAAAATAGAGGCTATTGTTTACACATTACATTTTAAATGTGTTTCTTTACATCAAAGCTCCGTTTAGAGGTTTTTCTTTTGTGCTCTGCTTGGGGTCTTGAAGGGGGGGGGGGGTGAATTCTCTATGCAGCAGCATCCAACAATCTGCTAATATTTTAATACTCCATCTTTCCTGACATCTCCTCTACATTTCATTGATGTCTTGATGAAAGTGCTCTCCTTGTTCTTTACTCAAATCACCTAGATTTTCCGGGACATAACTTTGATGGGAGTTCAAAAAGTAGAGCTTTAACCTCAAAAAATCCCATTTACCATAACCATACTAATTAATATTCTGTAGTATTGTTAGCTCTGCAGTCTTTTTCACACCAGTATCTTTTTAGAGTATTTTTCCTCTTATTTAATCGCGATTGCATTTGGAGAATATTACTCAAGAAATTCATTGGTGTGAGAAAACGGGTGGGTCTAACAAGACTATGGAGTATTAATTAGGATGTTGGCACGTATGCTTAAATGTATGTAACGGAAATTTTTGAATAGTTTTTCCTTATTCAGCATCCAAAAATACGCCAGAAAAAAACACTTCATTGAAGACCTGTATAATTTACAAGTAAATTTCATACATTCCGAACATACTGATTCTTCACATTTCTTACAAATGTAACCAAGTTTGTCTTACACAATCTTTGTGGAGATATCTTGGAGAATTTTTTTAATTCCATTTTTTTTTTATTTTATGATAATGATCTATACTGACCAGTCTGATTTCAGGATCAACTTTATCCAACTATTCAGGTTATCAGTGCAGCCAAACCATAAGACTTGCATTTTGTTTAAAGATTCTGTAGTGAATAATTTAACTATCTAATTTTTGTTCTTTTTATTAACCCTGCTGCTCTGTCTGGGTCTATTCGACCTCTTTTTTTTTTTTTTTTTAATTAATATTATTATTCTTTTACACTAATGGACAAAAAAAAAAAAAAAAGCTATACTTGAATAATTTTATTTTTTCCTTTCAAAAACAAATTTAATCATGTTTAAATTAGGAATGAAATAGTAATTTTGCTGGATATCGGATATCCATATCCAGCAAGCATTAGAGTTCCAGATATTCAATATCCATCAAAATCACTATCTGTTTTATCCCAACATTTAAATTATAAAATTGGTGTTTTTGAAAGGAAGAATGAAAGTATCCAAGTGAAATATATTTTTGTCTCTTAGTTATGAACTTTCATGAAAATATTACGCTATTTCTTTTATACACTTTCTTGATAGATGATATAAATATGTGCTCTTAGAAGGATTTATGTTTATATTTCTAAGGAATATTTAACTTAATGTAATGTATTGTTTGGGTCAATATGACTCAATTCTGTTTCATACTTAAAAACTTGCACATTCAAATACCATTTCCACATAGTCAATAAATGTATTTCTCGGTAGCTGACAAGCTCAGGTGTAGTGATCATATATGACATAGAACCCCTGACACGATATCTCTGACAATGAAATGGTAATCAGAGATTTCTGCTTTTTGTAAGTGATTCAAGAACTCAATAAAATACTGCATACTGAGTAATGTGTTTGATGAAACTGGCAAACAATATATCGGGTGTCCCATAAATCCGTAGACATTTGAAAAATTTATAAAAAATGAAGAGTTGGTAGAATTGAACGCAGTTTGTAAAAACGTTATACTCTTGAAGAGGGATTTTTTAGGGTAAAGAAAAAAATAATAGTTAAAATTTTTGTCAATAGAGGGTGCTGTACATGAGCAAATCACACATTTCCGTGAAAAACTATATTTCCATGCAAATGTTTACAGGCATATAAATCTTATTCTATGTGTCCACCATCACCACAAATTACAATTCATTTGCTGCAGCTTTAGTCGGAGGTTTTTACCTCAAGTAAAACATCTGCACTAATAACATTTTATCCACCAAGTCAGCATTGCTATTGAAACTTCATGTATGCACAAGTAAGAGAAAAAATAAGAAATAAACTGTGTTAAACATAAAACGGTGCATTTTTATGGCACTCTGCTTTGCATATTTCTCGTTAAGCATCTGAGCAGCACCTTCTGTTGACGAAAAATTAACTTTTTTTTTTTCCTTTACCAAAAAAAAAAAAAAAAAAAAAAAACTTTCACGAGAATAACTTTTTTTGCAAACCACATTTAATTCTACCTACTCCTTCAAAATTTATGAATTTTTAAAATGTCTACGGACTTATGGGACTATATACAAAGTAAATTATCTAAATATCAGTTTTTATGTACTGTACTAATGTACACTTCCAGAAATCCAGACAGCTTGGAATAAGAGACATTGCAGATTTTACGTATTTTTTTATCTGCATTTTAAAATTAGAATTTTAATGCTATAATGCATTAAAAATGATAGTGAATTAGTAAGCATATAAGATGAATGAAATATTTGAGAAAACATAAATAAATGAAGCCAAGTAAAAGTTTAAGTGTAATAAAAGTATACATAAATATTTTTCTCTCTGCTTATAGTGCTGACTCTAGAATAAAAGGGCTTCCAGGGTGAATTCAGTAAAAAGGGCATTTGCATAGTTTGCGTTCATCTATGTTGTGATTTTTGTATGTGACAACTGACAAAAGTAAATTACTAATTTTATGTGTGTATATTCTCCGAAATGTTGACTGTTACCAATAATTCAATGTTTTTGCAAATTCTCTCATCGTTAGGCTTATGTGTTATGTTGGTGTCATTTCTCTTCTGCATACGTACCTTAACTTGTTTTACTAATTATTGGTACTCAATTTAATACTGTGACTAATTGTAATCGACATAAATCTCAATTAAAATTTATTTTATGTTGGTATTTTCATCTATCTTTTGTCTGCTGAGTGTTACAATGGTACTAAAAAATTTCAAATTATATATATAGAGACTGCATTTACATTTGTTCATATTACATTCACACTGCATATGCATTTGTTCTTCCAGGAATGCTGTAAAACTATTGCTAGAAAATTGAAAAGTCAGGGAATTTAAAATGTTAGAAAAAGCTACTTGGTACCAAAATGTTTTTTAAAAAGGCCATAGGGTGCTAAAATGAGTTGAAAAAGGGCCGCAGGGTGCTTATATGTGTTTAAACAGGGCAACAGGATGGAGCGCCCTTCCAAATTAGCCTAGAGTCAGCACTACGCTTAGCAAATTAAAAATTTATTAAGCAAAATACAAACTTTAAGTATATGAACATTTGATACAATAACTTATATTATAAATTTACAATTTTTATTACAGTTTATAATTATAGGTAAAGACAAATTATTTATTAATTTTTTTTCTTTTCTTTTCAGTCTATGAAATTGTTTTTTGTTCAAACCCATATACTGTAGGTTTAAAATAATTTAGGTAGTTATCTCCAAGACCTGGACCTTACTTAAAATTAACTTTCCTTATCTCATTAGATTCGGTTTTTAAAATATCACTGTTAAAATAAGTTCTATCGATTGCCCCCCCCCCCTGAAAACTTTAAATATCATTGTTTACATTGGTTATGATGTGCGGATTTCTGAGAATATATTGTAATTATTTAATTTCTGTAGTTTTACAGGCACACAGTTATCAAGAAAAAAGAACAAACATCAAAACCTTACAAAAATTAAGTATTATTAGAATACCTACGTTTGAAGTTACAGTATACAACATTATACATAACTTTTTTACATTCTACGACCTTGTGAAACTAACAAAATACAAAGTTACTATGCTTGACATTATGTGAATAAAATAAATAAGTAGAGAATCCATATAAAATTAAATTAAAAGTGAAGAGATTCATTGTTCTATCTCTTATCCTTAGATGCAATTTAACTATTGCTGAATATATTCCTAAAAAGAATAATATTACAGGGTTGCCAACTTTTCAAAAACAGTTTGAGGAGTATTCAGAGAAATTTTGAGGAGCATTTTGGCTACTTTGAGGAGCAATTTAAAAATTTTTAAAAATACATAAAAAAAAAAGAAAGAAAAGAAATAAACTACTAACAAAAATAAATTAACAATAATCATATGAAATTAAGAAATATTTATTGATAGTCAAATATATTTAGCAAAACAGTGAAGAGAGATAAGAATGGGAAATGATTAAGTCTGAATATAAGCTTAAAACCCAAAAGTAATTTGTTTTTTGTATAATGGCATATTTTCCATACATAAATAAAGGCAATATATGAAAGTAGATTATTCAGTTAGATAGAAAAAAAAAGAAAAAGAAAGCACAAAGGAAAAATTGAATTTCCAACAATTTCCATGAATGTCAAAATAATTATTATACTATTACATAAAAATCTAAAAACGATATCTCCGATATTCATATAAATGTGTAAATGATCTCATCTCTGAGTCAACTCCCTCTAATCTGCATCACTTGGGACCATATGTTTTGTACACTTTAGAATTTTGCAGATTATTGGTAATAATTTGTTTACTTATTTTTTTTTCCCCAGATACAAATGCAGATATAATAATAAATCATTAATGCTTTAAGTGAATGATAAAATAAATGCATAATTATTTCAAATAAAGTGTTGTCAATCGGCCTTAAAGTTCAGTAGCTTTGAATCCATTATTTTTATTGATAAATAATTAAAATAAACAATTTTTTTAACGACCTATTAAGCATTAAGATAACTGAAACATTGATACAGTTTAAATGAAAATCAAAACACCACATAATCATAGCATTCAGTTTCTTTCTTCCCCCCTTTCAACTTGTGGTTTTAATTAAACACACTCTTAGCTAATGTAAACAAATACTTGTTCTCGTTCTGAGTCAGCAATATTTCGATAACGCAATGCCTAGCACTAGAATGTTTTCTTTCTTTCTTTTTTTTCTTCTTTACTATTTATTTATGAGTATTGTACGATGAAGGGTGTGGGTTCTTCGTAAAAAAAAAAAAAAAGAAAAGAGAAAGAAAGAAAAATAGTTTTTTTTTTTTTTTCCGGTGTCTGCCACTATTCAGTTTTATGCATTTAATAAAAAATATTTAGTTAGGTGGTCAAGACTGAATTTGCGGAGCACAAATATTACTTCGCGGAATTGCGGAGTTTTTAAATTTTTTCGGAGAAACTCCGCAGAAATCGGAGCAGTTGGCAACCCTGATATTATTTTTTAGTGTACAATACATAGAAATAATAAATTAGTAATAAACAAGAAATATGCCTGAAATGCTATTGCAACACAATGCCACTAAAAGAGCTGTGAATTTTCTTGATATGCAAGCAACATATCAATCCTTATATCAATACCTTTGAAGAAAAGAAAAAAAAATTACATAAATTTGATCATATTCACATACTTATTGCTGCTTCTCTCCCCCTCCCCCCCCCCCAAATATTTGAACTATATTAACAGGTAAAACATGTCTCATTTATCTCTAAAAGTAATTTTGTTTGTATAGTTAGGTGAACTTAGGTTCCTATTGTTAGTAATCAATGACCGGGTCATATTGACCTGAATGAACAGGGTTAAGGACAGTAATTGTATCAAGAAATTAACACACTCTTATAATTCAATCCTTTACTGTATACTATAATCAATATGGATTGAAAAAGTACACATGAATAATATGCAAAAATTCAAACTGATGTAAGAATAAATAAATAAAACAGTATATACCATAAAAAAAGTTTTAATTACATTATACCTAGGTAATTGTTTCAGTAATAATAATTTACAAATAAATATAATACAGTAATAATTATGTCTTCTTTCCTTTATCACTTTCTTCAATAATATAATTAAGTAATTCACGAAGATTTTTAAAATCAGATCTTCCAGGGTTTTCAGATTTAGGTATTCTAGGCAGGAAGTTTCCAACTTTATAACGGAATTCTTCAAGCTATTAAAAATAAAAAAAAATCATGCATCAGAAATATTGAATCATAAATTTTCAACTTATTTAACCACTTCACTGGCCACAGTTGTGTGTGGAAGGCTAAACTTCCCCCGAGTTATCTCGGGATAGCCAGTGAAGTGGTTAAATTGTAAAATTATACTTTTACTATAGTAATTAAAATCAAATTAATATTTTAAACTAATTAGGATTACAAATTACAGTTAAACTGGTTCTTTTCCAGGGGTGAAACTAGCTAACATGCCAAAACCCTGAAAACTACTACTTGCATTCAAATAGGGGAGACTTACTAATGCAGAGATGCCAACTCCTAATGACAAAAAAGCAGGAGATTTTTTAACAAAAATCACGAGACTTTTTCCAACAAGAAAGTTTGTAAGAAAAATGAGTAAAATAATGCAAATTTAATTTTAAGTAAAGCTTTATAAGCTTAGGAGGTATTTACAAAGCATCAGTATTAAAATTAAATGAATAACATATGTTTCTTGCAGTCAAAAATACTATTAAAAAATAAACCCTCAGACATACAGTTGTTTAAAATTTAAGTCAAAATAGACAGATTTGATCATTCTGTTCCTAATATAAAACAATAAGAATCTTAATTATCTTTGTAAAAGAAAAGGTAATAAAGAAATGAAAATATCAGTTATATTCTAATGAAATTTGAATTCTTTAAGTTTTTAATAGTTATGGTATTTAAAAAAAATATATATTAATAATAAGACATTTTTCATTATGCAAAAATGAAAGTTAAAAATTTATTCTTAGCAAAAATTAGTTTCAAAGCATTGTATAGTTATTCACATTCAAACTGAACTTGATAAATTGCAGGGCAAGATAAATTTCAATTTTCTTTCAAATTTTTGTAACCAATCCCACAAATTTTAAGCATAAATTATGCTAAGAGGGATAGATAAAAATTGCATCAGAAAAGCAGGAGAAATGAGTGAAAAATCAGGAGCATACAAAAACAAGCAAAAAGCAGGAGACTCCTGCCAAAAGCAGGAAACTTGGCATGTCTGCTATTGGTATATAATATCATATGGTTACCTAAAATAAGTGATATTCTAAGAGTTCTTAATACATTATAAGGCAAATAAAACATTCAAAATGAGAAATTTTTATAAAAACAATGTAATTTAATATGAAATTCAGAGACAGCAAAATTTTCAAAAACCCTGAATTCAGGAGTAGCCCCTGAAAAGTTTCACCCCTTTAGTAATGAATTACTGTTTTATTTTTCTGGTTTTGATATTTCGTTTAATACATACAGTCAGCAGCAAAATTATTTGAGCACTAGCAATAATTCCTATATAAAAAAAAGTACACTTAATATTGTTTCGTTAAATAAATCCTTGTCGAATCATGTTCTTAGACTGACTAAGAACACGACTCAACAAGGATTTATTTAGCAAAGATGTATTAAGTATACCTTTTTTATACAAGAATTATTGCTAGCGCTCAAATAATTTAGCTGCCGACTGTATTACCATATTTTTCTGCCTATAATCCACAGGTCAGATAAATCAATTTTAGATCAGAAAGTTTTATTTTACAAGAAAAGTGTATGTCGATACAGGACAAAACCTGGATTAAGAATAGCATTATCTTCTATTTAAAATTTTCACTGTGAAACTGATTTAGCAGATCTGCAGATTGTAGGCAGGAAAATACGGTACTTGAAATAATAGTCGAAATTAGATACTGAATAAAAGATAGAAACACAAACTGCTTTTCATTTACAGTTGCTTTTAAAAATTCCTGGGGGCTGAGAGAGAGAGAGAGAGAAACTACTGAACACTAGAATGTATAAAAAAAGGGATTGGGATAGGGGGGGGGGGGGAATAAAAAAATCTATAGAAAATAGCATGGAAAAAAAAAATATATATATATATATATATCAGTGGCATATCATGACTGACATTTTGGGTATGCTCTATACTGGTGGCTAGGAACAGCTCGTTATCACGGAAAGCTTGTTCATTTGATTGGCTGTTTAAATGCCGTAATATCTACGTTGTTTCTCGAAACAAGCGAATTAGCCAATAAGATGCTTAAATATCAGTTTTAATGTACTCTTTCTAACTACTCATGTGGAGCATACCCTAAACGTCATTCACGATACGCCACTGATATATATATATCACAATCACAAGTGTATAAAAAAATACCAGTGAGAAAATACAGAAAAAAATATACTAGAAAAAAAAACTGAAGCTAGAGAAGCGTGCTTTTTATAGCAGAAAAAATATACTCCAATTTTTTAAGTCATTTTAATATATGATGCCTCGTGGCTAAATCGAGGGTTTATAGTCACGAGAAAAAGCAAGAGATTTTAAATAATTAATTTCTTGCGAAAGACTAGATGGATCAGAACAAATGTGTATGGCACGAAAAACATAAGTATAGAAAGCACACATTTTCTGTTTAGGGGTGTGGTAAGAGAGAACATGCGGCGGAAAAGAGACAGAGAGTGGTTTACTAAAGACAGTGGTTGAGGACCGATCCTTTTCTTTAGACAAAAAAAAACCATCCAGGAAATCAAAGAGCAATCCTTTTTAATCTCGAGAGTGAATTGAATGCATGGGTCAATCAAATTGGCCAAAGAAAGTAAACAGGAAAAATCAACATCAGAGGGAAAAAGAACGAAAGTGTCATCAACATACCTAAATTGGTGAGGAAATTTATATACACCGAGGAGTTTTTCTTCAAAACAGTGCATATAAATGTCGCAAAGCAAAGGCGAAAGAGGACTGCCCATTGCCATACCCTCATTTTGGAAATAATAAGTATCATTAAAGATGAAGGCAGTTTGTCTGATGCATAAATGAACTAAATTCACAAGATCTTCAATTTCAATAGAAGAATAATGAAATTCGCATAATCTCCTCTCCAAATAAACCAGAACACCTGGAATAGAAATATTAGTAAAAAGGGATTTAACATCCAAGGAAATCATAGTATAATTAGAAGTAGCAATGCATTTAAGTTTGTTAATAAAGTCATATGAGTTTTTTACTGTATAAAGGTTAGCACTAGTTAAATGAGAAAGAGACTTTGAAAGAAAAGTCACATCTTAAAGAATATAAGAAACCGTACCAATATTAGACACAATAGGCCGAAAGTAAAAAGTGGGCTTATGAACTTTCGGAAGAACATAGAAATGAGCACAGTTAGTAGCACTGGAAGGAATCACCATATGTTTAGTATGATCAATGAGAATAACAGAATTTTTAACAAGGTATTTGAATTTGACTTGATCAGGATGATCATTAAATGGATCTTTCTTAAGTTTCGAACAGGGGCCTGAATTAAGCATACTCAACATGGGAAATATAATCCGATTTGTTGAGCAGAACTGTTTGTCCCCCTTTGTTCTCTTTGGTGACAATTAAATTGGGGGGCGGAATTTAATTTGGAGAAGATGGATTTTTGAGAAGAAGTAAGATTAGACTTTTGTGGACGATCATTAGTGGAAATAATGTTAGATAAAATGAAATTAAGAGATTCTAACTGACCAGGAACTTTTACTATTTTAAAAAGAATTTTCAATGGGAGCAATCAAATTAGGAATAGAGGGTCTGGAAGCACGAGCAAAATTAATTAATTTTCTAATTATGCTATAAGGTTGATAAGAAAAGAGTGGTAAAGGTTTTTGGGAAGAAAAATAATTTAGATACTTTGCTTTTTCAGAAATGATGCAGTAGCATGCCTGCCAGCATTGAAGAATCAAAATAACGGAGATTTTATAAGCAGCATTTTCAGGCCTAGAAAATGTTGATGTGTTTAATCCATGGCTTAAATTATCGAAAAGTTATGTGGGTAACTAAAATTTAACTATTAAATAAAAATTAAGTAATTATTAATTAAAAATAGTAATAGAGATTCATGAGAATTTTTTTCAGCAAAAGCAAAATCTTGCTTAAAAAAATGAAGGTTTGTTGAAGTTTTGAATAAATTATAGGTATAATTTTTAAAATCTTCAGAATAATGGAGAAATGTTTGAGAATAACGGAGAGTGGAAGACAGTCCTAAAATAACGGATCCTCCGTTGAAATAATGGGGAGTTGGCAGGTATGCAGTAGTAGTCAACTTGATCCCTACCGCTCATTAGTGGGCATTCCAGCTTTTATGGTGGGTGGTAAAAGTTTTCTCCAATACTAAATAGCTCCCCCCCCCCCCAAATTTAATTAACATTTTTAAAAACATTGAAATTGAGAAATGTTTTATTATTATATGCTCTGTAACTTACTATATCTCTGTTTTATAACTTTTATAAAGTTACACTTACTTACTTTATAAATTACCACTTTTCTGGAACAGGTAGCGGTTAGAAAATTTTATATAAACGAACATACAAAAGTGGGTGGTAGATATGAAAAGGTTGACTGTGGTACCTCTGCACTAGTGAACTCCAGTGTGTAATATTCAGTAGTGTTTCTGTTAAGCTGTTATCTAAGGGCTTAGCACACTGCCCTTTTTAAAATCAGCAAAATATGCATCACCCTTGTTAAAATTGGCAAGCTACACCTGTTTTTTTTTTTTTTAAGTAAAATGTGCCATCTCCAAGCCCCACCCACTTGTGAAAATTTTCGCAGTAAGAAAGTAAAAATTTTATCTAAAGATCATGACAAAGAAAATCAGAATTTTCAATAAACTATTGCAAAAGAAACAATTTTTTTGTAGGATCATACAAAAACCTGCGTTTTGGTGTAGGATCATGTATCAAACATTGATTTAATCATTATGACCATTCAAAACATGTGCATTTTATTGAAGAATTGCCATAAGACTTGAATTTTGTCTAAAGGTTGCAAGAAAACTGCATTTTACAAATGTAAATTAAATTCACCTGGAAAATGTAAATTTCATCAAAGGATCACAAGAAAAAAACAAACTTAGTTAAATAATCATGAGTAAAATGTAATTTTATGAGAGATCATCAAAAAAGGCGAATTTGTTTCAAGAACCTAAAAACACAAATTATATTGAAAAATCCTACAACAATCTTAAGTTCAAATAAAAAGGAAAAAAGGAAGTATAATAATAACTACATATTAAGATATAAAAACCTAACTTTACTTCGTTGTGCCGTTTGAGATCTTTTGAAACCGGGTACCCGGTCCTCATCAGAAACGTTACTTCTGTGGTGGAAAAACTTGACACTGTTCACTCTTCTGTTGATTTCTCATCAGCTGGCTACAGGCTCTGTTTGGGGCTACTGCGCCGCTATCATTGCATACGTCGCTATTGGTTTAAAATTGTCAACAAATTAATTAAAAATAGATTCAAAAGCCTCGACCAAATCCCCAGTCACCAAAAACCACCCCCCAAATTTACCCCTTCCATCCCTTACGATCGTGGAGCCGCTAATAAGATTAAGAATACAGCTAATAAATATGGTATAAATATCCCCATTAAACCTAACAAAAATATTTTTCAACTAATCCGAAGCGATAAAGACCCCATTCCCCCTCTTGAAACTGCAGGTATTTATAAAATCCCATTTATAGACGAAAACAATAAACCCGGTTCATATATTGGTGTTACTAAGAGGAAAATTAAAACTAGAATTAAAGAACATGAGAATGACATAAAAACTGGAAAATTTAATACCGCTTTAGCTAAAACCTACAGTAAACACAATATTAAAATAGATTTTGATAAAACCGTTAAATTAGCCGATTACGATAGTTATAACTATGCTATGTATCGTGAATCGATTGAAATTTCAACCAATAGCGACGTATGCAATGATAGCGGCGCAGTAGCCCCAAACAGAGCCTGGAGCCAGCTGATGAGAAATCAACAGAAGAGTGACCAGTGTCAAGTTTTTCCACCACAGAAGTAATGTTTCTGATGAGGACCGGGTACCCGGTTTCGAAAGATCTCAAACGGCACAACGAAGTAAAGTTAGGTTTTAATATCTTAATATGTAGTTAATCTTAAGTTCATTTGTCAAAAATTTTGTAAAAAATATGCAGTTTTTAAAACTTTCATGTTAAAAATATGAATTTCATTGAGAAACGTTTCTGTCTTTCTGTTCATCCAGATGTTCAGCCTCCGTAGAATACAGACGTACAAAAATTTACACATGGGTGCAAAGAAGACTAGTAAACAAGCAAGTAAAATTAATGAATAGCAGCTGCACCATTTAACTGATACTCACCCAAAAGAGAAATTGTAGCACAGCAGCACCACATGTTGGTCGATTTTAAAACAGACCTCGATCCTTGAAAAACTGCATTTAAGATTTTGAAAGATAAGGAATCGTTTGTGCACATCTTTGATAGGGAGACAGCAAAATAATTAAAAATTATAATAAGGTCTTGGCCTTGAAAATTCAAGTTTCAAGGTTTTTTGGTGTGGGTGTGGGAAATTGAAGGTATTCGAACAGTGAGCGAACAGGATGTTGTTGGTTATGAAATGGGGAGAGAACCACTGAATGGGAGTTTAATACACTGGTGGACAAAATTAAAGCAACAGCCTGTTTTCTCGTTTTCTTCTTTTGCACATAATTTTTAAACAAATAAACATATGAACAAAAAATTTTGATGGCCTGTTCGTTATCATATTATTAACCGAATTTTATGTAACTTTAGCATAAGAATAATTTTTAAGCTAATAAATATTCATTTTTCTCTCAAAAGTAAGCTTTTGAAAAAATGAAAAATTTCAGTAATTTTTGGAAAGAACACTTAATGAAAAATATTCATAAAGATGCCTTGCACATAGGTGAAGATGCACGCACATCCATATGTTAGATTACAACCAAAATCTTTCTACCTGTATTTACTTTTCTGTTTCTTATTTTTTCTTCTTTTCGCATGTGAATAACTTAAAAAATATGCATACAAACATGAAAATTGGATGAGATGTTCATTATAAAATTATTTATCAACATCGTTATTAATCTAGTGCTAAGTATAGTTTAAAAATTAGTAATTATATTTTTTTTAAAAGTCCATTACAAAAGTAACAGAAAAGTTAATACAGAAAGAAAAATCGAGATTTAGTTTAACATTTCAAGGCTTGTGTGTCTTTACCTATCTCTAATGCATCCTTAACACCCCTTTTCATTAAGGGGACTCTCTACCTATCGTCTCTGAATATCCGAAGCCAATGTTATTCTATGGGAAATTTTGCCCCATTATAATTCATTAATTAATATATATTTTTAAATTCCGTTTTCACTTTCCGAAACTTCACAGCTATTACACAATTTATCGCTTTCTAAAAATTGATTTTTTTATTTTTAAAATTTCATTTTTAAGCTCAAAAAATGAAAATTTTCACATTGTGAAAATTTACATTTTACAACCTCAAAATAAAATATTAAAATTTTTTAAAAATAATTGAATATTATTGAATATTTTAAATATTATTGAATAATTAAAAGAATAAAAATATAAATTTCCAATAAAAAATAATTGTAGTTGTTCATTAACGATAACCTTATATATTGCGAGACAAAAGCAAGACTATCTTGCTAAAAATATTTTTATTAAACAATTGTATTAAAATAAATTAAGCTCTAATAAATAATATGAAATATTCAATTGAAAATTAATTAACCCCATTAGGGAAAATGTCTTTCAGAAATTATAGCTAATTGTTCATCTATATGACCAATTTCAAGTAATATAACAATGCTGTTGCCAGCTCTTCCTCCTAAAAAAAGCAACAAAAAAAAAAAAAAAAAAAAGAAGAAGAAGAAGAAGCTTATTTATTTATTTATTTATTTACTTAAAAAAAAAGTTAATTAATGCAGTAACTCTCATTCTCAATAAATTTATTGTTAATAATTCAACAATAACCTAAAGCTAAATAATTTTATTCAACCGAAAACTAACTAACAATCGAATTACGAAAAATGCTGGCTAATAATCGTAACTGATTTTTATTGATTCTTTTTAACAATTAATTTCAGCAGATGCTGTTTTGTCTCTCTAATTGTACTATTTCTTTTTGAGGAATATTATTGAATAATTAAAAGAATAAAAATATAAATTTCCAATAAAAAATAATTGTAGTTGTTCGTTAACGATAACCTTAAACTTTTACATTGTAAAAAAAAAAAAGGGGGCTTTCGAAAAAATATTTTTGTTTAAAATGTTGGCTCCCTTGAAATTTTATCGTCTCCGAAAGCCGAAGCCAATGCTATTCTATGGGAAATTTTGCCCCATTACAATTCATTAACTAATACATATTTTTTAATTCCATTTTCACTTTCCGAAAATTCACAACTATTAAACAATTTATCGCTTTCTAAAAATTGAATTTTTTATTTTTAAGATTTCATGTTTAAGATCTAAAATGAGAAATTTCATATTGTGAAAATTCGAATTTTACAACCTCAAAATAAAATATTAAAAATTTAAAAAATATTTTTTAGAAAGCGATAAATTGTTTATTAGTTGTGAAGTTTGTGAATGTGAAAACGTAATTTAAAAATATATATTAGTTAATGAATTATAATGGGGCAAAATTCTCTATAGAATAACATTGGCTCTGGCTTCTGGGGACGATAAGTGGAGAGGCCTCTTAAGTGTTCCTTCCTAAAATTATTGAAATTTTTCATTTTTCCAAAGCTTACTTTTGAGAGAAAAATGAATATTTATTAGCTTAAAAATTATTCTTATGCTAAAGTTATATAAAATTCAGTTAATAATATGATAACGAACAGACCATGAAATCTTATGTTTATTTGTTTAAAAATTATGTGCAAAAGAAGAGAACAAGAAAACAGGTTGTTGCTTTAATTTTGTCCACCAGTGAACATCAGATTTTTTAAGGATCACAAACCAGCTGATCACCAAAGGCGACTAGTCACTAATAAAAGTTTTAAGTATGGTGTTATCCTCTTTTAATATTCATTAGAATTTGTAAATTAAATTACATTTTGTTCATGTTTCGAGTTGTGATATTATATTATACAAATATTGCTGAAATGAATATTATAACAATTATTACATCTCTATAATATAACTTTAACTTCATATACATACATTTATTATATACCTGTATATATTTATATACATTTTATTTTTGAATATATTAATAAGTAAAATTTAGTATAGTATGAGTTACAATATATCAGTGTTTTTCTTTTCATGGGGTGTGGCTGTGGGCATGTGGTATTACAATAATTGCTTTCAGACAAATCTTGTTACTTTCCGAACGCTATAGTAAGGAAAGTATTGTAATCACGTCAAAAATCCGAATTTGAGATTTTCATGTTTCTATACGTTTCGAGGTCCCAAGTCCGTTTCCACTATTTTTACGATGATGCTTTGTTCGAATAAGCTGAAAGTTGGTACGTATATTGTAAGTCATCATAGTATGAACCCTATAGATTTTGGTAAATCTAGCACTTACTTATAGATTTTTTTACAGGGACACCAGGAAAAATTCTTTATCATTATGGCCTATGGGGACAAATTTTTAAAAGTGCGATAGTGTCTAAACGCTTTATTAATCTGTACACACAGTTGCACGAACTGTATAGATTTTGGTGAATTTAGCACTTACAGTTTTTTTACAGGGGCACAAAGAAAAATTCTTTATCATTATGGCCTATGGGGCTAAATTCTTAAAAGTGTGATAGCGTCTAAATGCCTTATTAATCTGAGCAAAAAATTTGTACACATGTAGGTCACAGTCGCACCAACTATATAGATTTTGGTGAATTTAGCACTTACAGTTCTTTTACAGGGACACAACGAAAAATTCTTCATCATTATGATCTATGGGTTCAAAGTTCAGTAGCGTTAAATAAAACATCGTGTGATATATGGAGAAAATTACTCAAACACTCTATTATGGTTTTCTCTCTTTTGTTTGTTTAGTAACTCCCCTTTCTTTACTTTATCTACAAAACTGATAATTACTCAATGTTCGGAAAGTCGAGTGGAGTCACTCCAGATTTTTTCTTCTTCTAATAATGTAAAATTCACTCCTTTAAAAAAACTCAGGGAGTATTTTCATTCCTTGAAAAAAAAATCCTAGCAATATATTCGGTAATATTAAAGAGCTCCCATATGTTCCATCTAATATGTAAAAATACACTGAAAAAAAAAGGATGGGATCGGTGTTGCATGATTTGTATCAACTTCACAGAATATGTTTCTTTCTTTTTTTTTTAATCGCACTAGCAGTATCTGTAAACATAAATAAGTTCAAATTAACAAGTTAACTTAAAAGGGGTAATAACATTTAGGTGAATTGGAGTGTAAAGTTGTTTTTTTATACCAGTTTTCCTAAATGAATATTCATGATTGATAAACTATTGAATAAAATTTATAAGTAGAAATCTTGTGGTCTATTGGAGTTGTACCACGAATAATATTCTCACCTGCTATATCTGTGTTTGCAGACTTGGTAACTTTGCCAACAGATATTATGTGAGGAATGCCGAGCTAGTTATCAGCCAGGGTAGTTCAGTGGTAGAGCAACTACACATTATGCTGAGTGCCCAGGTTCGATTCTCGGCTCTGGCACTTTTTACATAGTAGGTATAAAAAATCAACCTTACACTCTAACTTACCTAAATGAATATTCATGATTGATAAACTACTAAATAAAATTTCTAAGTAGAAAATTCGTGGTTTATTGGAGTTGTGCCACAAATAATATTCTGACCTGCTATATGCATTTGCTGACTCGGTGACTTTGACAACGGATATTATGTGAGAAATGCTGAGCTGGTTATGCACCAGGGTAGCTCATTGGTACAGCAATTGCACATTAAGCAGAGTACCCGGGTTTGATTTCCGGCTCTAGGATTTCTCACATAGTTGATATAAAAAATCAACCTTACAGTCCAATTTACCTAAATGTTTAATTTTGATTTGAAATGCTTTTTTTATACTGTAAAATTAACTAATTATGACAAAAAATCAAGCATTGCTTGTTGTTAATCTTTTAGAAAATGCAAATTTTTATTCATTGTTAAGAAACAAAATTTATTTGTAATTTGTAAACCAACCTCACAAGTATACTTGGCAATATGTGAAGAATTGTGATTTCATCATGAAAAACAAACTCGACAAACAGTTAAAGAGTTAATAATTCACAAAAACAAATCAGTTACATTTTACAGTAAATTTTGCAATATAACATTTATTTCAATATACTTACATCTTTTACACCCATAAGCTTCCAAACTCCAAAACAAAAGAGACTAAACCCTGAAACTGCATATAAGGTGCCCCATCCCAGAGCTTTCATAGCAAGTGAGCTTCCACTTTCAGGAAGTTCTTTTGTAGGCATCATGCCCTAAATAGTGAAAAAATAACATTTTAAAACAAAATGATCAAAAAACAATAAAATGTCTTGATTATTATTATTATTTTTTTTAATTATTATAGTTAGAGAAGCAAACTTTAAATATTATGTAACTAACACTAGCATAAACTTAACAGTAACAAGCAAAGTTTTAACATCTACGCCAACATGTAAAAAAAATTAACAAAAATGTTCACACTTTTGCATATTCTTTGTTTATGTATTAAAAATTATCTATGAACAATTACCAAAAAGTTACAAGCAAAACTATGAACAAACTATAACAAATTGTGTTAAGGCCATCACAAAACTTTCTTCTATATCATTCTATATAAAAGCCCCACTTACAGTTGAACATGCACAAAAGTTTAATATAGCTTCTCAGAATAAAAATATTACATATGGTGTTTGTTGCAATATTAATCAACAGATGCTGAGATGCAGCCATGTGGAAAATCTCAAAAGGTGAGTAATATCAGCGCCATCTGTAGGCCAATAAACATCCAACTAAATCAGCATTCACTTCTACAGTGGCTATCTCACATATCAAGTTTGGTGCATTTATTTGCCAGAAGAAATGAGATTTAGTCTTCCTATTCAGGGTAAATTGCAGCACAGCAGCACCATCTATCAGCCAATATGCACTCAAAATGAATCAGTATGTTTCATAATAGTCCTTTCTTTCACATAACAAGTTTTCTTCGATTATACCCAATAAAACTCGAGATATAGCTTTCTTTTGAATGGGAAAAATTGTATAGTAGTGCCACCTATTGAGTGATTTAATTATAAATTAAAGAACTGGTGTACAATAAAAATTTAAAAAACAAAATTTCTTTACACACAATAAAATAAAGTGAAGCACTACCGGTTTTGAAAGGAAGTGGCTTTTCTTCTTCAGGTGCAACAAACATGTGCTACTACCATGGAGGCAAAAGCAAGACTGTTTCCAGTTTCATCATTTATTTTCAATTTTACATAATTCAACAAAAATAACAAAAATCAAATAAATTTATGGAAAGAAACTTTTTTTTAGAATCTTTTTACCATATGATAGAACAACATACCATTGCCACTTGAATTCAAAGGTTAAATGCATGAGGTGCTAGTGCTAAGCTTCCTGTATACCAATGATGCAACACACGAGGACATGGACGAAAACCCAATAAAAACAGTTCACTCAGGTTGCTAATCTTTAGCGATCTAGCGCACTCAGATCAACACAAAATACCTCAAATGGATGAGGCACATTATACTGAATTTCACCCACAAAACTTAATTTTGAGCAAGATATCTTTTTTTCCCCTCCTTTCAACTGGATCTTCCCAGACATCCTGCTTTATTCAAGCAGGGGTGATTGTGGCTGAAAGCTAAAAACCCTGAAAATTAGAGCTTCAAATAAAAAAACCCTCAGAATATCAAATTACATTCAAATTATTTAGACTAGAAGCCCTAAATCTTTTTACAATTGATTCACATATCACTTGAATGAAAAATAAATAATCAATGAAAACAAAATATAACTTTTTAAGAAATATGAAACTACATATGGATTAGATTAAAAACCCTGAAATCAGGGGTAACACCTGAACACAAACACTCCTGTTCAAGTTGGTGTTAAAAAAAAAAAAAAAAAAAAAGACGGTATTTTGTTGCTATTTCAAAGAAATAGTCCTTGCATCCTAAAAAACTTCTTTTTATTTTATCAACTCCTATTTAAGGAAAACAACACTGGTTAGATTTTCTTTTACAAAATTCCTTTGTTAAAAAAAATTTTTAAGTTTTTTTTTTATTATTATTATTATTATGCACTTGTAAAAGTATTCACACTTTCTACAAAACTAAGTCTGAGACACTCTATCTGAGGTCTTTGGTTTATTAGAAATGATAGCCTAATGAGCACTAGTATGCAATAGGTATATTAAAACCCGAATAAACTACTACGTCAGAAACGCCAAAGAAAAATATTGCAAATGCATACAGCTGTATCGGTAGCCTAAAGCGTACCGTCTTCAGTGCAAAAAGGATTCTAAATCAGGAGAAGTGCTCATATATATAGGAGAGGGGCCGAATTTAGTTTAACCAATAGGATTACGGGCAGGGTTGGCAAGTTTCTTCCAAGGCGGAAAAAACCATGGAAAAAACCGGCCGGAAGAAATAGGTTTCTTCCAAGTGGAAGAAATGGAAGAAACTGTTTTTCTTAAAAATTTATCCTATAAATTGCAGATTTGTAAGATACAATGGATGCATTTGTCTTATAAACAACTTTAAGTAACTTTAATTATACCTATAAAAATTTAATTACATATTTAATTAATAATTATGAGATTTTTACCGAAGTGATCTTCGGTATCTGATAATCACGTTCCAAAATACTCAAAATTCAGTAAAAAAATCAATTTCAATTTAAAAAGCGTAAAGTTTTATAATTTATTATTTAAACAAATTTATTTCTTTAACTGGTAATAAATAATAGTTTGTATCACTTGCTTATACTTTCTGATAAAACAGCTCTTAACAAACATTCAGTTAATTAAGAGCCAGTATTCAATAATTACTGTATTACAAAATGTCATCAAAAACTTCATTTTCCTAATACAGTACAGTGAAAAAGAAATTTACATCTCATATTTCAAATAAATTCACATTTCTCACATTTTTACTTTTTTTAAATCAAATTTTTAGCTTAATACTTGCTTTGAAACTCAACTTGGGAAGGGGGGGGGGGGGGTAACATTCTTGTATTTATTATTCTGCAATTCACACAGAGTAGCGCTTAGAAAAATGACTATTACAGCAATGTTTAACAAAATTAATCAGTGATGAATATTATTTCTGAACTTTCAAAAATATTTAGTTTCATATTTTTTAAATATGTTTGTTTACATTTTATAGGTACCTATTATTTGAATATGCTTAAATTATTTATCATATATGAATGTGATCGATTTGTTTTATTAATATTGAAGAAATACTTTATTCTAAAATTTATTAGAAATTGTCTTTCCATTCTGATGTCTATTCTCATGAATTAAAAATAACTGACTCTATATCTGCAAAAGAAAACTGTAAACAAAGGCAATGATCTCTAATCTACAAATTCCTATAATCCGCACAACCTCTAGACAAAATTTTTGAGAGTTGGAGTTAAAAACTGTAAAACAAATGAAATGTTTTTTAGAGTAGTTCAATACTGCACTTTATTTTTCAACTTAAAATAGATAAATACAAACTATGCTTTTTTTTTTTTTTTAAATCCCAGAGAACTTGCAGGAGAGTTTAGAAGTAGGTACATTACTTATTGATACAGTTTACCAGCTTCGAGTTTATACAAAAAATTGTATCCTTTAAAAAAAAAAGTGCAAATATTATGGTTAATTCCGTAATTATTATCACTTGTACTGTCTGAATGTATACTAATATGAGATAGTATATATGCAAAAAGTTCTAAAAATATCAGCATTGAAAAGTAAAAACTCATCACCTATATATATTTAGTGTTTGTTATAAAATAACTTATTTTTCTAACAATATTTTTATTATTAATTGGATTATAGTTTAGATTTGACATTATATTTATGCTTTGAGTTTATATAGTTCATAAATTTTAATTTCGAACATCTGTTTTGTCTTCTGGTTAGTTTCTTCCGGAAGAAACCCAACCCTGATTACGGGAAAGGTGGGGAGAGTGGCCAATAGGAATTTAGGAAAGTTAGCTGTGAAACAGTAGAAAAATTAAGAAAATGTGGACTGAATATAAAATTTCCAACAGTCAGACACATAGGGAACAGCGAAATCACAATTTACAAGGTTTTTAAAATTTTTATAGATATGAAAAGCTTCAAAGAAATCAAATTCATGAATGGATTTAGGTCTGCAAATTATTTTAGCTGAATTAAATTTAAAATTATGATTTTCCTCCCAGCAATGTTTAGAAATAGCCGATTTATTGGTTTCTTGTTTGCGGACGTAATTCATATGTTCTTTTAGATGAAATTTAAGACTGTGTTTAGTTTGGCCAATATATGATAAACCACACTGACAGGAAATACTATAAATGCCCCAAGAATTATGCATATCAATGGGATCTTTTAACTGAGAAAAGGTGAGTTTATTTGAATGCGAAAATATTATTTTAAAATCATATTGTTTGAGAATTTTAGCTATAGTTTGACTGGATTTAGGAAAATAGGGTAAGACAATACTCATATTAGAAGAGACTGATTTAGTAGACGAAATACGAGGGGGTTGTAATTTTTGGATAGCTTTGTCTATAATGGAAGGGTCATAACCTCTGTCAATTGCAATGGCTTTCAGGTATTTAATTTCAGATTTTAATAAAATAGGATTTGAACAAATATTAAGTGCACGGTTTACAAAAGTATAGAAAGCAGCCATTTTTTGGTTAGGTGGGTGACATGAATGCGCATGGGGAGGAAAGGAGACAGCAAAATTTTTCTGATAGATAGTGGTTGAAAATCCATTTACAGTGCGAGAGACGAGGGTATCAAAAAATGGAAGGGACCCATTATTTTCAATTTCATATGTAATTGGATATTATTGTCAATTGAATTTAAAGTTTCTAAGACATGGTCAATATTGTGATGAGCTATGTCGATAAGCGTGAAGGTGTCGTCAATGTAACGGGTCCAAAACGGAAAGGATATTTTCTTAAAAAGCTTGCTTTCGAAATAGTGCATGTAAATATCTGCGAGAATTGGGGAGAGAGGGGAACCCATGGCTAAACCTTCAGACTGACGTTAGAATTTATTTTGGAAAGAAAAAATGGTTTGTGATAAACAAATGCGGGTAAGAGAGATTAATTCTTGTATTTCAAAAGATGTGAAATGAAACTCTTTTAATCTGTTTTCGAGACAGCAGAGGGCGCCACTTATTGGAACATTAGTGAAAAGAGATTTTACATCAAAAGAAACCATAGTGAGATTAGTGTGAGGGCAGTTTTGAATGTTTTTTGCAAATTTTATGGAATTCTTAACTGTATAACTATTAGCAGCAAGAAGGGGAGCAAAAATTGTGGTGAGAAATTTAGCTAAATTATAGGAAGCAGTACCGATATTAGAGACTATGGGACGAAATGGAATATTGGGTTTGTGAACTTTCAGCAGCAAAAAATCAAGCATAAAGCATAAAATCTGGCACAATTAGCAATAGAAGGGATAAGATGAGATTTAGTCGAGTCCAAATCTCATCTTATCCCTTCTATTGCTAATTGTGCCAGATTTTATGCTTTACCGTTTAAATATCCTTTCCGTTTTGGACCCGTTACGTTGACGACACCTTCATGCTTATCGACATATCTCATCACAATATTGACCATGTCTTAGAAACTTTAAATTCAATTGACAGTAATATCCAATTTACATATGAAATTGAAAATAATGGCTCCCTTCCATTTCTTGATACCCTCGTCTCTCGCACTGTAAATGGATTTTCAACCACCGTCTATCGGAAAAATTTTGCTGTCTCCCTTCCTCCCCATGCGCGTTCATGTCACCCACCTAACCAAAAAATGGCTGCTTTCTATACTTTTGTAAACCGTGCACTTAATATTTGTTCAAATCCTTATTGTCTTACCCTATTTTACTAAATCCAGTCAAACTATAGCTAAAATTCTCAAACAATATGATTTTTAAATAATATTTTCGCCTTCCAATAAACTCACCTTTTCTCAGTTAAAAGATCCCATTGATATGCATAATTCTTGGGGCATTTATAGTATTTCCTGTCAGTGTAATTTATCATATATTGGCCAAACTAAACGCAGTCTTAAATTTCGTCTAAAAGAACATATGAATTACGTCCGCAAACAAGAAACCAATAAATCGGCTATTTCTAAACATTGCTGGGAGGAAAATCATAATTTTAAATTTAATTCAGCTAAAATAATTTGCAGACCTAAATCCATTCATGAACTCGATTTCTTTGAAGCTTTTCATATCTATAAAAATTTTAAAAACCTTGTAAATTGTGATTTCGCTGTTCCCTATTTGTCTGACTGTTGGAAATTTTATATTCAGTCCACATTTTCTTAATTTTTCTACTGTTTACACAGCTAACTTTCCTAAATTCCTATTGGCCACTCTCCCCACCTTTCCCGTAATCCTATTGGTTAAACTAAATCCGGCCCCTCTCCTATATATACGAGCACTTCTCCTGATTCAGAATCCTTTTTGCACTGAAGACGGTACGCTTTAGGCTACCGAAACAGCTGTATGCATTTGCAATATTTTTCTTTGGCGTTTCTGACGTAGTAGTTTATTCGAGTTTTAATATTCCAACACCAAGTCTCCTGTTATTATATGCAATAGGTATAGTTCCCATGTGTAATGTGTTTAATATGTAAAATTTCACTGAAATGACAGAAGTATTGGAACTGAGTTCCCATGCAAGCAGTGCCTGATTTAAGGCAGGGCATTAGGGGCATGTGCCCTGGGCCCTGACACTCAGGGGGGCCTCCAAGAAATTCCATCATACATTAAAAAAAAAATACTTAAAATGAAAAATTTTCAAATTTTATTATAGCGATCATTGTTTTTTGCTTTTTTCGTCAATGGATGAAGGTATTACTGCACTGTTATATAAATCAGTGGTATGATCTTTCAAGGAAACTATCAGTTCTTTGAAAAATTTTCAATATTTTCGCTAAACGCAAATAAAATTGCGTAATACTGATATTGCATTCCAAACTTTTACAGGATAACTAATTCCGAGACACGCACCGATAAAATGAAAAGTGGAGATAATTTTTAGACGCGTTAATAAAAAATATGCGATTTGTTTTGTTTTTTGTAATATTAAAGTATAAGGAAAAGGGCCCATTGAACATGAGTGCCCTGGGCCTCCAAATGAGTAAATCGGTCCCTGCATGCAAGTTTAAGAGTTAAGCCCTCTGCCATAAGGATAATGGATGGAGATTTGTTACCTTAAAGAAAAAGACAGGATCTTTTCTCTTAGACATTGCTAAAGCCATTCCAAATCCACCAAGCATAGATATTCCTGTCACACTTAATAAGAAAGAAGTTTCTGAAAAAAAAATATTTAACTTTGGAAAATGAAGTATATAAAATATTTAATACAGTACTCATATTTTTGAAAAAAACTTGATTAACTGCTACAAAAAAGGTGGGGGGGTAAATATAATAAACAACGAAAAACTGAAAATAACAAAGAAAAAAAAATAAAGTCTCCAAGAAGTGAACTTTTTCTTTCATTTATTGAAATCATAACACTTTTTAACTATTTCTTATAATAAAAGATAAATATATATATATATATATATATACACACTTAATGTACTATCTGAACAACCATTTTAACTAAATCAAAATTATGGATAAATGCCATGATATACAGAGCTTAGGTATAATGAAATATAAATGACATTTCATTATTTTAATTTGACACATATTTAAATTTTAAGAAAATGTGTTATTACAAATATACATTAGCTTGCAAACAATAACGTTAAAATGAGAAGACTATACACTAGAGATGCAACGATTATTCGGCCAAAGCTAAATATTCAGCCTATTTGGATTGTCAGTCGAATATCAAGTCTACTATTCAGCCAAGGCCGAATAATACTGTAAGAAATGTTTTTATTTATATTTACACAATATAAATAAAAACATTATATTACACAATAATTTTTTTTTATATTCGTCATGTATAGTGAAATTTTTTTTTAAATTAAATAACATTCCCCTCCCCCTCTAATTGTCATACCTTGAATGGATTTCCTCATACCATTTTAATGTAAGGATTATGCAAAAACTTTTATGCTATATCAATAAGTGCAAAACATATATCTGTAGTAAGCTAACATAATCTGTTAAATTTAAATTTGATCTATTCAAAATTGTCCCAACTGAACCGTACAAGCAAATTCTGATTTTTTTCAAAGCATAATGAAAAATTTAATATTTATCCTGCGTTATTTAATAATAATAATAATAAATCCTTCCAGTGATATTTTTAACTATACCAATAAAGAACATAAATATATATATAATAAATATAGATGCATTACATGTATAACATAGATATTTAAGTCATATACTATATGCTTAGGTTTAATGAATCATTATTATTATTATTATTTACTTTTTTTTTTTTTTTTTTTTTTTTTTGGGGGGGAGGGGGGGAGGAGGTGTAAAATACATTTAAAAGTTAAATATAATTTAAGTTTTTATTTTTTTTATTTTTATGTAACTATTTCTAATTGAATAATGAAGAAAATATAAATTACTAAATTCTTTTAATTAGCACATATGCATATTTTACGTATTTCCTAAAACATCATTGAAATGTACACATTCATTAAAATGCAACTGTACAGGAGTACTTACTACCTAAAATACTATGCATTCAATATTTTAATATGTGTCTATTTTGCTTTTCTTTACAGATCTTTCTTTCCTCTGAATCTGAATATATTCACTATACGCTTCTTAATAGAGCTGACATAAATTAAATATATATATATATTCTTTCATTTGAAGGTTGAAATTTTTTTATCTAGTACAATTTTAAAGTGTAACAACCATATACATAATATCTATTAAAATATGACTAGACAGTACCTCATAAGAAACTTTTGCAAAGAATTATTATTATTATTGAGGCAATTTTTAAGCCTAACATAGCCGAATATTTTTTTCAGAATCAAATAATGGTTTTAAAAATTAAAAAATTGCATAAAAATAACTTTTTAAAAAGAAAATAATACATTTTAGTTATGAAAACAAGAAATGAGCATATAGTGCATACTATAATATGTTTTTACGCAAAAATGAGTTCATTATTTGTCGGCCGAATATTCGGCTATAATTTGGCCGATTAATTGGTATTCGGTTATTCGGCCAAATCATTGTTCGTTGCATCTCTACTATACACACATTATAAATGTAGTTAAGTTATAGGGTTGCAATAGCAATCATAATACTGTAAATGCATACTATATTCGACATAAAACAGTTATTTTATGGTTAACCCCAACCAGATAATAAGTATGCTGAAAATGGAACAGCTGGAAATTTGAAATTTGGCACTAAAGTAGCTGAGATGCTTTTCATCAAGGTATTTACTTATGCATCTATTATAACCAGGACTCGTAAAACGCTCACCTGGTCACTACTGACTGACAACCAATATTTGGTGACTATGTTTTCAACTTTTAAGGAAGCTCAACTTTTTTTTCATTTTAATACTTTGGTGAAAAAATTGGTCCCAGAATTGGGCTCTGATTCCCCTTCTGATGTAGGCTTAACTTTCACCACTTCGATTCCAGCTTCTCTCATCATGTTTTGAGACACTGTGCTGAATACAGGGCGCGACTTAGCCTAATTGGGTCCCAGGGCAAAAACTTCTTTGGGGGCCCCTCTCTGCTTCACTACTTGGGCAAAAACTTCTTTTTGGGCCCCCTTCTGCTTCACTACTTCAGTAATGAAGAACCGAACTTTATGGAGGTATTTAAATTTTTCACCTCATTATAGATCCATTTTATTTCTGATTGTTAACTTTGTCATCTAGCTGCGAAAAATCCATATCCTTGCTGATATTAGGGCGGAATTCAAATAAATTTTTGCAATTACGATGACTCAATTAAGCTGGATTTTACAATGACGGATTTTACACTATACTGATATTTTGTTAAAAAAACTTCATTAAAGAAGGAAATGTAAAATAAACTTTCTATTCAATCTGGGGGCTCCTGTCTGAAGTGGGGGCCCGGGGCAACTGAACCATATGCCCCTGCCTTAGCCAGGCTCTGGCTGAATAGATACACCATTAAGGGAATTTACACTACTTTTCTCCGTGCATGTTTCACAACTCAGTGTTGAATTGATTTAGGAAATTAGTTTACACTGTTTCTATTCACACATGCTTTGCGACCCAGTGCTGAATCATTGTGCCAATCACTGATGTGTGATCAACGCCGATGGTGTACTGATACAGAGAGAAAATAATAAAATCGGTTTGATGATGTTAAATTTTAACAGATGTTTCCTGAAGTATCATCTTGTCATAGTAGAAATTTGTTTTTATGCATAGAATTTTAATTTCTATATTTAACAACTCAACTTAATTTCAAAATTGAATTTAAAAAAAAATGGCGTCGGAGCAGGGATATTTTTATTGGCTACTGGCTATCAGACATTTTTGGCGGGAAACAGTTTTTATTCAAATTCCTGGAGTTCTGGTTGTAACCATTTTAATTTATCACCAAAATGGAGACAAAAATTTAAAAGGTACCAAGGGGGTCCTACACTAAAAATTCTTAATATCATCTAGAAATAATAGTTCAGTAATCATTAGTTCAGTTCTTACTAAATTAATTCAGTTCTAACTATATTATTACAATAAAATACATGTTGTTCCTTTCCTACTTTTTTCCTTCGACGAAGGGTCATGCCTAATTATTTTAACCTGAAACAATTGTACATATTCCTGGTATTTATGAAGCTTCCTTACATAATTCTCATACTTTATACTAACCCGTATTTTTTTTTTTTTTTTCTTAAATTAGAGAGCTTAGATGTGATAGACATGATTAAGTTAATGTAAGAAGGACTCTTTAAACAGAATTTTATATTTAACAAAATATAGAAATGGTGCTTTGTGAAGTAAATATATTTTGAATACTTGTATATCTTAATCAATATTTTATCTTATTTTTATTTTTTAATAGGTAACTTGAATGAAATGGAATAAAAACACAATAAAATGCAAACAAAGTTTTGACTATAAAAAAAAAAAAATTATTAGTCTTCATTTCTACACTAGTTTTTATTGCTTATTGTAATTTGATAGAACAGATATAGCAAAAATGAAGTATATATATTAAAGCACGAAGTTAAAAATTAAAATGCGAAAGAAAGGGAATTAAAATATTAAAAAACTCACCTAATAATTTAGATTTCTTCTCAGTTTTCGTGTGCTCCGTATGTTTTTCTGCGATATCATCCATCGTCACAATTTTATAATTTTAAAACATAGATCTGTAAAACCAGTGAAACACTTGCATAATTTAAACAAATCAAATTCCGTTTATTAATCACATGAATAAAAAATAGAAAAACACAGAGAGTAGAAAATAAATTGCTTTATCGATTATACATATAACTGACGCGACTACCGACTTATATACCTGGAGGATCCAAGAACTTACATGAAAAGGAAAATGAAAATTTCAATCACTGAAAAATGTAAATATAAACACATGTATACAAAGCATTGCCAACAATGGAAAAACAATGGTTGAGTGGAATTTTAGGTACGCTGAGTTATAATACAGAAAGGAGTGAATGCTAAGCGGAGCGGTCTGACTTTGCAATGTCCTCTACGTCATATAAACGTCACGCGCGTTTATTTGACCCGCTTTTGTATTGATCGATAGATGGCGCTTTTTCAGCTTTTGTTGTTTGTAAATATAATAGCCACTTGTTTTTATTATTGTTCTATTTGTGTTACTACTTAATATTCGTGCTATAATTTCTCCGCCATTACATCATGGAAAATTGATTACTTTTGGAAAAAAATCTTTCAGTTTATTCAAAGTTCGATCGGAAGTAGATTTTTAACTGAAGCTGAACAAATATTACTTTCAAATCATCTGATTAATTCTTTACTTCCATTAGCCGAAGCAACTGAAATTTTAAATTTGTCATTTGGAAATAAATGGAAGCTCAATTCTGGATTTCTTGATCCTTTGGAGTTACAATGTAGCACACAACAGTATGTGTTATCTTTTTTACCGGATTTATTCATTTTTATTCAATAAATATATGTGAAACTAAACAGCGGCAAGCAATGGCGTCTCGACGAAAGCCGAAAGCTATTCATGTTAATTGTAATTTCACCTTAGCCCACCAGAGAGCGAGCATTTCATTACAATTGCAGATATTGTTTTTATGTATAAAAAAAATAAATAGTTGAGCACAGTGTTGTTCCATTATGCTTATACAGCAATAATGCTAAAAAAGGGAATATCTGGTCTTTTTCCCTTTTCCAAGGCAGGAAAAGATACTGGCTTGTAAAAATCTGATGGAGTGAAACAAAAACAGTTTCAGATATTATGAGATGAGAATATAATTTTAAATCCTATAGAAAAAGGTTTCTTTTAAGATTATTTGAATAAATTTTATGGCATCTTGATTAATATAGCTGAATTTGATGCTTACTTACTGATTGTATCTCATTACTCTTTCTTATAAATTAAAAAAAAAAAAAAAAAAAAAAAAAAAACTTGAAGCTAAGAAAACAGTAAATAGTATAACGGCCTGATTTCCCAATCGGGTGTCGTTCGATCGCTTTAGCATCCAAAATACGTAATTTAACTTATATACTCAACTCACTAAATGTTATATTTAATTGAGAAAATATATATGCTTGCAGACAAGCCTAGTCAGCTGTTGGAGACTCAGCTTTAGGGCACGGGTATAGTAATAAAGTAAAGAATTTTCATCACGAGGCAAAATGTGATTTCTCTTCACTCGGCGTCAGACGCCTATCAGAGTGGTTAGGTAATACAATGATATTCGTATGAGAAGCAGTTTTCGTAGCATTGTAAGATTCACTCTGATGTTTTAATAGTCAACATTTATGAATGATTTAAGTAATTACTAAAGGTGGATGAAAAACTCCAGATACGGCTTCAAATCCATTTTTCTTTTAATTAATATTTAAAGAATTTTATTGTTTCTATCAACAAAAAAGTTTAATTGCATCTACTTTGTTTTCAACACTTGGCAATAAGGTTGAAAAATGTTCGTGACTTCGGCTAGTCTGTCTATTTGGCTATCTACCTATCTCTAACTGTCCACACTCTAACTGCCGTAAATATTCATGGAATCCCATGAAACTAATATACGTTATGGGAAATTTTCTATTGAAGATGGTGTAAATACCACCACTGATTTGTATACAGAGACACACAAAAATATTCAGATGTATTGCGTTCTATGAAAGGTATTTAGATAAAGAATATTTTATTACCTATTAACGTTTACAGGGCCACATAAAGATATTGAGGCATATAATTGAAAATTTCTAAAATTGCATTTTTAGTTAAACACTTTTCAACAATGTTTAAGCATGATTATGACTTCGTTTAGTCTTAACTGTTAGTCTGTCCGTCTGTTCGTTCATCTGTCTGTCCCCGCTCTAACTCTTATAAATATATGAGAAAATCCTTGAAGCTGATATCTGTTATTCAAGTTTAGTATAGGATATCCCCTGTTGTACAGTCGGCAGCAAAAGTATCCGAGCACTAGCAATTATCCCGGCCTAAAAAAAGTACTCTTAATCCATGTCGAGTCATGTTCTTAGTCACTCTAAGAATATGATTCGACAAGGACTTATTTAACAAAACAGTTTTAAGTGTACATTTTTGACACCGGAATTATTGGCTAGTGCTCGGATACTTTTGCTGCTGACTGAAAATGGTGTATATACGATCACGGATTTGTATTCAGGGACACGTTTATTTATTCAATTACAACATTAAAAACGTTTAACATAACTGAAAATGCAGTTTTAGGGATTATTAATCACAGCCCCTAACGTATCTAAATCTTTTTCTGTGGCCCTGTAAACCTTAATGCTAATTATGCCGCATTCTATATAAAACATATTTTTGCACATATGAATAATAAATATCTGTTTCATTCTGTTTTGTTCAGTACAAAGGTGTCGAAGTATGCTGTATACAAACGCCTCTCACAGTGGACGACTTGACTTTCTGTCGTCATTCGACGTCATGATGAAATTTAACCTATAGGAGTCTTAATTTAGCCCACAAATAAAGGACTATAACCAATCATAGCGCAGCTTTTCCCCACAAACAAAGGGAAACTCCGCCTCGTTCTAGTCGTCCATTTTTTGGGGGTATTCGAGTACATAAACCAGTCGTGCTATTTATAGCATTTTCAACAGAGACCGTGGCGTAGTATATTAGAAGAACATCTCTACTAGTTTAAAGATAATCTAAAAACATTTACGGTAGTTAGTGTGCGGGCAAACAGGCTGACAAACTAACTGAACTCATAATACTTTCTTAAACATTGTTAGAAACTGTAAAAGACGCTTAGCACAATTGAAGATGCAATTGTATCAACTTCTCGTTATAGTCTCCAATGTATTTGAATATTTCTGCGTGGCCCTGTAAACCTAAATATTCATACCATATGAAATAGGAAACATGTTTTTGTTCATATGAATAATAAATATCAATTTCATAACGTTTTTTGTGGTTAAAAAGTATTAAAATATGCTTCATAGAAATACCTTTCAAAACACACAATCAATTTTAATTTTGTTCGGTGTTCCTGTACACAAACCCATAGTGTCATTTATACAAGTTTTAACAGGGAACATGATATAGAAAACTTGAATGACATATATCAATTTTAAGATATTCTGAAAAATTTTATGATAATTAGAGCACAGACAGGCAATGCGATGGGCAGACAGATACACCGATGTCATAAGTTTGTCAACTTTTTTATATATATTAAAAATAGCGCGCTTCACCTGCGTCGCTGGTAATTGTATATAAAAGAGAATTCTGAAAATTCTATGTCACTTACTAATGTAAAATCTTAAAAAACATTAAATTCATCAACATTCTCCATGGTTCTATTCTATTACTGTTGCTGAGTTGTATCCCTGCTGTTTTTCCAGAACCAAAAATCTCTGGTCAGTAACATGGGGATGATAGATGTAAATAAATTACTATATCTATGCTTTAGATAGACCGTTCTATTGCCTGCTTCCAAATTCAGCGGCGAGAAAGACCTGCACTATTACAAACTAACCTGTTTCGCGAAGACTACAGCTGTGACTTTCTATGTTATTCAAAAGGGAAGTTATCACCTAGTATGATAATTCCGTATTAGCGACGGTAAGGAATTAACCCTCCGCGGAAGACATTATAGTAAAAAATAAAAATCAGTTGAATTTCCCAAAAATATTGCAATAGAAACCACTAGTATGATTCTGGTTTCTAACACACAAAAGCACGCTGCTGAGAGCCTTATTCACTCAATTTTTAACACTGGGGTTAACCCGGGAATTTGCTAGGTTATCTCAAGATCGGTATTCACCACGAAAAATTAACGATTTAACACTCGAGTTAACACTCTTTTTATAATTCTCCGAAATTGGAGAGTAAAATCTGGTGTTACATGATCATGTTACAGTTACAGCGAAAAAATACTTACTTTTTTAAATACACTGCTTTTTTATAGACCAATCGACAAGACTCTTACAAATTTCTCCAGATAACTCTGAGGTCAACTTATCCACGTTTGGAGAATACGAAACAAGGCTGTGAACCTTCTATCCGTATTGTATTTAAGCTCAGCGTCAATAACAGTTACAAATGGGTCAAAAATGCAGGCCGATATGCTCTATTGTATAGTCTGTTTTATTTCTTCATCCATAATTTATCAAAAATTATTTTCAGGAATAGTTGATTGCCTATTTTGTAAAATATTTTTCATAAGATGTCATTTTTTATTCAGGATATGTATTTCTTATTTTTTAATTCTTATATTACTGTTACAATTTTACATAATTAATGCCCATTTGTTTTAAACCATAATATATTTCTATATTATATATTTGATCTAGCTGTATTTCAAATTCTTACAAAATTAAGTTATTTATAGTTGCAATAATTCAAATTAAGTATCTGTTTAAAGTACAATGACATTGAGGCAATAAAGTACAATGACATAGGAATTACGGCCCGACCCCGAGCTCGGCACGGCCCTTGGGACTGGTTCGGGGCGGGTTTTTCAATTTGCTCTTGGGCCGGGCCGGGCTAGGGTATAATTTTTTTTTACATGTGCGGGTCGGGCCGAGCCTGAATGAAATATTTCTGGGCCGTGTCGGCCGGAATCTTTTTCTAGTTTCCTCGTTAATCAACGAAAAAGGAAAATGATAAAATATTTCTTCAGTCATTTATTTTACATAATTTTACAGGCAGTTATATCACATAAAATTTTATTTTGTTAAAAAATGTCTGTAATTTCAATTTTATTTTTTATCAGTCTATCTGTTCGCGATCTAATTTTCTGCAAATATTTTTAGCATCTCCAGCAATTTAAAGTAAATAACTTATTGTTATTTAACAATTTAAAGTAATATTAGATGATTTCCTATTCAAAATAGTATGCATGTCACTATTAGTTTGCACACATGTACAAACAAAAGAAATTAGATAAGTTACTGTGCATAAGGCTTTGCTTCCTATGGCCTGTAGAGTTTAGGTGGTATGAAAGCTATAAAAATCCTTCTGCTGTAACTTCTTCTCTTAGGCTCCTTTTTCTTTTCTCCAGTGCATTGGATGAAAGTAGCATCATTTTTAGCAAGTGCAAAAGCAACTTTTATATTGAATATGGTTGGATTAGCATTAATGTTTTGTTTACCGGATCAAATGAAAGATATTCGGATGCATTACAGTATTTAAGAGAAAAGGTTGAAAGTGCATTTTTAGTAGTATTAACCATTTTAAATACCTTCCTATATTGTTTGATGAAAGCTAATATTTTCGATTTGACTTTCTGTCTGTCTTTGTGCCTTGTCTGTAATAACGAATTTCTGTTTATATACATAATTATCTTGTAAAAGTTCAGCAGTTTTGCTAAGGAACATTCTGTTGCTTGGCTATATAAAACCTCTGCAAAACACACTGAAAGCCTTTTTCATAGAAAGACATGCATTTTTTTTTTTACATATTTCTGAATCGGGCCGGGTCGGGCCTGATTTTATCGTTTTTTGTCTGGGCCTGACCAGACCATACACTGGCAAAAAATAAACGGGCCGGGCAGGGCCCGGACCGAACACAATCACACATAGAAACAAATTCTGACTCCATTGTAGAAATGGTAATTCCCTTTTGTTTATTAGTACTCCAAGAAACAGCAGCACTATTCAAAAGAATTAACTGGCCACCCATAGAAACGTAATCGTCCCTATTAGCAGCAAAATCAGCATCAGAATAAGAAATTAATTTAACTTGTGTGCATTTAAGATGGAGCTTATATTGACTGGTGTATTTTATATATCCTAGGAGTTTAAGTAAGCCCTGCCAATGTTTAATACCTTGATTTTGTTGGAACTGTGAGAAAATGTTAGTAGCATATGCGATATCAGGTCTTGTGCGATTTGAAATAAAAGAAATACAACCCAAAAGATTTCTATAAGGTAAATGAGAAGCTTCATCGATGTCTGCTTGAATAACAGGACAATCACTCTTTGAAAACTGGATTCCTTTAACGATAGGCAAGGAGGAGATAGGTACACGGTGATTTTGAAATCTTGCACTCACTTCATCAATATATTGATTTTGATGAATCAAAACACCTGTATCTGTATACTCAAACTCCACACCTAACAACTTGCGTGTGTAACCCAAAATTTTCAAATCAAATTTTGATTTCAATAAACTTAAAATATCATTAGCTTGAGATTCAGTCCTGGCAAAAACAACGATGTCATCAACATAAACCAGTAAAACAGAGAAATCATAATACGAATATGCACAGTTACAATTTTCAAATTTATTAAAATCAAGTTCAACAACACTTTATTTAATTCATAAAACCACAACCTGCCTGATTGATGTAATCCGTACAGTGCTCTGTCCAGTTTATAAACCCAGTCCTCTCTACCTTTTTCAGCAAAGCCAACTGGTTGCCTCATGTAAATCTCATCCCCTAAGGGAGCGTACAGATAGGCACACTTGACATCACACTGTACATTAAACCAACCGTAACATGAGACTAAAAGGGAGAAAAAGAATCTAACAACAGAAAAATTTATTACAGGCGAAAAGGTCTCATCATAGGATTCACCCTGACCTGGTTGAAACCTTGCGCAACTAATCTAGCCTTGTATCTGACAATGTTGCCTAACTCGTCACGCTTTACTGTGTAAACCCAGCGGTTTCCCAACGCAGTTTTGTCCTCAGGGAGTTTCACAAGATGACAGACACCTCTCGTAGCCATACATTCCAATTCCTCCAACATAGCCCCATGCCACTCATCAGACTGTGCGGATTTTAAAGCCTGTTTATACGTTCTCGGGACTACCACATCTAGTCAACTAGTCGTGCTGGACGCGGAAGGTATAACACTAAGATTAACAACACCAGAAAAATTATTAAACTTAGAAAAATCAAAATCAGCAGGGTTAAAATCAATACTATTTGAATTACAAAAATTTTCGACATCATTAGGTGACCTTAGACAACACTTTTTACCCTCTCCATCAGGATAATAGTAAATATCGACCTTTTTCCCCTTAGGACGAGGTACAACCTTCCGGTACCATATGGGATTGGTCATCCAGTTAGGAGAAGTAGTGTGGGGGGTAACTTGAGGAGCAGGAGTAACAGGAGAGACGGCTGGGACGACAACTTCAGTCTCGCTGGGCAAGACCCCAGAGGTACCAGGTTCCGGACCAGGAAGAAGGTACCGGTCAACGGGCCGTGGTTGTTCCTCTGGGACAAGCACCAACTCAAAAGAAGAGTCGCCCATCACCGCTCCACTGCGCAGAACATCACCGCTTTCAACAAAAGATACATTTATAGTTTCCACAACTTTCTTCTCGTCTTCCAACCAGACCCTGTAACCACGAGTACGTAATGCATAGCCTACAAGGACACCACGTTTTGATTTGGAGTCTAACTTGTGCTTACGTCTGACCTTTGGGACACCCACATATGTCAAAGTACCGAATGGTCTTAAATGTCGAACAGAAGGCTTATTTCCTGAATAGAGTTCAAATGGAGTTCTAGAGTTCCCACCGTGACAAACCCTGTTCCATGTATAGTTAAAATGTAAACATGCTTCAGGCCAAAAATCATCAGATAAACCACTGGACTTTAACATTGCCCGAACACAGTTCATGATTGTCTGGTTGAACCTCTCACAAACTCCATTTTCTTCAGGTGTGTAAAAGTTGGTCAATTCGTGATTTATTCCATTTTCTCTACAAAAAACCTTAAAAGAATCATTATCAAACTCCTTGCCATTGTCAGTTCTGATCGACTTCAACTTGGTTCCCAAAAACCTTTCGGCCCACAAAACAAGTCTCTTAAAGACCTAAAAACATATAGATTTTTCCTGGAGGGGGTAAACGGATGGCCTACCAGAGAAATCATCTATTATAGACAAGAAAAAACGTTCACCCTTTTTGCCAGGAATTTTAATTGGACCCCAAGTATCCATAAAAAGTCGATCTAAAGGTTTTTTGGAAGAAGAATGACTTAAAGGTTTAAAAGAAATACGATTTTGCTTACTCACATGACAGGGATCACAAAAAAAGTTATCAACTGATTTTAAATTGGGCAGACCTTTAACAGCAGAATTACGGATCGTATTAAAAATTAAATCAGGGCTTAGATGATCAAAACGAAGATGCCAGGTATCAAAGTCTTTTATATTAACAGGTTTTATTACAGGAAAAGCTGAAATTTCAGTATTATCATTTAGATTTTCATTAGCCGAGCTTCCCTCTCTATCAAAACTACTTAAATTTGCTTCTGCAATAAAATTTTGAGCTTTAGGAGTTTTATCACGTTTTGACTGTTGACCGGAGCCACCCCTCCTAGGAAAATTACTTCTGAGTGGTTTTTCCTTTTCTTTTGCAGCTAGATCATTATTTAATTTAACTTTACAATCTTTAATTACATGGCCTTTTTTTCCACACCTCCAACAAGTAAAAATAGGCCTACGTTTAAATTTTACATTTTGGGCCTCAATAGAACATTCCGTTCTACTTTTATCAAAATTCCTAAGTTGGAGACGCGTTTCCTCGGCACAAAACTCAATAATAATTTTCTTAAAAGTAAAGTCCTTATCAGGCCAACGAAGAATTTGTTGAACAACCTGATCGAATTTATCAGGCAAGTATCTCAAAACTTGGAAACATATATATTCATCTGCGATAGGTTTATTAATGGATTTTAACTGATCAGCAATTTTAGATATTCTAGCTGCAAAAACAGCAATAGATTCGCCAGGTTCTAAAAAACATGTCATAATTTCAGAGAATAATTTCATATGATGACTTCTTCTATCTGGCTGGAAGTTAACTTTTAAAATTTTCTACGCTTCTGAGGGGTCAGTACATTCACTTATTAAACTTCTAAACTCACTATCAATATTCAAATATAAAATTGACATGGCAGCATTCGGCCTTCTTTTAAAGTCTTGCACTGCCTCCTCAGTCACGGTTTCACTAACTTTGGGCTTAGTTTCGTCACCAGTGACGATATCATAAGCATTTTTTTCCATAAGTATCGGAAAGTAGATCGGAAGTAGATTTTTAACTGAAGCTGAACAAATATTACTTTCAAATCATATGGTTAATTCTTTACTTCCATTAGCCGAAGCAACTGAAATTTTAAATTTGTCATTTGGAAATAAATGGAAGCTCAATTCTGGATTTCTTGATCCTTTGGAGTTACAATGTAGCACACAACAGTATGTGTTATCTTTTTTACCGGATTTATTCATTTTTATTCAATAAATATATGTGAAACTAAACATCGGCAAGCAATGGCGTCTCGACGAAAGCCGAAAGCTATTCATGTTAATTGTAATTTCACCTTAGCCCACCAGAGAGCGAGCATTTCATTACAATTGCAGATATTGTTTTTATGTATAAAAAAAATAAATAGTTGAGCACAGTGTTGTTCCATTATGCTTATGCAGCAATAATGCTAAAAAAGGGAATAGCTGGTCTTTTTCACTTTTCCAAGGCAGGAAAAGATACTAAACCATGGCTTGTAAAAATCTGATGGAGTGAAACAAAAAAAGTTTCAAATATTATGAGATGAGAATATAATTTTAAATCCTATAGAAAAAGATTTCTTTTAAGATTATTTGAATAAATTTTGTGGCATCTTGATTAATATAGCTGAATTTGATGCTTACTTACTGATTGTATCTCATTACTCTTTCTTATAAATATTAAAAAAAAAACCTTGAAGCTAAGAAAACAGTAAATAGTATAACGGCCTGATTTCCCAATCGGGTGTCGTTCGATCGTTTTAGCATCCAAAATACGTAATTTAACTTATATAGTCAACTCACTAAATGTTATATTTAATTGAGAAAATATATATGCTTGCAGACAAGCCTAGTCAGCTGTTGGAGACTCAGCTTTAGGACACGGGTATAATAATAAAGTAAAGAATTTTCATCACGAGGCAAAATGTGATTTCTCTTCACTCGGCGTCAGACGCCTATCAGAGTGGTTAGGTAATACAATGATATTCGTATGAGAAGCAGTTTTCGTAGCATTGTAAGATTCACTCTGATGTTTTAATAGTCAACATTTATGAATGATTTAAGTAATTACTAAAGGTGGATGAAAAACTCCAGATACGGCTTCAAATCCATTTTTCTTTTAATTAATATTTAAAGAATTTTATTGTTTCTATCAACAAAAAAGTTTAATTTCATCTACTTTGTTTTCAACACTTGGCAAGGTTGAAAAATGTTCGTGACTTCGGCTAGACTGTCTATTTGGCTATCTACCTATCTCTAACTGTCCGCACTCTAACTCCCGTAAATATTCATGGAATCCCATGAAACTAATATACGTTATGGGATATTTTCTATTGAAGATGGTGTAAATACCACCACTGATTTGTATACAGAGACACACAAAAATATTCAGATGTATTGCGTTCTATGAAAGGTATTTAGATAAAGAATATTTTATTACCTATTAACGTTTACAGGGCCACATAAAGATATTGAGGCATATAATTGAAAATTTCTAAAATTGCATTTTTAGTTAAACACTTTTCAACAATGTTTAAGCATGATTATGACTTCGTTTAGTCTTAACTGTTAGTCTGTCCGTCTGTTCGTTCATCTGTCTGTCCCCGCTCTAACTCTTATAAATATATGAGAAAATCCTTGAAGCTGATATCTGTTATTCAAGTTTAGTATAGGATATCCCCTGTTGTACAGTCGGCAGCAAAAGTATCCGAGCACTAGCAATTATCCCGGCCTAAAAAAAGTACTCTTAATCCTTGTCGAGTCATGTTCTTAGTCACTCTAAGAATATGATTCGACAAGGATTTATTTAACAAAACAGTTTTAAGTGTACATTTTTGACACCGGAATTATTGGCTAGTGCTCGGATACTTTTGCTGCTGACTGAAAATGGTGTATATACGATCACGGATTTGTATTTAGGGACACGTTTATTTATTCAATTACAACATTAAAAACGCTTAACATAACTGAAAATGCAGTTTTAGGGATTATTAATCACAGCCCCTATCGTATCTAAATCTTTTTCTGTGGCCCTGTAAACCTTAATGCTAATTATGCCGCATTCTATATAAAACATATTTTTGCACATATGAATAATAAATATCTGTTTCATTCTGTTTTATTCAGTACAAAGGTGTCGAAGTATGCTGCATACAAACGCCTCTCACAGTGGACGACTTGACGTTCTGTCGTCATTCGACGTCATGATGAAATTTAACCTATAGGAGTCTTAATTTAGCCCATAAATAAAGGACTATAACCAATCATAGCGCAGCTTTTCCCCACAAATAAAGGGAAACTCCGCCTCGTTCTAGTCGTCCATTTTTTGGGGGTATTCGTGTACATAAACCATTCGTGCTATTTATAGCATTTTCAACAGAGACCGTGGCGTAGTATATTAGAAGAACATCTCTACTAGTTTAAAGATAGTCTAAAAAAATTTACGGTAGTTAGTGCGCGGGCAAACAGGCTGACAAACTAACTGAACTCATAATACTTTCTTAAACATTGTTAGAAACTGTAAAAGACGCTTAGCACAATTGAAGATGCAATTGTATCAACTTCTCGTTATGTTCTCCAATGTATTTGAATATTTCTGCGTGGCCCTGTAAACCTAAGTATTCATACCATATGAAATAGGAAACATGTTTTTGTTCATATGAATAATAAATATCAATTTCATAACGTTTTTTGCGGTTAAAAAGTATTAAAATATGCTTCATAGAAGTACCTTTCAAAACGCACAATGCATTTTAATTTTGTTGTTCGGTGTTCCTGTACACAAACCCATGGTGTCATTTATACAAGTTTTAACAGAGAACATGATATAGAAAACTTGAATGACATATATCAATTTCAAGATATTCTGAAAATTTTTATGATAATTAGAGCACAGACAGGCAATGCGATGGGCAGACAGATACACCCATGTCATAAGTTTGTCAACTTTTTTATATATATTAAAAGTAGCGCGCTTCACATGCGTCGCTGGTAATTGTATATAAAAGAGAATTCTGAAAATTCTATGTTACTTACTAATGTAAAATCTTAAAAAACATTAAATTCATCAACATTCTCCATCGTTCTATTCTATTACTGTTGCTGAGTTGTATCCCTGCTGTTTTTCCAGAACCAAAAATCTCTGGTCAGTAACATGGGGATGATAGATGTAAATAAATTACTATATCTATGCTTTAGATAGACCGTTCTATTGTCTGCTTCCAAATTCAGCAGCGAGAAAGACCTACACTATTACAAACTAACCTGTTTCGCGAAGACTACAGCTGTGACTTTCTATGTTATTCAAAAGGGAAGTTATCACCTAGTATGATAATTCCGTATTAGCGAAGGTAAGGAATTAACCCTCCGCGGAAGACATTATAGAAAAAAATAAAAATCAGCTGAATTTCCCAAAAATATTGCAATAGAAACCACTAGTATGATTCTGGTTTCTAACACACAAAAGCACGCTGCTGAGAGCCTTATTCACTCAATTTTTAACACTGGGGTTAACCCGGGAATTTGCTAGGTTATCTCAAGATCGGTATTCACCACGAAAAATTAACGATTTAACACTCGAGTTAACCCTCTTTTTATAATTCTCCGAAATTGGAGAGTAAAATCTGGTGTTACATAATCATGTTACAGTTACAGCGAAAAAATACTTACTTTTTTAAATACACTGCTTTTTTATAGACCAATCGACAAGACTCTTACAAATTTCTCCAGATAACTCTGAGGTCAACTTATCCACGTTTGGAGAATACGAAACAAGGCTGTGAACCTTCTATCCGTATTGTATTTAAGCTCAGCGTCAATAACAGTTACAAATGGGTCAAAAAAGCAGGCCGATATGCTCTATTGTATAGTCTGTTTTATTTCTTCATCCATAATTTATCAAAAATTATTTTCAGGAATAGTTGATTGCCTATTTTGTAAAATATTTTTCATAAGATGTCATTATTTATTCAGGATATGTATTTCTTATTTTTTAATTCTTATATTACTGTTACAATTTTACATAATTAATGCCCATTTGTTTTAAACCATAATATATTTCTATATTATATATTTGATCTAGCTTTATTTCAAATTCTTACAAAATTAAGTTATTTATAGTTGCAATAATTCAAATTAAGTATCTGTTTAAAGTACAATGACATTGAGGCAATAAAGTACAATGACATAGGAATTACGGCCCGACCCCGAGCTCGGCACGGCCCTTGGGCCTGGTTCGGGGCGGGTTTTTCAATTTGCTCTTGGGCCGGGCCGGGCTAGGGTATAATTTTTTTTTACATGTTCGGGTCGGGCCGAGCCCGAATGAAATATTTCTGGGCCGTGTCGGCCGGAATCTTTTTCTAGTTTCCTCGTTAATCAACGAAAAAGGAAAATGATAAAATATTTCTTCAGTCATTTATTTTACATAATTTTACAGGCAGTTATATCACATAAAATTTTATTTTGTTAAAAAATGTCTGTAATTTCAATTTTATTTTTTATCAGTCTATCTGTTCGCGATCTAATTTTCTGCAAATATTTTTAGCATCTCCAGCAATTTAAAGTAAATAACTTATTGTTATTTAACAATTTAAAGTAATATTAGATGATTTCCTATTCAAAATAGTATGCATGTCACTACCAGTTTGCACACATGTACAAACAAAAGAAATTAGATAAGTTACTGTGCATAAGGCTTTGCTTCCTATGGCCTGTAGAGTTTAGGTGGTATGAAAGCTATAAACATCCTTCTGCTGTAACTTCTTCTCTTAGGCTCCTTTTTCTTTTCTCCAGTGCATTGGATGAAAGTAGCATCATTTTTAGCAAGTGCAAAAGCAACTTTTATATTGAATATGGTTGGATTAGCATTAATGTTTTATTTACCGGATCAAATGAAAGATATGCGGATGCATTACAGTATTTAAAAGAAAAGGTTGAAAGTGCATTTTTAGTAGTATTAACCATTTTAAATACCTTCCTATATTGTTTGATGAAAGCTAATATTTTCGATTTGACTTTCCGTCTGTCTTTGTGCCTTGTCTGTAATAACGAATTTCTGTTTATATACATAATTATCTTGTAAAAGTTCAGCAGTTTTGCTAAGGAACATTCTGCTGCTTGGCTATATAAAACCTCTGCAAAACACACGGAAAGCCTTTTTCATAGAAAGGCATGCATTTTTTTTTACATATTTTTGAATCGGGCCGGGTCGGGCCTGATTTTATCGTTTTTTGTCTGGGCCTGACCAGACCATACACTGGCAAAAAATAAACGGGCCGGGCAGGGCCCGGACCGAATTTTTGATTCCATACCGGGTCGGACCTGGTAAGCAAAGCTGTCGTACGGGTCGGGCCGGGCCGGGCCCAGGCCTCAAAACTTCGGCCCGTGCAGACCTCTAGAATGACATATTAAGTATAGCTTGCAAAACAACACCAATAAACAAGAAAAAAATAGTATTGTCGTTTCTATCCTAACACCCTTTCGTTTCTTCGGCGTAACAATGCCACTTATCAAAACTGAATTTAACAAATTTGAATACTCAAGCGAAGCGTGGTGTCACTGACCGTCTTTGTGGCCAAACAAAACCACATTGGACAAAAAATCCAACGGACGATTAACATAAGAAATCTTTTGTTTGGTCCCAAAAGACGGTCAGTGACGTCAGCACTTTGCTTGCTTATTGAACTTACTGATAACAACTGCAGTGCTCTAACCCATGGATTAGAATGTAGCCCAGTGCTGATAACATGCATTTTTGTAAAAAACGTTTGATTCTGTTTTTTTTCCTTTTCTCTCTCTCTTTTTTTTTTTTTTTTTTTTTTTTGTCACAAAACTCTAATGAAATAATTCTAAAATGAATTTTAAATCCTATAAAGTATTGGAAATTATTCAGAACAAACTGTATTGGTTGAGGTACAGCGTCTGAATACATAGTGTGGAAAGCGACCAGTAAATCAGTGCCTTAAAAATTAAGCTTTTCACCAGAGGTCAGTGCGATTCAGTTTATTGCTTGAAAACTCCCTATTGGTTAATTAATTATGTGCTTAGATCACGTGACTGAGCAGACGAAACTGGGAAAAGCCAATCCGCTCTTCGATTTGAGCAAAAAATTCGATCTTAGCGCCATCTGGGAAGCTTAATTTTTTTAGCAGTATTTTAAGCATTTCATCATAAGCGCTGGCCACATTGTATATACTAGGTGCTGTAGTTGTAAGACGTAAGAATGAGTGGACTATTATCTCATCACAGTTACCTAGCGGCTATTTGTGATTGTGACCATAAATTAGAGGTCTGCACGGGCCAAAATTTTCAGACTCGGGCCCGGCCCGTTTCCTTTTTATTAGTGTACGGCCCGGCCTGGACAAAAAGCGATAAAAATCAGGCCTGACCCGGCCCGGCCCGATTCAAAAATATGTAAAATTACAAAAAAAAAAAAAAAAACATGCCTTTCTACGAAAAAGATTTTTAGTATTTGTTTGGCAGAGGTTTTATATAGCTAAGCACTAGAATGTTCTTTAACAAAACTGCTGAATGTTTACAAGATATTTTTATATAAACGGTATTTCATTATTACAGACGTACAGAAGGCACAAAGACAGACAGAAAGTCAAATCGAAAATATTAGCATTCCTCAAACAATATAGGAAAATATTTAAAATGTTAATAGTAATAAAATACACTTTCAACCATTTCCTGTTATATACCGTAATGTATCCAAATCTTTCATGTGATCCGGTGAACAAAACTTTAATGCTAATCCAACCATATTCAATAGAAAAGATGCTTTTGCACATGTTAAAATTCATGCTACTTCATCCAGTGTCCCGGAGAAAAGAAAAAGAAGCCTTAGAGGAAAAGTTACAGCGAAAGGATTTTTATAGCCTTCATACCACCTAAACACTACAGACCATAGAAAACAAAGCCTTATATACAATAACGTATCTAATTTCTTTTGTTTGTTACATGTACACAAACTGGTAGTATCATGCATATTATTTTGAATTAGAAACCATCTAATATTACTTTAAATTTTAAATAAAATAGGTTAATTTCGAGACATGTTTAAAATATTTGTGGAAAATCAGATTGCGAACAGTCAAGCTGATAGACAATTAAATTGTGGTTATAGACACCTTTTAACAAAATAAAATTTTATGTGACATACCAGACTGTAAAATTATGCAAAATAAATGACTGAAAAAATATTTTATCCTTTTCCTTTTTCGTTGATTAATGAGGAATTTAGAAAAAGATTCGTGCCGGGTCGGGCTCGGGCTTAAAAATTCCTCCAGGCCTGGCCCGGCCCGAGTACATACAAAAAATATTGAGCCCGAGCCCGGCCCGGCCCGAGAGCAAATTGAAAAATTAGCCCCGTGCAGGCCTCTACCATAGATATAGTGTGTATTTAAATCCAACTCGTGAGGATAACCTTGAGTGAAATTTCATTGTTTCATTTCGGGTAATATCGTGGGTACGAAGGCACACTAATGTTAAAAGTCAGGAGAGAATTGTTCATTCGCTCATTCCTAAACGAGTGGAATCAGACTTTGGCAACGACGCGGATTAGAAACATTTTGCTTTCAACAGTGATATGCTCTGTCTATTTACTTATACGTCTTTTTTTTTTTTTTGTTATTCAGACAAATTCTTCTTGTTTCAAATTTGGGCCGCGGTAGCCCAGTCATTAGAGCGCCGGCCTCGTAATTGGAAGATTGCGGGTTCGGTACTCGAGCCGGCCAAAGACCGTCGTGTACCCTAACGGTGGCTGATGCACGTAAAATCAGTCGTGGCCGCAATGTCCTCCATGTTCCCATCAAAAATTATACCTCTGGAGGTCACCGGGTCAAAAATTATACCTCTGGGGGTCACCAACTTTTTACTTTTGCATGTAGTGTAGCCTAAAAGTTAGGCCTACAAAGTTTAAACTAGCCTATGGCATTATTACATGCTAGTGAACATTATATCTTGATAAATCGTTGGTAAACATGTATTTTGAAAGTCTCTTGGAAAGTGTTGGTTCATTTAGTTTCAGCACAACATCTTGTAGGAATACATCATGAATATCATTAGCTTCAGGGAGAAAAAAGTTATTATGCATAGTTGTGCCTTTATGCATGTATTACATGACAACTGTATCTTCATCGTTTCGACTGTCATTTAATACCAAGCCAACATACGATTTCTTTTTTTTTTTTTTTTTGCCTTCAAACTGGACAAAGGCATAATCCCTATTTTTAAGTTCTGTGGTAGTGGGTGATAATTGATAGTTCATCTTCGGAACTTGAATTACTACTGGTGGAGTCATCCAGAGGTAAACCCTATAAATCAGTGCATATGACTATTTTTTAACTATATTAAAGAGTTGGAGTGGGTGGCCCACTTACCCCGCCATTGTGGTGGCCCACTTACCCCAAACGCGGGGCAAGTGGGCCCAATTTTTTTCAACCTTATTAACATCATGAGTACACGATACTACAAAAAGATTCTGTGTTTTATACACTTTCAAAATATATAAAGTTTTGGTTTGTATCATGAAAGGTTCGGAAGAAAAAAATAATTAGTACAATGGCGCGAATTACGACAGGACTGCAAATTTAAAAATCGTCACAAAAAGGCTTGCAACTTATCACACACATAAATAAAAATGATGCCATAATGTTTTCTACACCTATTGGGGTAGATACATAAAAATATTATAACAGATTTTTTTTGAGTCAATAACTGGGTAAATGCCTGGTGGGGTGGCCCACTTACCCCAATTGCCCACTTACCCCACCTTACCCTACTTGGGAAATTAACACCCACAGCCGGACCTAACTGTAAAAAAGACAAAAGCATGCTGCCGCGAAAGTGTTTGAAAGCTTTAAAATAAAAAAGTTGATGAACCTTCAAATGTTGCACATTTTCCTTCAGGAGATCCTCAGAATGCCCTAGGGATGAGGTATACTCAGAGCTGCCAACCTAATCCGGCAAATTGTTAGTACCGATCCTTTTTCCACACCACTTAATTTTTAGAGTATTTTTCTTTATAATTCATCGTAGATAAATTTGAAGAGAATTGCTCTAAAAATTAAGTGTTGTAGGAAAAGGGGCGGTACTAACAATTTGCCGGATTAGGTTGGCAGCTCTGTACAAAGGTCTAAAAAAATTGAGAAACATAGGGTATGTTTCGTTTCCTTTGTTACTCGACGGTCATTTTTTGTATAACCAGGCTTACCTTGTTAACCTGCTAAAACTGGAAACTACGACTCAAAATAGATTCCAAAGCATTACAAACACCATAATTAACCACAATATTTTTGAAAAAAAAAATATATACAGACATTAAAACCAATAAAATAGACATTCTTGCTACAGAAGTAAACAGGGTTAAATGCACTTCAGAGCAGGAATTCCGCTAATTCAGGAACAATGATCAACCGCACAGTCAGAAGTCAATAGAATTTGAATTCATCGAGAGTCTTGTCAGTGATATATAGAATTTTCAAGGTAGTTTTGAGCTAGAAACTAATGAATAATTCCAGTAAATTCCAGAATTCGACTCCTATTGAAGTTACAGATTCCAAATTTTGGAAGTTCTAAACTATCACATTTTGCCAAATTTGAAAGCCAAATTGCCTAATTTGACACGAAGTCAACGCCCATCTTCGTGGAAATGAAAATTCTGTCATCTGTTTCCACTTTTGCTGTAATACCTTCAAGAAAGAAGCATGTTGAGAAATAGGCAGGTTCTAGACTACAACAATTAATAATGACTCTTCTTTTTGTATAGTCTTGTTAGTCATTTATAGAACTTTCGGAAATGTTAGTACTGCATTAGAAAGGAATAAATAGGAAAATTTCAGAGCTCAGTTCTTATCGAAGTCAGAGTATCCAAACTTTGACAACCCTAAACTACAAAATTTCGCTAAATTTGGTCACCAAATCGTCAAAATCGACTCTAAGACAAAAATCTGTGTTGGCGAGAAACTTGGCGACGTTGCAAGTTTAGCGACGAAATTTGCCCCAAGCAGCACCGAAACGTTCTCTGAACGTTCAAAAATTGTTCTACAAACACGTTCTAAGAACGTTCACTTTGAACGTGTTATAGACGTCTATTTGTCCATCTTGAAGCCGTACAATAGTACGGTTCAGAGAACGTTCAATGAACGTGTAACTATCACCATCGGTGTTATAGAAACGTTCTGAGAACGTTCTACGTATACGGTCTCAGAACGTTCTAAACGTCTTTAGAACGTTTTCAAAACGTTATACACATTTTCAGAACGTTCTAGAAAACGTACTGTAAACGTTCTAAAATAGTGTAGAAAAAAAAAAAAAAAAAAAAAAAAAAACAGTACGGGCGTTTAAAAGTAAAAAGTACATATTATTACTTACAAACTTTGAATAAACACCATAAAATGCAATAAACTCGCAACAATTGTTTCGGGTCGAAAATACACACGACCCTTCATCAGGCGAATAAAGTAAGCACGAGTGCTGCAGTCAAAGCGGCAACGCAATTGGTGCGTTGCCGCTTTGACTGCAGCACTCGTGCTTACTTTATTCCCCTGATGAAGGGTCGTGTGTATTTTCGACCCGAAACAATTGTTGCGAGTTTATTTCATTTTATGGTGTTTATTCAAAGTCTGTAAGTAATAATTTTTACAACGCCAGTTTTGTGGTGCTTTTTTATTAAAAATTACATAGCTGATGATGCAACACATGAACAGGATTATAAACTACTTTTTTTTTTTTTTATTCAAATAATAATTGAGAAATTTTAACATACTTACTATTCCTTTAATTTCAACGTAATATGCATCAAAAATTCGATATTATATGACAGTTTTCCGAAAAAAGTGCCATTACGTCTCTTTATCCCTTAAAAAATTTCTTAAATTTTTTCATTGTTTTTTTTTTTTTTTTTTTTAATTTCTTTTTTCCCCTGATTTGAAGATAATGAAGTTATAGTATTAATTACAAAACTTTGAATAAACACCATAAAATGCAAGAACTCGAAACAATTGTTTCGGGTTAAAAGAAGACACAACCCTTCATCAGGCGAACAATGTAAGCGCGAGAGCTGCAAACAAGCACGTTGAGTGTGTTGAATGCGTTGCCGGTTTTTTTTTTCTTTTGTAGCAGCTGCGAGTTCTTGCCTTTTATGGTGTTTATAAAAGTTTCGTTATTAATACTATAACGCCATTATCTTCAGATTAGGGGAAAAAAAGAATTTTTTTTTTTTTAAATGCAAAAATTTAAGGAATTTTTTAAGGGATATAGTGTTGACTTTCACGTTATGACAATTTTTGGGAATTACTATCGTAGAATATGGAATTTCTCATGCATATACGTCTAAATTAAGTATGTTCAAATTTCTCAAACATTATTTGAATTTAAAAAAAAGTAATTCATATCCCTGTTGCTGTGTTGTATCATTCTTTATCTGCTATGTACAACTAAACTCTTGAATTATTTTGCTTGTTTTAATCCTTGGGATTCCGGATGCATCATCCTGTGAGTAATGTTTGTTTTTTATAGTTGTTTTCTGTTTGATTCTATGTGTTCTTGAATTAATAGTTTATTCCAGGGGTGCAGAAAATGTTCAAACCTCGGAAATTTCCCCCAAACACAGTATAAATTTCCCTCAATAATGCAAAAATCTACTTTGCTATTCAAAGTCATTTGCTCTATGTAATAAATCTTTAAGAGAATAAACATACAGTGTAACATAAAAATATCGCTGTTAGTGTATAAGCACTTCAAAGTAGCAAATTGTTATTTTTGATTTACATTTTTATTTTCTCTTAAAAAAATATTCAAAATTTCCCCCGAACCTCGTTCGGACGTTCGGACATGTTCTGCACCCCTGGTTTATTCCACTTTATTCTTCATTTTTAACTTCAATTAATTTCTTGTACGATTGGGTGTCCGCTGGTATAGCTGCTAACGAACGAAATCGTACATTGGTGCTCAACGGTGAAAAAGGTCACCCCTGACGAGTTTTTTTTTTTTTCTTCTTTTTCACCGTTCTGAGCTTTTCCTTTAAAAAAAAAATGCTGTTTTTTTTTCTTCTCGTTGCTTGTTTGTATCTTTTGATTTGAGTTTCATGTCGTTTTTACGCACCGGCAAAATTATTAAAATTGCAACGAATAATCTAGGAATAAATGTATGATTAGATTGAAGTTAAATAAAATAAAAATAAATAAACAAAAATAAATGTTTCAATAAATCACAATCAGTCTCCACAGGTTATTTAAATTTGTTGTAATTTTCTTCTCATTGTTCTATGTGGTTTCAGTGATCTTATATCGGTTGCCTGGTTTTAACTACGATTAAAAATTCATTTATACATACATATATATATATATATATATATATATATATATATATATATATATATTAATTTTTTTTAATACAGGGTACAAAGATAATCACGAGAATGTCTTTATCTCCGCAACTATTGGTCGCAAACATATAGTTTCAGTTACAAAATTTTTTTTATAAAAATATGAGCGGTATGACAAGTTTAAATTTAAAATATCTATTTTTTCAAAATTACAAAAACTAAATTTTTATACAGTTCCAGATCCCTATAGTGATATTTAAAAAAATTGACACTCATCCTAACAAAAAGTTTCATTTATATTCTCCCAAAATGGAACAAGATATTTAAAGTTTAGATTTTCTAACATATTTCGGCCTTCAATAAGGGATCGGTTTAAAAATCCTATTTGGAATTTGTTTGCTTTTTTCCGGGCTTTATTAAAGAATTTTTCATTGTCTTTTTAATAAAGCCCGAGAAAATGCGAAATAATTCTAAATTTTGAAACTAACTATCTCAGACAATTTTGGGCGCACAAAAGTGAAACTTTTCGTGTTATATTTTTTAAGTTGAAAGTCAACTTTTACTACTAGCGTCCTGAAAACCGTATAAAAATTACCAATTTTTGTGATTTTGAATAAATTGATTTTTTTAATTTAAACATGTCATATAATGAATGCTTACATTTTTAAAAAAAATACATTTTGTAATTGGAGAACGTCTGAGACCAATTGTTGCGCAAATAAAGGCCTGCTCTCGACTTTGCACCCTGTATATTCTAAACATTTCTGGGTACTACTTTGTAAGTCCATGGATAGTTTAAAAATATATTTGAATGCTGAAGTTCATAGAAAGTTTTAATATTCCAACATAAAAAATATTTTCGAAAATTAATGCACCAATACACCGCTAAAATTATATGCAATTGAGTTTAGAATATATTGTTAATTTACAATAATAAGAAATTGAAACGAAAATTTAAAAATTAGTTAGAAGGAAGAAATTTTAAAAATTTCCAAATACTTAAATAAATTTTAATCAAAATATTTAACATACTTCATATTTTTAAATTTCAGTGCATGTGTGTATTCATATTTTCAGTTTACAGCAGCAGTTTACAAAAATTATGTTTACAGATATTTAAACTTATTCCACATGGCAATGTAATTGGTAATCATTAAATGTTTAAATTTCTTTAAAATGAGTCAACGCAATTTTTACTCATTTGATGTAATTATGCTATCATGGCATATTAAATAATAAACAAATGTAATTATTATTATTATTTTTAATAAAAAATATAGTAAGTATATTATTTATAATTAATATATCATTTCTTAGTATATTATTTATTTACTTATTAAATATATTATTTATTGTTTTGATAACGTTTTCCCTTTTCCGTTTTTATATTATGTTAGACATAAGTAAAAGTAAAGAAAGCCGTCCTCACCCAATCTCTGTCTATGATTATGCTAAAAACATAATTTTTACTTATTGGACGCCATTATTTTCTGGTTCAGAAGGTTAGTATAAAAAAAAAAAAAAAAGAAAGAAAGAAAAATTAAAGAAAGAAAACATATAGAAATAGCTTTTGTATAAATACTTTATAAATAAAACTATTGCTCTTTTGTATATATATATATATATATATATATAATTATATTTCACAACAATTTTATCGTGTTGTATCCATTAATATAAATAGTTTTTATTCCAGAGAATGCTTGAATTCCAAACTTTAAAAGTCAATTTTTAGCCATTTTCATGATATACAGACGAGTGGCAAAATAATGTGTAATTTTCCGATTTAGCCTTTTTGTCAAATACATAGAGAAATCTTGATAAAGTGCATAGAACTTCATGGGTATAAAAAACATGTTATTCCACATACATTTATGTAAAGATTTTGTCCAGAAAGAAAAGAAGGGATAAATTTTTATTTATAAAAATTTGCACTTGAAATGCGTTGTAGCTGTAGCATTTATTCTTATGTGGCTTCTTTAATTTATGTGTATTCATAATTTTGTCAGTATCACGCGCATTCATTGAGAATATATATATATTTTTTTTTTTTACTTTATTGAAAATTTGCGAAACATTTTTTGCTTATATAACATAAAGGGTTTTCAGATCAATTTAATGCCATTTCTAGAAAATTTGACATAGTGCATTAGACATAACATAATACAAATATAATATAAAAATATTAATATAAAATGAAATATGAGTATTTTTTCTAAATAAGTTTTAACTTTGCATCCACAAATGGTGACAAAGTTTTTTTTTTTTTTTTTTTTTTTTACAAAATTTATTATCTCCAAATACATAAATACTCCGAAAAAATAACCAAAGCAATATCAGGGAAATTTAGAAACATATCATCGGTAGAATTAGTTAAATTTAAAGCAGTATGAAAGAGAAGCGAACGATAAGTGGTTTTATAAAGATTTCAATTTAATTAACTTACAGTGTATTGTTTGTTTTCGTTAGCTGTGACCCTGCTCACCTATGCGCATGCGTGAGGTCTGCCTTGATTTTGTTAAAATAGGGTAGAAGCGTAGAAGATGAGAGAATGTTTACATTTTACGAGTGAGAGATAAGTTGCGGTTTCTTTTTTCTTTTTTTTTCTTTTCAGGACATTATTGAATTTTGAGGCGATACTTCTTCGTTATATTCGTATAAAGGCAAAATGCTGATTTTTCCCCCTTGTTATTTTTAAATAAGTGTAGAAGATCAGTTTTATTCTTCGATGCAAAATAAAATCCGTAAACTTAAAAGTAAATGCCTGTTTTCTTTCTTCTTCTTCTTTTTTTTTTTTCAGTTAAAATTATTTTTATTTGCTTACTTGATCTCTAAATTCGTACTATATCTGTCATACCTGAACACTTGTTTCATGCACTGATTATAGTAGTAAATTAATTAAAAATGACTTAAATTAGGTAAAATTTACATAATTCATTAATAAAAGAAGAGAAAAAGAACAACGTTTACAGTAGACTTTACCTGTAGTAAAAGTAATATATTTTTTTCTTTTAAATTATACTGCTAAAATAAAAATACCATATTTTTGGATCTCTATTTTACAGAAATTTACAGAAAATCGTATTTAAATCAAATCATTAGATTTTTTTATCATGATTATTTTACACCTTTTATTTTTCGCGCATATTGTCATATAAATTACATTAAATAAAATATTGTTAATTAAAATTAAAAATTAAACTTTAAATTCGCGTAAAAAGGTAAAATAAATATTGAAGACTCATAAAAAGAAAACGAACACGTGTAGAACGAAAAGCGCATTTGGCTAAGTGCCCATCTCATTCAACGCATCACCCCTTTTCCGAGTAGGATCGTTCCGCGAGAGGTAGACATGGTTTACGAAAACGGACAGTATTCCCAAGGACTTATTAAAAATAAAAATATGCATTACATACTTATACTTTTGCTTGTCTTTCATAGTGCTTAAATTTCAACTAATTCTGTTGACGATATCTTTTTGATTTTTCACAATGTTTGCATGAGTTCTATACATTTCACTAAATAAAACCCAAAAATTTTTTTTCGTTAAATCTTGTGCATGCGCAGATAAATATCTTTTAGTAAAAATGCTCATTTTTTGCATAAATTTAATGTTCTTAATCTCAGATTACAGAATGTTGTGTCTAATGTACTATGTCAAGTTTTCTAAAAATGACTTATAATAAATTAAAAACCGTGCTTATTATAAATAAAAAACACTTGAAAGTCTTTAATTTCGTTAAAGAAATTTTCTGTGATGGTGAATTATAAATGATAATTAAAAAGAGCGTCATAAAAACATGCTAAAACTACAATAAATTTCAAGCATTATTAATTACAAGATGGTGCCAAATATGTAAAAATATAATTTTATTAGTGGTTCTTTTCTTATCTTTGGGGCATTTTTTTTTAAACATATGTGATATAACATGTTATTTACACCCACAAAGTATCCATCAAATGTTTCTCAATATTTCCGACAAAATGTTTAAATTCGAAAGTATCGCTTTTTTTCTTATTTGGTCCCCCATCATCTGTATACGTATATAAAGATGCACAATAATTATTCTGTGGATTACATATGTGCTTACACTTGTGTGTATTCAGACTAGCTTTATCAGAATTACTATTTGATTATTAATCATAAAATTGACAGATTCATTAATTACATACAGTACAATATACTCTTAATAAATATACGGCATTGTAGTTCTTAGATACTGTACAACGTATGTCTACTATGTACATATTTAATATTTATGAGTTTTGTACGTTATACACCAAAAATGATAAATTCGGAACAACAGTTTAAATTTTTCAAAAATATATATCTTAATAATGCGAAATGCATACGAAAATAAAACTTTAAAAGATTAAATTAAAACAACATTGTGCATTGTGATTTTACATAATGCCCAATGTTACATAATGTTTTTACGCAACCAGATACAAAAAAAAAAAAAAAAAAAAAAAAAAAGGGATTATATTAACCAGAGTATTGTTTGTAACATTAATGTTCAGGTTCACTTAATTATATTTTTGTAGATCTCTATATAATTCAGATGAAAGAAAAATATAAAGCTACGCAGACTTATACATTTTTATTTATTTAAATTCGTTTAACCCTTTCAAAGGCTTTGGAATACATTATATCAAACCTAATTTTAATTCCCAACTGTAAAAACTTGTCCAAGAATTTTTTTTACAAAGTTTTACTTTAATAATATAGAAGAAAAACTCCATTTTTCTTTTTAATCACTTATATTTGTTTGTACGTACTGGTGGCAGATAATTTTAAATGATCAAAATTATCTTGTCCCTCAAAGGGTTAAGTGAGAATAACTTTACACATTTGACATAAATATATTTGGTTACAAGAAGAAATATTTTTAGAAATTTCTTTATTAGCTATATATTGAAGAATGTTAAATATTGAATATAGCAGACATATTTTCGTAATCAATTAATTAAAGAGGTATAATAAAAACGTTTTAAAGATTAAATTGAAATACATGTATGCAAACATTCAGATGCATTAAACTTGTCTATCAGAGTTGACTTAAGCAAATTATTACAGTAAAATTCACGTCTTAAAAAGATGCATTAAATCTCAAAATGGAATATGAGAAAAATAAAGGGAAAAAAATATGAAAGTCTATTCCATATTTTGTGTTGTGATTTTATTCCAAACTTTATAACAATACTCCGTACTTTGAGAGTTTAAATTTGTACATTTTTTACTTTTTTTTTCTGATACAATATATATATATATATATATAGTCGAATCTAATTAACGTAAACCGCTTATCGTGAACAGTTTCCACAATCCCCGCTAAAACAAAGGTCAGTTTCTCAGTTACTGACAATATAAACTACTGATAACATGAACAATTTTTTTTTTATTCCCCATGAGATTCCCGTAAACGAGGTTCGACTGATATATATATATATATATATATTATATAATGTATGTTGCTTGGTAAAAAATCAGTAAGTAAGCTAAAAAAAAAAAAAAAAAAAAAAAAAAAAAATTCATCTAAATATCTCATGATAAAATGAGTATTTATCAACAACAGGTGGATCTGTTATTATTTAAGAACTACAATGTTAAAGTCAACTGTACCTCTGTAGATTTTGAAGCATGTATTTTATAGCCCCTGCTCTTTCCATTATATTACCATTTGATTTCGATGAATATAATAAAACGAAAAAGTACATTTTCCTTTAAAAAGAAATGAATGAATAAAAAAAACAAATTAATTTTAATTAAATTTTAATTTTAATAAGTTTAATCTTTTCAGCTATATACTACCATTGTTTCCAATAAATACTACAAATAAATAAATAAATAAATAATAAAGATTTCTCTTTTAAAGAAATTATTTAAAATGAACAAAAGTAAAAAGCTGTTATACTATGAAATTTATACATTATGCATAAACATAACGGTTATAAATAAGATTTTATTTAAATTTTAATGCACTTTTTTTTTTCTTTTACTTCATTACCATTTGATTTGAATGTGACAAATAGGTTATAAATTGAAAATAAAAGAAACGCAATAGCTGTTTCAGGTCAAATTATCAGTCCGACTCTTCTTCAAGTGAAAAAATAAAGCACCGAAATATTATTAAAGCAACTACGCATTCGTAAATTTTAAGTGAATTTCGGAGTAGTGCTGCTATCTATTAGTATTTTACAAGAAAGATATCTTACGAACTGCTATATAGTAAAACGCAACTCACAAATTATCTTAATTTCAAACTCTATATATATATATATATATATATGTATATTTTGTCAAAAATATAAAAACATGAAACTTAATACAATATTTTAAATAGCTAAATGTAAAATAAACTTTTTTACTTTAAAAAATATACGAATTTAAAATGAATGTTGGATAAGAAATTAATAATCTCAAGAAATTCTGCCATAAAACGGAAATTTTAGAAACTGTTGTTATAAAAATTTCTTGTAAAATTTCTGTTTTTATTTCTTAATAAATTTCTGTTTTTAAAAATGTTCTCTTAATATTAACCGTAACTGACTGTAAACATTTACAACATTAAATTAAATTAGCATTTTTATAAGCAGGCTTTTACTCACATCTCTTGAGAAAATCGATGTTATTGAATTTAAGAAAACTAATACATAATCTCTTTTTTAGCATTTATTACATGGATATTGAAACTGAAATATAATTTTCTGTCTGACCAGTAGAATCACACGTACATGGTCATAAACGGTTATAAAAATTAAAAGAATAAAATGCATAATATTAAAAAAAAAATTATCTACGTTATTTAATTTTTGAAAATTCTCCTTGATTTTGCACTAATAGTGTTTATTAGTATAATCTGAATACATTTGTGCTTTACTTTGTGGATCGATTGATGAGTTAATTTTTATTTTTGTAATATTTTTAACTGTGGAATTTTCATGCAATTATTTTTTTTCTAATTCAAAAATTATATATATATGTATATATATATATATATTTATAAATAAATCCACAAAATAAATGTACAGATGCATTTAGAGTATATTTATAAACTATAATAATATAAGATCGAAGTAAAAACTTAAGACTAAAGCATTTTAAACAATTTAAAAAAAGATTAAAATTTGTAATTTTAATTTTTTAAACTTTGGTAGTATTCAGGAAATTTTAATATATTTAATATTCATACATTTCAATACATATACAGACACTGTGAAACATACGCTGTGAAACCGGTGTAAACTCCACATTTTTTAAATATGAATATTTTTGCTTAATTTTACCACATTTAGTTACATCTTTCATTATAAAAGTGAAAAACCTCTAATTATTGCATTAAAATCCCATAAATGGCCTGACATTGTTTTTTCAGAAAACTAAAACTTCTAAATAATTATAAAAATGAAACTTCTAAGTTATTTTTCTTATAATTTATAAATTCTTACTACTCTGATTTGTTTTAAACGCTAAAAATAGGTAATGCTTACAAAATCTTAAATTGTTTTCCTACATATAAATTTGCAAAAAGTTCGTTATTTCAAAATCTATTTAGAAGGAAATAATTCACTTTACATTGAACGACCCATTATATGCAATACAAACAATTGTAAGACAATAATTTCAAAGAAAGATTTTCAACGTCCACCATACCCTTATTAAGACTGACAAAATGACACAAGCACACATACCTTAAAATTAGATTTATAAGAAATTAATATATGTTTTTTTCTCTTGATGAGAAATTTAAATTATGTTTATTTTTTACACAAAAATCCCGCTTATTTATAACAGAAAAAATATTTGATGTCATAATACTATTATGTGACAAGTTTTGCTTGTAAAATTTATTCATTGGTAATACTAATATTCAAATGCTGTTAGAAAACAAATTAGTAGTTAGATTTACATTAACAGCATTTTTCAATTTCTCGAGATAAAAAAATAAAAAAAAAAAAACTTAAAAATAACAAGTCAAACTTTTTAGCATCTGATTAATAGTTATATACAAACTTTTATTATAAGTATGAATAAAGTATTAATAATGTATCAAAATATATGTATGTAAGATATATAAAGTAAATTCACTCTTACGTCTCTCTTTGATAATCAGAAAGTCATCAACATGAGAAAATTGATATGAAATCATTTGGTTTTCGCGCCTGAAAATTATGGAACTGGCAACCCTTGTTGGTAATTTGGCGGTCTAGTCAAATTTGGCAGCTTTCTATTTTGAGATAAAACAACACAAGTAGTCCTTTTCATTTTGTGGCATAGTCATTATTTAATTATTAGGGGGGGGGGGAAACTATTTTTGTTTTATGTAGTTACTTTAATGAAAAATGCAGAACTCAACAATTGTATTAAAAAAATGTTATTTAAATATTATGTTACAGAGTTTGTATTTAACAATATTTTGTTAAATAGTTTATTTTTATGATGAGGCAAGATATAAAAATTCGTCGTGTATTTAAAATGTTGCATGCTTGTTTTATTGAATTACATAAAATGCCACTTCAAGGAAAGCTTATATAACTAAACAGGATGATAATTACAAAATCAAGCTAGTACGTCGTGGCCATTACAAAACTGTATTTTATATTTTCTTAAACAAATCCACGTTGTTCAATTAAAAGCAGTTATTTCTGCATTTTACATTTATGAAAAAAATGAGAGAAAGGAAAAAAACCAATAATGGAAAAAAATATTATTTATTTATTTGTTTATATATATATATATATATATATATAAATTCAATTATTTCAAATTATTACAGAAGCTTGATTCTACTATTCATTTTAAAAATTGTGAGCTATTTCAAAAAATATTAAAAACATTTTGCCGGCACGAAAGAGCGGTTGTGAATGATGCTACTCCATATACTGTCGGCAGAAATATTATTGAAGCTCTAGTAAATCAAAATATTTGCACCTAAACTGTATTGTTGAGTAAATATTTATCGAGTCATAATCTTAGTCTTAAGCTGTTTATAAAAAAGTAGATTGATGATAAAAATTAGTGATCAAACTAATATCTATATAATATTTCTCTAACGTGGACCAATTTCAATTAATATTTTTTGAAATGATACGATAGTGGTAAAATTAATAAAATACGTGAGGATAAAAAATAGTATTTAAAAATGAACAATATTTAAGCACGCGGATTCAGTTCAATGATCTAATAAAGAAAACATGACGATATTTGTTTGAGGACATTATTTTATGAGAAATGTATTTTTGAAAGTTATTTCTGCAAAATCTTTGCAAGAGTCAGTATAAACCTAGCAATATTTCAAAGATATAAACAGAACATGATATATTATCATAAATTGGCTACAAAACGCAATCATAAAAAAATATTTTCAATTTAAGTCTAGGATTTTTTTTTTTCTTTTTTACAAAAAATTACGCTAAAATAAATAAAATGCCATTGCATACTTGGCGATTAAAATTTAAAAGGCGTCACAGCTTTACTAAAACCGTACTGCCTGCGGAAGTATGAAAACTGAGTCATAAACCATGAATTTTATTTTGAAGCTTTTCTTTGAATAATTCTGGTTTCACTATTGCACAATATTTATTTGGATCTAATAATAATTTGGCTTCTGGTAAATTAAAATTTTAATTAAGGGGTGAAATTGATACAATATTTATAAGTTTCAAATTTTAAAGGTAAATAAGAAAAGAAATAAAGTGCGAAAATACCGCACGGGTTTGCTAGTATATATGAAACGTGGATGTGTGCTTCAGTAATTTTTCTGCCGAATGTACAAAAAGTTTTTTTGAATAATTATCAGTATTGATATATATATATATATATATATATATATATATATATATATATATATATATAATCATTTCACAGCAATTAGTTAAAAATAATCTGTGTATTTTTATACTAAACGTTATTCTAGATGACTGCACGGATCGAAATTTTATCCTTTAAACCTTTAATTTAATCCTTTGCCGGTCCTATTCAATTTCCCTCTCCTTTTTTGAATGTTGTCAAATTTAAGGATTTTTTTTGTTCAATATCCACCAATAAATTTCTACTGCACCGGTTGTCTAATCACTTCGAAGTTTATTCGTCCATTATGTATATCAAATATCACTCCTCAAAATTATTGGTGTTCGTTAAATAAAAGAGTCCCTCAATTTGGCAATACTATGTATAGCGGTTTAGAGCACTAGGGCCGGCAAAGGGTTAATATAGGAGAAAATAAATAAATTAATAAATAAATAAAACATTTTTTTTAGCTGTTTTTAATTATTTCAACCTCAAGATTTGATCAAGCTTATGATTACCGTTTATTATTATTATTATTATTTTAATTACATCTGTCAAGAAGAAAGTATTGGATTCGTGAAAATTTCCGACTTTCGATTTTCGATAAATTCACACAGTTTGTGATTTTTGGAATATGATTCAACTATTGTTAGAAAATGTCTTTGTATGTGTGTCAGAAAGAAAATTTTGGACTCTGTTTCTCACGATCCAGTGGACAGCATTTAACCAAACTTAATATTTGGCTAGACTTAAATTACTGCTAATTAGCTTTTAATATGTGGCTTTCATAACATGTTGCTTCTATATTGCAATCCTACTGGACAGGCTCCATCTAATCATCTATAGTTATAAATACACTAAGCTTGTACATGTGATGGAAATCATGTAAATCTGTACTGATTTTATTTGGGTACAAAAAGCTAACAGACGACAATTTAATTTCGTTTCTGATAAGGTAAAACCTTGCTTCTCAGAGTAGGTAGTTCTTCTAAGGTATATATATTTCGTATGTTATTTATTGTTATTTAAATCCACCAAAATTGGTATATGATATTTACATTATTAAAATGTATGCTGATTCAATTCGGATGTAATCTATCCACAATGTGGCGTTGCTGTTAGTGTCTGGGATTTCCAGTTGCCTATACAGCAGCACCTATTGGTGAAAATTGTACGAAATTATATGTATAGAAAGTTAATTGTGAGAAGCTAAGTTTCTTGAAATTTTGTGCGAATAAATCGTTGGTGACGCTATTATATAGAATGGAATAAAAAAAAAACTTTTAAAGCCGTCACAGTATAACTAGTTTTTTTTTTTTTTTTTTTTTTTTTTCTGTTTTACTAATGCGCAAGATATTTATATTTTTATTGAAATATTACAGAAATTGCTACATTTTTACTATATTTAGTAATAAACAAAAGAGAAAAATCATGCGGACCACTTAGTTTATAAAACACCTGCACCCTACACCTAAACATACACTTTTGTACGTTTAAAATTTTAGTGAGTCCCCATATCAAACCGCTTACGGTATACACATACTTTCAATAAAAAATGAGCACGGTTACGATGTAACTGAGGAATTATAAAATATATTTTTGAAATTAGAGAACGAATAGACAGACAATGGTGTTGACAAACTTAAATTTTAAGCATATTTTTAACTTGTTGGGAAGTTGAAAACGTTTAACAAAATTTAAAACACACTTCGATCAATTTTCGCTTATTATCCTCTAATATATCTAAATATTTCTATATGGCCTTATGAATCATAAGCTAACAATAAAATATTTTATAGGAAACATGTTTTATGTGCATACGAACAGTATTTGATAATTTTATTACGTTTCGTGTAGCATATCTAAGTATGCTTTAAATAAACATTAGCAGGCTTTGCCCGCTTTGCTGCATAGTATATTTAAATAAATTCTCAAAATTCCATGTCATTATTAACAAAATCTCAAAAGAAAAAAAAAAAATCGCTGAAATCAATCGAAACTTAAGTTGATGTTCCAGCTGCGTTTTGTAATGGTTCTTCCGCTCGCAACATGATTAGTCTGGGTTTCCATTGCTTTCGGCAGCGTCTTACCCACTTTTTACTCTCCCTCTTCGGCGGGTAAGTTAGAAGTTTCGCGAAATACCACCGAAGTGCCTATTACATACACTTAATCAATACCCACCAACCAAAATTCGTCATTCCAAGATAATTTGAAGCAAAATTTTGGATTTTATAATGTGTGAAATTTGAAGGTATCGCTATTTATTTTTGATAACGACCGTCATCATGAATGTAGACCATCAATTAAATCTCTTCTTTCATTTGACAGACACATCACTTCTCAACCCAAATAAATAAATAGATAAAAATAAAATAAAAATTACTACTTAATTATGCATTATCAGTATTTAAAAAAGACTGTTTTTATTTAAATATTAATAATAATTTCGTGGGACACTCACATGGCTGTCTCTTACTCTTACCTAGCATTTGAATACTATAAATGCAGATTGCAGATTAAAGTGTAAGATAACAAATACTATATATAAATCTACGTTTCAAAAATTTCAAACTAGTTTTAGGAACAGATATTATTTGACGAATAACTCTCTCAATGAGGAGGGGGGGGGGACCCCCGTTTAAATATATTGCATAATGCCTACTATAAAAAATTCTTGGCTATTATTAAATTTAAAAGTTCATTCCAAATTTTTCAGTCAACTTTCTTTCTCACCACTCTTTCAAGCTTATTAATCTTGAACAAACATTTTTAGCAACCTCAAAATAAACTTCAAAATACAAAATTTGAATTATCTGCAAATATTTGTTTTAAAATTAGCTGATAACAGGCATACACAAAGATTAACCATTAAAAATTTGATTTTAGTATTCAGGGAACCTCAAAACGTGTAATTATAGGGGAAAAAAAGCGTTAAAATTTCCACTTAAAAAATTTCTTTGTTTACTCTGTAGGTTTGAAGTATTAATTATCATTCCTAGGTAGCCCTGTAGATGAATGGGGAATGATTTTCATGCCATATTTTACACTAAACATACTTTTATGCATATAAAAAAATATATGTTAACTTATTTTTGTTTAGTACAGGCTACAGATATTAAACTGTAAATAGCAAAAAAATTTCGCTCACATACCTAATGTATTTGAATTATCTTGGACGTCCCTGTACACGAAGCATTTGCTTGATCTCAAGGAAAAGCTAAGTGCAGCATCCCCTTACATGATTCAAATGTATAATACTAAGTTTTCATATTCTGGAATTATTTGTTTTTGAAATGTGCTGATAACTGGCATACACGTACAGGCATACACAAACACACACACACACACAGATCAAATACAAAAACCTGATTTTTGGATTCAGGGGACCTCAAAATGTGCAAAAATATTGCAAAAAATCAGTTTCAAAATTTGACCCAAAAACAATACTTTCGGGTCAAATTTTGGATTTTTCTTATCCATATCTGTGGATGAGAGAAAGAAAAGAAAGAAAAATATAAGCAATAATTAAAGAGAGGAAAAAAATAGCCAAATTAGCGATAAAACTGCCAAACCGTTTGACTTCCTGTAATAGCAGATGCTTGCTTATCGTTAAGTTAAAGCGCGAAAATTTTTGTCACATTCTTCAATTATGTTGATGCTATGCAGACCGAACCTTGTGCAGTTTGCTGATCAAGCAGTAGATTATTTATTCAATAACATCCTTGATTAGCAGATTTTCATGACAGAAGACAATCATTTTTATGCTATGTAGAAGATCTTAGAAAATTTATTTTTCTAAGGGTTTATTATTATTATGACAAATGAAAAAAAAAAAAAAAAAAGGTAAATTTGTTTTAAATCATCTGAAAACGATGGTTCAATTATTCGTTTTAAAGGTGATATCGAATTCTTTTGAAAGATAATCATAGTGAAAATTTTTATCCACCCCTCCCCCATCCCCGTATACTTATTCCTAGGGGAAAAAACAATGTCCTATGAATAATAATAATTAAAAAAAAAAACTGTTTGACTATTACTCGTTATACAGCCAAATTGAATCAATAATGTATATCAAATGTATGTCACACAGAAGGTTTGGTGAGTATATATATTACAGAAGCTGATAGATAGCCTTTCTGTGAATGGAAAATATTGGAACGTGGCAGTGCCACCTGTCGTCCAATATGCACCCAAAGGCAATCTGTAGAGTTTTACGTAATATTAATTTCACGTACCAAATTTACAACATTTATAAATCACAGAAGTTGAGATTTTTCGTTTCCGTTATGAGATTACATTGCAACATAGCCACGCCACCTGTTGGCCGATGTGCATCCAAAATGTACCAGTAAAGCTTTACATAAAATCGATTTCACTTATAACTTCAGTGTATCACAAAATTTAAGTGTTAAATCACAAGAGTTAAAATATTGCCTTTCCGTTAAAATGATTAAATTGCAGATTACAACGCCACCTGTTGGACAATGTATACATCCAAATTGTATTAGCAGAGGTTATAATGATATATACCAATATATTAAGTTTAATGCATTTGTACACTGTAGAAGCTGAGATATAGCCGTCCCATAAATGGAGGGTTTCATTACATAGCACCGCAATCTATCGGACGATATATCCTAAATGAAATTTAAATAACCTCCAATTTAGGGCAAGATCTAATTATGTAACAAGTTTGGTTGAATTCCATACATTGATTCATGAAATACAAAATTCACAAAATTTTTCCATGAGTTTAAAATTTTGTAATTTTTTTTCACCTCACCGCTACTGATTCTTGAAAAGCATTCTTTACTGACGTGCTAACAAAACGTTAAACTGAAAATGTAAAAAATGCTCTATTCTCTATCAAGCTAAAAATTATAAATTTCGAATAACTTACGAAGTTTTTAAATTAGAATGTTACAAATCTCTCAATAGGATTCTTATCAATATCATAAGCGATATTTTAAAACTGGTCCGATCTCTCTGCAATCATTTGTTCTTGAGATATCGTGTACATGGACTAACGGGCTATTACGCTAATAGGTGCCGATACCATACCAACCTTTTGACTTCCGGATTCCTCACGAAAGAAAACGTGTAAAAAAATCAAAAACTGAAGTCAAAAATTTTCATGATTAACCTAGTTTCTCAACCAATAGTACTAAGAAGTCATTTTGTCATATTCGTTATAATTACACTGTTACAGAACGTGTTATGACGGTGTTACACTTGAACGTTCTATATAGAACTAGAATTGTACGTTTTATAGATGGTACAAATCAAACATTTTCAGAACGTTCTAAATAATACCATTTCTGAACGTGTTTTAGAACGTTCTTTTGACACGAAACACGGTGTTTGAACTATTGAAACCGTTATTAGACGTTCACAGAACGTTCCTGTGCTACTTGGGATGGAGGTATATATATTTCAGTGTAGCCAGAATTAGTAATACATTTCTCAATTTTTACGGAGTTTATTGTTTTGGTATAATGTATTTTTACTCACCAATAATTTTCGCCAAAGAGAACCAAAGTAGGCTATCTACATTCGAGTGAATTTTGTTGAATTCTAAGCTGTGCATTTGCCAATGAGGGATTCTGTAATAATCTGTGGAATACTATTCCAGAACAAGCTACAATTGTTCTCTGCAGTGTATATAATCCTATTATCGTGACTTTCGTAGTTGGAGTAATCAGGGCCCGACTTAGACCGCCAGGAGCCCCTGGGCAAGCCTATTCTGGGGGCCCCCTTGCAGTGGCATAAGAGCTCAATTTCTGCATACACCTGTAGAGGGGCCCCTTCCAGAAGGGGGGCCCAGGACATTTGCCCCGTATGCGCTGCCGTTAGTCAGGGCCTGGCGAGTAATAGCTTTCTTGGCTTATTTTCAGGAATGTTTGTGTAGTGTAACCTTGTAATTTATGTAGGAACCTAACTATAATCTCACACAAGAAAGTCAACGTTTTCTTAACAGTATGTGTATTTCAATGTGTGCATATCAAAGTCATGTGATATCCACATGAGATATTTTTTTCTTTTTACGGAGTTTCATTTTTGACTTGAAATTCATATGTGCCAATATACTAATTAATATTCCGTAGTATTGTTAGCTCCGCCTTCTTTTTCACACCGGTATCTTTCTAGAGTATTTTTCCTCTTATTTAATTGGAATTGCATTTAGAGAATATTACTCTAAAAATTTATTGGTGTGAGAAAAAGGGCGGGACTAACAAGACTACGAAATATTAATGAGGATGTTGGCAAATATGTTAAATTGCGTATGCAATCCCATGTTCTCATATACCACATCCAGTGGCGTCTCGGGAATGACGTTTTTGGTCATCTCTATGCGAGTGGCTGGAAACAGTGTATTGTAATGGAATATGTATTTATCTTATTGGTTGATTCGCCTTTTTTTTTTTTATTTTATAGAGCAACGTAGGTATGACGGCATTCCAACAGTCAATCAAATGAATGAACTTTCCATGATAACGGACTGTTTCTAACCACACATATGGAGATGACCGAAACGTCACTCACACGACGCCACTGTTCACATCTTCTCTCCAGGGCATTCACAGGGCCTTTCATGAGGGCAAAACACCTCAGGATATCTTGAAGATGTCATACAGTTCAGTGTTCTGACAAAAGCAGTGCCTACTCATTAACTGTGTTTATACAATGTGATATAAAATGGATTTGCTGTAATTTTTATTCACGTGAGCGATAATTTTTCTGTTTTTTGCAAAGAATAAAAGCAAATTTCCAAAAATAATAAAAATAAGCTTTCGTAACAATGAATGCTGCCTCGATTAATTCTCATTACATATATTTAACCCACAACAAAACATATTTTTTCCTACTTATATGATGATTTAATCAAACATTCATATCTTAAACGAGATTATAAGCCAGCTCTTTGCCAAATGTACCAGTGGGCTAGCAAAGTTCACCTGTTATTTGCCTTTAGCCAACTGCCATAGTCAATATCGACGGGAATTGGTTATAAATCCCGTGATACGTATTCAAAGGACTCTGGGAAATCTTTCCCACCAGTTTACAGCAGAATGTAAAATAAACTATAGAGTTCAACTAGTTTTAGAGAACTAAATTTTAAAAATTTACCGCAAGCCATGCTGCGCTTTGTTTTAAAAATTTCATAAATAATTGTATGAGACCATAATAGGAAGGAGGGTAATCAAGAAAAAATACTGAAAGAACTTTTAATCGAATTATTCATCTATTAAAAGTTCTAGGCCTCGCAGCATTCTTAAAATTTTACGACTATTTTATTATATTGACACCACTATCGCCATTAAGAAAGTTTGCTTGAATAATTTAATACTGAAACTGGCCTATATCTCATGCGTAAAAGCATACTTGCCAACCATCTCATTATGAACCGTACAATTTTTCGTACCCGCCTTTTTTTTCACATCAATAATTTTTTAGAGTAGTTTTAGTCTTATTTAATCGTAACAACATTTGGAGAGAATTACTCTAAAGATATAGTGGTGTGAGAAAAGGGGCGTTAACAATTGTACGGTTATTAATGAGATGGTTGGCAAGTATGGTAAAAGTATCACTTTACTACATAATAAAATAACCGTACAATTGTTGACGCCCCCTGAAAAAAAGCCCCTTTTCTCACACAACTATATTTTTAGAGTTATTCTCTCCAAATGTTGTTACGATTAAATAAGGCTAAAATTACTCTAAAAAATTATTGGTGTGAAAAAAATGGCGGATACTAAAAATTGTACAGTTCAATAATGAGATGGTTGGCAAGTATGCAGTGGTGATAATTTAATAAAATGAGCGTAAAATTTTAGGAACGTTGGAAGACCGGAAATTCTTTCTATATTTCTTCCTGAATTTCTCATAATAATAATGAATTTTCAGAAACATAGAATTTTGAAAAACGCCCTTTACAGTAACGGCCTATGTATCCTTCCCTTACAATGTTTCATTCTTTATTTCAGGTGTTTATTTACTGTACGTCTTAAAAATATAGGAACTAGATTGTTTTAAGGTTTTTGTTAATCACTGTTTTGCAAACATAGCATGTATAGAAATTCGGCAGCGATACATTGATTTTACTTTAAAAGTTTTCATAAACATCAAAATTATTTTCAAAGTTAAATTGAATATTTTAATTGTGATTTGTATTTCAAAATATGAAATTATAAATGCTGTATGTATAAGGCTGTTACCGCTTTGGTACATTTCCGTTTGAGAAACGCCATGCTGTTTAGCGTATTTGGCGGCTCATACCCTCTGATGGTATTGCTCATACCAATGTTGTCAGATTTGAAATTTTTTTATTTAATATTCACCACTAAATCTTAATTGTAATGGCTGTCCAATGACTTCGTAGATTAATCGTCTATTATACATATCAAATATCACTTTTAAAAATTGTTGGTGATAGTTAAATAAAAAAGTCCTCAATTCTGGAGTTCTGCATGAGGGCTAATCTGATTGAGATTTCTTTTTGCCGAGCAATTCACAAATTGAATTTCTGTTCTAAGCAAAATTTAATTTTGAACGAATGACCATTTTCTTTTTTTCCTTTTTTTTTCCCCCTGCGGGACGTTGTCGTACATTCTGCTTTACTCAAGACGGCCTATCGTAAAATAATAGTTAATAAAGTAAATAATATATAAGGCATTTAAAAATTTATTTGGTTTGAAATTATTATTATTATTAATATTATTATTGATGTTTTTAAATTAGTTATTATTTTAATTTGTAATAATCATTCTAATTATTTTTTAAGTTTGCTTCTAATTTATCGAAATGCTTGGAACATCATTTAACTGTTTATTGTGGGGTCTCGGAAATAAAACCGTGAACTTATTAAGTGGTGATCTTCAAACGGATAAGTATCAATGACTTTAATTAAAAAAATTAATATTTGAAATATATATATATATATTATTTAGTTCATTTGTCTGAAAAACTTAAAATAATAGCATTATCCAAGTTAGAAAAAAATTATGCTTTCCTGATTTTCTTTTTGTTTTCTTTTAGTGTTATTGCCCATCCACAACCCATTTGCCAGCGGATGGCACAGTGCCAGGACTTTTCGGCTCTTATACTTAAGTTTTATGGAACACAACAATGAAGAAAGAGGAGAACAAAGGAATTGGTTAAGAATTTCCTCTTTTTCTCCATTACTACGTTCCCTAAAACGTAAATGGAAGAGCCAAAAAGTCCTGGCACTCAGCTGACCATTGATCTGTCAATCAAGGGTGGCCAATATTACTATATGTTCAAAATTAAAGCAACAACCTGTTTTCTCGTTTTCTTCTTTTGCGCATAACTTTCAAACAAATAATCATATAAAGAAATTTGAATGGCATGTTCATTATCACATTATTAGTCGAATTTTATGCAACTTTAGCATAAGTAATAATTTTTAAACTAATAATTATTAAAATTTTCCAAAGTGTAAGCTTTGAGAAAAATGAAAAATTTCAACAATTGTAGAAATGAAAAATAATGAAGAATAGACATAAGGATGCATTACAGATAGGTGAAGACATATGTGACTTTAATGTTAAACTAAATCCTGATTTTTCTTTCTGTATTCACCTTTCTTTTACTTTTATAACAGAGTTTTTGAAAAAATATTTACTAATTCATAAACTATAAGCACCACGCGATTAATAAAAATGTCGATAAATAATTTGATAATGAACGTTTTATCCAATTTTCATGTTTGTATGCATATTTAAAAAAAAAAAAGTTATTCATATGCGAAAAGAAGAAATATAAACGTGAATATAAGAAGAAAAACCCAGTTTTAATCTAACACAAAGATGCATGTGCATCTTCACCTATCTGTAATGCATCGTTATGACCGGTTTTCATTAATTTTTATTTTTTAAAATTGTTGAAAATTATCATTTTTTCAAAGCGTACTTTTGAAAAAAAAAATGTATAATTATTAGTTTAACCCTAGGTAACTAAACTTAAATCGGTGTATGTAACTAATCATTCGACTCATGGACTACGAATTAAAAACAAGTATATTTTTATATTTCCTTTATTTATTTCAAACAAATTAGCGCGTAGCTTTAAAAAAAAAGTATTATAATATTTCGATTAAAAAATAGAAAAGTGGTAAAAATTATCGTCTGCATTCTTGGCAGATGCTAAAAGTGTACTCTCCACAAATAGCCTTATTGCAGTAGTTGCATACGTATTTTGTCATTCTGTGTTTCTTAAAGCTGTATTCACCAATAACCTTAACTGCCGTTTGAGCACAAAAACTTGAAAAGCTTATAAAGGCAGGGCTCAACTTTTCAGAAAACTTTGACACGCTGCTCCTGCCATCTAGCGGGATTGTTATTTTCAGATTTTTTAGCTGAAAATAACCAATCAAAGGTTATATGAAATCTTTGACGTTAGATGGCAGAAGCAGAGTGCCACATATTGTTGGAAAGCTGTACTCTGCCTTTAGATGCTTTTCATGTTTTTGCGTTGAACTGGGAGTTGAAGTTAATGGGGAATAAGGCCGTTAGATGAACAGAAAGTACAAATTCTGCGTTTGTTCGCCACACTTTTAGTCGTGTCTTCTGTAGGCTTTTCAACATTGAAAATATCTTCAATATTTATTTTGACGATGACTAAACATTCGACTGTTAGACGACGATTACAGCAAATCTTAAAAAGTAACAAGTGTAAAGACGTGCTATCACCTTCGATAACTCATTTTACTAGTTATGAAGGTGCTGAGAATGAAGTGGAGTGAGCGCAACGGGAACATCTCGAATTCGCAAAATTGGCAGTGGTTGGTAGTCTATTAAACGAATGTTTAGTTAAATTGGATCAAAAATTATTACTTAATGCTAATTATTACTTAATGCTATATAAAATTCGATTAATAAAGAACATGCCATCCAAATTTTATGTTCAGATGTTTATTTGTTTAAAAAGTTATGCGCAAAAGAAGAAATTGAGAAAACAGGTTTTTGCTTTATTTTGAACACCAGTGTATATATGTATATTTGTACTTTCTTATTAAGTTCTAAATCTTGTGAAAAGTAACGAGCAAAAACAACAAAAGAGTCTGTGAATCAACAGGGCAGATACTCTTTTTTTTATTATTTAATATCAAACAATGACACGTCCAACTAGAAGGGAAAGGGTTTTAACAAAGAACTTCCTTCCGCGCGTATTAACAAATACTAGGTAATATTTTTTTCTCAGAGTTCTTTCTGACTGTGGTCTTGTTTCTTAGTCAAAAAACGGACGAGCCGACCAAGCGCCGTCCACAACAAGGTCCAACAGCTCCGACAGTCCGCTGCTGTCCCAACTGCTTCCACTGCTGGACCACGATGCTGTAAAATAAAAGAATACATAAACAGGAAAGGTTAATGGAAAATGCAAGTAGTAACATATACAATTTTATAAAAAGTTTTTATTCTAAAAATTATCAATGATTGTTATTACTAAGGCTGCACACCAGACAAATTCACCTTTCTTCCTTTCTATGTAATTTTTGTTGTTTCGAATTATAAGGGGCAGTGGGTTTTAACGTCACATTACAGGTATGCATTGGGCAATTGGCGGCGTTCTGGAACTTATCCCTAGTGGTAGTCAGAAGCTATGTCGCCACAATTTTGATCCTCTGCGGAGAGAATGGCTTCCTTGCTTCAGTATTATTGGTATAGAACGCGAAGGACATTGTGTTCATAAAAATGTTTTCGTGCACCAGCCATCATTAGTGTACACGACCGTGTTTGGCTGGTGAACTATAAGGATATCTCATAAAAAAATCTTTTTTTTTTTTTTTTTTTTTGAAATTCTGTTTTTTCAGTTACATTTTTTAACATGGTCTCTTTTACCTTAATGAGCAATTAACCCTTTGAGCCCCAAGTTTAAAAAAAACAAAACAAAAATGTATTTCAAACACAGATTTTTAACGAACTGAAATAAATTTCTATTGATATATATATATATATATATATATATATAAGAAATACATATTCTCACTATAATAATTAATGATGTTTTAAACTTTTATCTATCGCATTATGAAGCAGACAAAAAATGTATTTGAAACATATTTTTTTAGTTACTTATGAGTATTATTTAAAGATACAAGGTCTGTTCAAAAAGTATCCGACCTTTAGCCAGAAAAAATATCTTAGTTACTTTGCAAGATTGGGATCCATACCCCTTTCAAAGTAGTCCCCTTGCGCCTCCACACACTTAGCCCAACGTTCCTTCCGCTGCCGAAAACACTTCTGGAAAGCTTCTTTTGGAATGGTTTTCAACTCCGCCGTCGCTTTCTGCATTATCTCATCTCTGTTCTGAAAACGGGATTCTTTCAGTGGCATTTTCAATTTTGGGAACAACCAGATTAAGCGTTGATAGTGTCCAGTAGATCCTGTGCAACTGCAAGACGTAGTTCTTTCTGTTCCACCGAGAAAAACTTGGGAAAAAATCTCGCAGCCACTCTGCGCATGTTCAAATCGTCACACAAAATTGCATGTGCTGAACCTGTACTGATCCAAACTTGTTCAGCAATCTCTCGTACGGTAAAAGTCAAATGACGATCTTTCATTATCAGATTTTCCACCTTTTTAACAACAGCTGCATTTCGAGCAATTTGTGGTCTTCCAGAACGCTGGTCTTTCTCTACCGACGTGTGGTCACTTTCGAATCAGTTAAGCCACTCCTTAATTTGTGTGACCCCCGTAACATCGTTTCCAAACACTTCCTAAATCTTACGAATTGTTTCCCTTTGAGAATCACCAAGCTTTTGACAAAATTCCATACAGTACCTCTGCTCTCAAGTCGTTCAGTGATATTAAGAGAAATAAAAATCCGACGAACACGTATACCAGCACCTCACTCGACTGCCTGCAGGAAACGACCGGTATGCCAGATGGTAGAAAATTATTTCCCCAAACAGGTCTTCAAATTTCTCCAAATCAGGTTGTTGTTTTTTTTTTCGAAAAAATCCCTAATTTGATTTCTACTAAAAAGGGAAAATAAAATTTTTTCAAAAAGAAAATATCAAAAAGATTTAAGCTCAGATTTTTCCCCAAATGAAAGCAATTTTTTAAAAAAAATCCCCAAATGCAAAAATGTATTATAATCCCCTCTAATCAGTTGGTGCTGTTGGCAACACACGGAGAGGCAAGTTAGAAGTTAAAAATCGAACATTGTGAACAGAACAGAAAAATTAATAAATTAATATAAAATGAACCTATAATATATTGTATATGTGTAAAATTATAGAGAAATTTTAATATGTAATTTTAATATAATTTTTAATAAAACTCAAATTTTGCGATGTTCCACTCAAAACTCGAAATGTCCCTACATTAACGATAAAAGTCCCTACTTTAGTGAATAATCTTAAAAAAATTAGAAACAACAACATAATCCATGCGTAATTCCTTGAAATTCCTTACGAAATTACCAAAATGTCCCTATCAAATTAAAATTTGTCCCGACATCATGAATAAATCTATTGAAAGTCCCTAGTCGTAGGGATAAATCATTACGTTGCCCACATTGACAGAAAGTTGCACTTCCCAGATTCGTCCCCAAAAATTTTAGAATTCCTCAAAAAAGCCCCCACAAACATTTGTTCCCCAAAATTGTCCCCAGAAGCCTCAAAAATCCTCAAAATGGGGAGAAAATCCTCAATCTGGCATCACTGGGTACACTGGAACGCAGGGAAAAAATTCAAGCATGTGCATTAAGTTGCCTCCTCCCACTGCGCACAGTGGCGCTGCTTTAGAATCTCTACTGTTCGCAGGAAAATTCAAGGTCGGATACTTTTTGAACAAGCCTAGTACATACAATAAAGATTATCCATATCGCATCATCATAGTAATTAATTTGTGAGGTGGTTCTTTAGTGTATGACTGGTTCACAGAGGTCGAAAGAGGTATTTGGGCTTTTAAAAAAGTAAAAAAGCATTTACATTTCGTGTTCCTTATACAGAGAGTCCTAAAAGTTCCAGTACTCCAACTTAAAGAACTCATTGTGTCCATGATTTTTTTTAATATTAAATTTTATCGGCTGCTTATTATTGCATCAGTTCTTTAATTTGTTTTAGGTTATTTTGTTCTTCATAGTGAAATGTGTTTATCACGCATTCAGAGAATTACGCTGTTTGAAGCTTATTTTGAATGTAAATCGTATGAAAGATGCAAAGATGTTTGGCGATATAAATATCCAGATGATGCAATACCGAGTAAAAATATGCTATATCAGCTCGTTCGACAATTTCATAATACAGGATTTGTGCAGGTGGGTACAAGTTTCTCTACAAGAAGTCACTCCCAGCATGTTAAAACGCGTTTCGAAACACATGCGCAAACGAGTTCAGCGTTGTCTCCTAGAAAAAGGTGGACATTTTGAACCTTTATTATAAATGCAAGTTCTGTATTTTTTCCTCCGTTATTTTAAATGTGCCTTTTATCATTAGCATAAAAATAATCGTTTTAAGGTTTGTTGTTTTGTAAATAAAAAATACATCAGCGTCAGTACTGGAACTTTTAGGACACTCTGTGCATTTTCTGAGATTGATGGAAGATTTTTCAGATAATATTGGAATTAATTATGACACTCGTGAAGATCTTGAAAACTGCCAACTGAAAACAGCGATAGTACTCTATAAAATCGTTTATGGAACGAACACCACTGCATGCAGCGTCTAGTGCCATGTAGTGAGATTTAATTGAAGTAAATACGTTTTATTCTTATGAATACCTTTGACATTTCTTCCATAAATTCCAGCCGGCCAAAGAACGTCCTGTACACTAATGGTGGCTGGTGCACAAAATCCTCCATGTTCCCATAAAAAATTATACCTCTGAGGGTCACCGAAGCGGGAGAGCCATCCTTTCCGTGGAGGATCAAAGTTGTGATGGCATGTATCCGGACCACCTCTTGGGGTGTGTTCCAGACCGTCGCCAATTGCTCATCTGCGCAACATTAGTGCGACGTAAAAACCCAACCAACCAACCATAAATTCGATTTTATACGCATTTCAACCCTTTTAACCCACTGGGACATATATGCCCCGGAGGTATTTTTAATTCACCCAATGGGATAATTAGCGTGAAATTTAGTGGAGTGGATGTCCCACTGGTTTTCTGTGATTACATTCATGTGCTAATGTAATTTTATGTATGTTCATATGTATATTTTTAAAAGTATTGTAAAATTCATTTAGAACTAGGGAGCTGAACTTTTCACCACTGTATTTTATATCGCCTTCTCAACTCTACTAGGACACATTAGTGCCACCTAGAAAGATCAGTGGAACATATATGCCCCACTTCCACAATTGCCACTACAATTAATTTTTGTTTTTATTTTGACAGAATATTGCTATTTCTATTCATTTGACCTACTAAAGCCCCAATTTACCTTATTTTTAGAAAGAAAAAACTAGTAGTGAAAGTGTTAAACTAATACTACTTTAAAGTACAGTCGGTAACAAAAGTATCCGAACACTAGCAAAAATTCCCATGTAAAAAAAGTAGAGTTAACACTGTTTTGTTAAATAAATCCTTGTCGAATCCTATTCTTAGTCAGTCTAAGAACATGATTCGACAAGGATTTATTTAACAAAACAGTATTAACCCTACTTTTTTTAACATAGGAATTTTTGCTAGTGTTCGGATACTTTTGTTACCGACTATAACCCCAGTGGATAGAGGGTTAAAGGGGTGAAACTTTAGTGTGTAAGGTCTGAACGTTTGCCTCGGCTAACTCAGACCCCATTTTAAACTTGAACTTAATTTAATAAATGAATTTAAGAGACTCTTTAGACTAAAATAAAATGAATAATTTATTTCTACTTGAAATATTGAGAGGAAAGACTCGTGGAAAAAACTCAGTACTTAATCAGATAAATAAATTAAAGTAACAGAAAAATACAGCTCACCACTTGTGATAAACTTGTAAAAAGCAGGCTCTCTAGCTCTCGGGAGATAATTGTTTCTAAGCCCCCGTTAATAAGAAGAAGCTTACATCCGCTAGGCTACTTAATCCACTTAATAATAACGCTTCACTAGATTCGATCAGAATACTATCTTGTAACCACTAATCCTCTATATGCCACCAACAACAAAACTATCTCGTAATATGTACGCCACCAACACAACACCAACTTGTACCACCCTTCACGTATTTAACTATCTTGAACCGACAACCTCCATCACTTCAATTCACCACCTTCCATACTAATCATATTCACACACCATACGCAAAATGCGTGAGTCCTACTTTCCTTTAAGTGGTTCTATGCCAGCGTAAACTCATCCCAACTCCAACCTATTGCGTCATCGACTGCGCTGGGCCCAGACTTCGTGTTTTCCATCGCCGATCAACATTCCTTCCCAACTGGCTACATCCTTTTAATCTAACTCGACGCCATAATCTTACTTTCCTGCGGCGACATTCTTTTGACTCAACTTCTTTTACCTCACAAATGTACTATTGGTACATATAATTCAAAAAAGAGGTCAGGAACTTGAAAAAAAAATGTTGAAAAATGTTTTGATTTTTATCATCTTTAAATTTCTTCGAGGATTAATGTTAGATTTTTTTATGTTACTATATATAAATTAATTATAGCTCAGGAGAAGATAATCAAAAATGGCAGCCAGAAACTACTTCAGCACGCTATAAAAGTTTTTTCTTGGACCAAAACGGTTTCATAGTACCTAGTGTTATAGTGTGTGATTAAAGTAAAGTGTATGCCTTCGATCCAATCCTTACAAGTATTTCTGACACATATCTCTCATAAATTCGATTTTCTACGCTTTTAAATCTAGTGGGGACTTTAAAATTTCGCCGGGATGGAAAAGGTTAAAAAAAATTTCATTCAATAAAGTTAGAGGCCTAATTTTCAATCTAGAAAAGAAATATTTATTTATTTATTTATTTTTAATTGCTTATTAAGATAAAAGGGGACATCTTCAAAAAATATAATTTAAAGAACAGAATTAAAAAAAACTTCATTTTTGAATAAGATATCCTTTATAGAACGAAGAAGAAAAACAAAACAAAAAAACATAGAATAACATGGGAAAGAAGAAAGGATGAATCTGAGGGCAGTTTTAAGAGCCTACAACGTACAGTACATGTCCTAGTCAACAGCTAAGTTATTTTATGCAAAAATTTGTTTATAGATTGAATTATTGTCTAATGCATTTTTTTTTTAATTCCATTTTCATATTCAAAAAATAAGAAACAGCTTAATTTGTTCTCCTTTTCCTAATTTGTTCTCATTTGTAAATACGAAAAATGCACTTTTCTTACTTTATAGTTTCAAAATAATATATATGTACAGGGTAGTTATAATTAAAGTTTGCCTATTCAGAAGGCTTTAGAGTCTATTCTATGGCTCCAAACGAAACAAAATTTAACTAATATGTAGTACAAATGTTACGCTCAGCAAAAATCGAAAAAAAAAAAAAAAAAATGAAATTTTTGTCAACAAACAAAATCTATTTTGTTTCCCCCCCAAAAATCTACAAAAATTGCTAAGATATAAGCGCAGCGTTTTCTCTTCTAAGATTTTCAGACAGTAACGAAAATTGTAACTCAACTTTTTTTTTTCTTCTTTTTTTTCGCAGAGCACAGCACCACCTAATTATTTTCGTTAATAGCTGCGCCAAACTATAAGTCTATTTTTGCAGATTTTTTTGGAAAAAACAAAATTAATATCGTGTGTTTCGTAATGAATCTGCAAAAATCGCCTTAGATGTTGCAGCAGCGCCACTTAATGACAAAAATTTCAACTAATTTTTTTTTTTTTTTTTCTTTTTGCGGAGAGCATCACTTGCAATACATACTAGTCAAATTTTGTTTCGTTTGAAGCTATAAAACCGGCTATAGAGCCTTCAGAATAGGCGAACTTTAACTATAACAACCTTGTACATATAATATAATAAAATAAATCGTATTTGGAAAATGGGAACAAATTTAACAGCTTTGAATTTTATGAATGGGAAAACGAAATGAGGAAAAAAAAAAAAAAAGATTATCTAATTAATAATACGATACACAAAATTTTCCATAAAATAACAGGGGATTTGACCACCGGCTAAGGGCTAAGATAAATGTTATGTGATATTAAATTAAGTTTTTGATATTCATTAAAACTAACTCTTGTTAACGCAACACTTATTCCTTATTATTATAATTTTTTTAATTAAAATCTCGTAGAATTTGCTGAAAGAACCACTAGAAGATATACACTCTTTTTAAGATGTTGAGAATCCTTCATTAATTGCTTCCGAAAATATAGTCGTTTTTTTAATATTTTTATGGAATAAAAACGAATATATCGTGTACATTTTTCATCTCTAAAGTGCACTGCTACTTATGTATTTTGTATATGTAAAGAACATCATGTTTAAGACATAATCTGAAAAAGCGCTAAATGTATGAGTAACAGAAAGTAATAAGATTACACAGTGTCCTTTTTGCAATGACCTTTTGACAACATGGGGAAAAAAATGCTGATTGTTTCGATACTGAAAATTATCTTAATTCGTTCTTCGAGGTTTGCGTTAGCCCAAATGGTAGAGGCTGAGCCAATACCTCCTATAATAATGCCTCCGAACTGAGCTTCACGCCACGAAAGATCGGCTGATTACACCCAATCCACAGAATCCTGTAGCTATTACAGGAAATGTTGTTTGAATATAATCGACCGATCTTCAGTGACGTAAAGCTCAGTTTGAAGGCATTCTTACAAGGATGTTCGCCGAGTTCGCAACTGAAAGACTGCGGGTTCGATTCATGTGTCGGTGAAAAACAGTCGTGTATACTAATGGTGGCTGGTGCAAATAAAATCCGTCATGTCTGCGATGTTTTACAAGTTCCAAAAATAAAACCTCTGGGTGGTTGGGGCCATTCCCTTTGCAAACGATAAAAATTGAGATGGCATGTCTCGAACCCCCCCCCCCCCCATAGGGTGAATCCCAGGACGTTGCCAACAGACTTTATCGGTGTGACGTCATGACACTCTTCACACGTGACCACTGTAGGGAAAACCAAACATAATCATGTTTATGTTTGTATTTTAAGAGGAATTATTTGTATTTTAATATCTTATGGGGGAACTTATAGGGAAATAGAGAATGAGAAGTAAGGTGGGATGGAAAACAACAGCTAAAATAGCCTCCAGAAAAAAAAAAAAAAGGGCGATAGAGTCTATTGTCCAATGCATGTCCATAGCCCAGCGTTAAACCAAATCAACTCAACTAAACCTAGGTCGTTTTTGATTTTCAAATCAGAAGGATAAGTGTGCTTAAACAAATTTATTTAGATCACGATATCCATTCTAATCTTTGGTCTTCATGTTAACAATTTATCTTTGTTATCTAAGGCATGATTTACAAACTTTACAAACAAGGCAGTTAACTACACCCCCACCCCAAAGAATAAAAAATAAAAATAAAAATAAAAATTACATAAGAAAAATTACAATTTAAACGGTGCAAACTGCCTTTTCAACAATTTTTATTTGCGTCTGTCACTTAATCACATTTAGAAGATGCGTTCTCATAAGTCAAAAGAAAATAAAACCACAATTACATTATTAGATCTAAGAAAGTTTGTTAAACGATATATATATATATATATATATATATATATATATACATATATATACAGGGTGCCCCAGCAAGACCGCATAAACGCTATACATCCAGATTATCCTTTCTTGGAGTACAAAATAAATAAAATAAAATAAAACCCTCCAAGAAACTACATCTATACGACAAATAGTTTTCGAGAAAAATGCGAAAGAAAAGATATGGCCTTATATCCAGTGTACGAAAAAACTTAATTGGAAATGTTAATATTGTATTTATATATATTTACATAGAAAGATGTTCATAATGTCCCCTATACATACTGAGACATGCATGCGTGCGTCATGGAATGGCTAATTGCATTAGTTCAATATTTAATATGATCGCAATATTCACTAATGGAATACATTGTCAGGCGTAGATTATTGGTAACTGCTAGATGCATCTTTTTAAATACGTTTCAAAGCATGGATTGGCGTCATTAAACGACGCACGCGTGCATTCCTCGATATGCGCAGTGGTTATTTTTGGCATCTTCGCCCCAAAACCTATGCAAATACTGACGTTCATGTTTCCAATATATATTTTTTTTTATGGCACTGGATATGACACCAAATTTTTTCTTCTCAATTTTCTCGAAACTATAGAGGGGGGTCACAAAAGGATGTTGCAAATACTGCATAATTTTATTGTACAAATGGAAAATAAAAAATGATAAATACATCAATGTGATGAACACTATAAATGAAAGTTTACCTTGAAAAATTACAAATTAAAGAAATGATGTACAATAAATATTTAAACATAAAAATTTCTTCTCATACCATAAAATAAAGGAAAGCACTACGAATTTCGTAAGGACGCGGCCTTTTTTTTTTTTTTTTTTCCAGGTGCAAAAGACACGTGGACGCAAAAGCAAGACTGTCTCTCTTGCTTTTGCCTCCAAGGTAGCACGTGATTTTTTGCACCTGAAGAAAAAAAGACACGTCCTTCTGAAACCGTTAGTGCTTCCCTCTGTTTTATCGTGCGTGAAGAAATTTTCATATTTATAAGATATTACCTTGAAACAATTTTAATCAAATCGACCGCACTCGTTATCGATTACTAAAGATAATCTTATACGCCACTGTCCGATTACGGCACGAATTATTTTAAGAGGGTGACTCAACCACTAGTGCCCAACGGAGCCACTGCACTTAAGAAAGAAAAAAAAAGGAGAAAAAAGTAAAAAATCTATTGAAAACAACATGGTAAGAAAAAGTTGAAAACACACAATTACAAGAGCGTGGGGAAAAAAAAGAAATTAAAGCTAATACTAGCCAGAAAATAAAGCCAGTAGATTAGAAAAAGAAACCGAAGCTCGGGAAAGCAGGGAACAGACGTCCTCAGAATATCAACAAGGCTTAGCTACGTCTCGCTCAATATGTATATGATATTGTTTCATCAAACGATTAAAGTTAACTTTTTTTCTCGGTGTGTTACAGCATTTAGTAGCCACCCTTTACCTGTCGTAAAGATATAGTTCTGTGGGAAATTTTTATGTAATTCAAGCAAGGAACCTAGCTAGAGTTAGTGAGGTCTTGCTGGGGCACCCTACAAACAGGGCATCTTAAATGTGTACGAACAGACAATTTTTTGAAATAACAATTCCAAAAATGAAGTAGTAATCACAATAACAATAATAAACGAATGGAATCAGAACATAATTCAAATTTTGGATTCATTCCCTTGAGTTATGTCGAAAATCATATCAGGCATGCTTAGAACAAATGTTTGAAGAATATGCGGCTGTAGCGACAACAAACTCTGTTCTTAGTGTTGCTTTAAATTCCTGAGTACTCGAAAACTGACGACCGTAACATACACCCCTCATACGAGTGCCATACAAAATTTTTCACTTGGATTTAGGTCTGGATTGATAGCTGACCAATCTAAAGGATGATTATAATTAAAGTTACGATTTCAAAACGCTATTATTTTAAAACTACCCTTCAGAGCGATTTGATATTTTACCAGAGCAATCGTGAGGCAATAAAATTTTGCTTGGCAAAAGAAAAAAAAAAAAAACAGTTCCAAAATGTGCCGTTAATTATCCGTAAAGTATTTGTTTCATGAAGCTCCTTTTTTTCTATTTTCACTATGACTGTTTCAGCTGTAAACACGTATTCTTGACTTTTTGCTAAAAAAATTGTATAGTAAACCCTTGAAGTCTATTGTTTCTTGCTATTCCATTGTGTTGCTAACAACATTCCTGTGTTTAATGAGTCCCTTTAGGCGATTTCCCTGAAATCACCATCTATTGGAACACATTGAAACTACTTTTTTTCTTATTTATTGAAATTTAATTTTTCCGACTGAGTGAAAATAATGCCTGGACCGGGACTCGAACCCCGGATCTTTGACTTACAAGGTCAAGGCTCTACCAATTGAGCAATCCAGGCCGACATCCCGGACAGCATTACTCACTCAGAAATGTGTTCTGCCTAAAAGGTTTTCTGAGTGAGTAATGCTGACCGGGATGTCGGCCTGGATTGCTCAATTGGTAGAGCCTTGACCTTGTAAGTCAAAGATCCGGGGTTCGAGTCCCGGTCCAGGCATTATTTTCACTCAGTCGGAAAAATTAAATTTCAATAAATATGATTTTCTTCCACAGTTGATTGTGTGATTTTATTAAAAATTGTATTTCATTCTCCCATTGTTTAATGGTGTTTTCCATTTCCTGCGGCTTATTTCTGTTGAGCTATCTAAATGATAGACCAGATTGTTTCTGCCTAAAAGGTTTTCTGAGTGAGTAATGCTGACCGGGATGTCGACCTGGATTGCTCAATCGGTAGAGCCTTGACCTTGTAAGTCAAAGATCCGGGGTTCGAGTCCCGGTCCAGGCATTATTTTCACTCAGTCGGAAAAATTAAATTTCAATAAATATGATTTTCTTCCACAGTTGATTGTGTGATTTTATTAAAAATTGTACTTTTTTTCTCCCCCAAACAAAATTTCACTGCCTCACGATTGCCCTGATAAAATATCAAATCACTCTGATGGGTAGTTTTAAAATTATAGCGTTTTGAAATCGTAACTTTAATTATAATCACCCTGTATAACAGCCACTTGATTCTGCATAAACCAAGCTTTTATTGAGTAGGAGGAGTGAATCGTCGCATCATCTTGTTGGAATATTCAGTTCCCCCCTCCAACTTCACTTTGGAAGTACATTGCTTTTGAGGACGTTTTAATAAAGTTCAAAGTACTGTGGACTATTAAGAAAAGCAATATCTGTTGTTCCTTTGAAATAGAATGCGCCCCATACTATGAGAGCCCCGTACAGGGTAAATATAATTAAAGTTACGATTTCAAAACGCTATAATTTTAAAACTACCTTTTAGAGCGATTTGATATTTTGCCAAAGCAATCGTGAGGCAATGAAACTTTGTTCGGTAAAAGAAAAAAAAATAGTTCCACCATGATCTTATAGATGGCGCTGTCAGTGTAATGTTAGGAGAAACGCCTAAATGGACTCTTTAAACACAGGAATGATGTTAACAACACAATGGGATAGAAGGAAACAATAGACTTCAAGGGTTTACTACAATTTTTTTTAGCAAAAAGAACGTATTTACAGCGGAAACAGTCATAGTGAAAAGAGAAAAAGTAGAGCTTTATGAAACAAATACTTAACGGATAATTAACGGCACATTTTGGATTTTTTTTTTTTTTTTTTTTTTTTTCCCAAGCAAAATTTCCTTGCCTCACTATTGCTCTGGTAAAATGTCAAATCGCTCTGATGGGTACCTTTTAGTGAACTAAAAAAACTACGAGGTTCTGGTGGCAGATCATGCCAAAAGTATGCAGACATTAGGGCTAAACAAATTGAATTATTTTCTGTCGCTGAAGAAAACATTTAATAGGGCTGCCACTGGTAACTTTTTTTTTTTTTTTTTTAAATTCTTTTCGAACCACTATTTCCAAAAATAAAATTTTTAATATATTTTCGTAGGTAAATCTGCACTTTCTCCACATAAATTTATTATACATTTTATGTTACAGAAATAGTGGTACGAAATAAAAAAAAAAAATAAAAAAAAAAAAAACTCGCCTGTAGCATTCCCGATTTAACCATTCATCCGTCCAATGAATGTCTTCTTTAGCGCAAAGAACATGTGCCTTTCTATGGTACAATTTATATTTAAGTGTCCGACACATTCTGCGATATTTATAAAATTTGTTTGCCCGTAAGTGACGATGAACAGTAGATTTAAAAATAGGAACCGTTAAAATCACCGCAATTTCAAGAACAGATTTCTTTTACTTGAAATTGCTCGAAAACATTTCGCTATCTTGTCGCTGAAATGTTTTCCTGGTCTACATGAACTTTTTTTTGTAACCACATTGTCACCTTCCAATAGAATTTCATAAATTTCAGATCTGCTATGATTCATTTGTTTAGCAATATCAGAAACTTTAACATTCCGAGCCTTTAAATGCCCAATTTTAGCTATATGAACTGCAAAGAACTGAATTTTGGGAGGCATTTGACAACTATTAGAAAATTGAAGAACGAGCAATGAATTTATATTTCGAAGTAGTTATGTCACATGTACAGAAATCAGTTCACGCACATTTTTTTGATCTGGTGGTTAGAAAAGCGAATCTTTTGATTGCCCATATATTTTTGGGACGGCTTATTTTGAATTTTATTATTATTTTTTTTACAAGAAATCTGCGATATATATGATACAAGCATGATATTTCTGTATTGTAATAAACTTGTGTTATGATTCCATATGGCAATTATATTTTATATGTTTATTGTTTCACTTTTTTGAACTGTTACTCCAAAAATCGCCTATTCATATAATTTTGAGATGCACTGTATAGAAAAACATTTTGTTTTTATATCTTAATAGAAATTCACTTTGAATTACTAAAAAAAGTGAGCCCAATCAAGTAAATAAAAAATGATTGAGAGAACGTTAAACTAACTCGTCTTGCATTTGCCTCCAAAGTAGTAGCATCTGTTTTTTTCCACCTGAATAAGAAAGAACACGCCCTTCCGAAACCAGTGGTGCTTAAATTAATCTTAAGGTGTGTGAAGAACGTTTTCTGATTCATTAGTTATTCTTTGTGTATATAAACAGCACTTAAATAACGAATAAAAATACAATGACAAAATATGGTAAATATTTTAATGTACAGTTAGCCATACTCCTCAAAATAAACAAATAAATAAAGGCAAAAATTAATATAGTAAAATGAGCTACTTAAGTGGTAATTATGTCTGTAGAAAACATAATTTTCTATTAAGTCACTCATTTATGATTGTGCATAGTTACTTGCGAATAAAATAAATAAATATATAGAAAAAGCTAGAAAAATGATCCGTTTAATTAATAATTTATGCCTATGAAAGACATAGACAGCGCCACCTATTACGGATTGCGCACTTTTTATTTAACTGTCACCAATAATTTTAAGAAGCGATGTGACCAACGTTTCTTCGATTTTATTCGCGTTTTATGTGTATCAAATGCCACTGCTAAAAAATTTTGGTGGCTATTGAATAAAAAAATCTGGCAGCACTGAAGGATGGGCGGCAAATCGACCAACTAGCGACTACTAACGGGTTAAGTGGCTGATTTATGACTGCGTATAGTTATTTGTAAATAAATAAAATGAATGCATAGATAAAACTAGCAAAATTAGCAATTTAACAGTCAACTATGTCTGCAACAGACATAATTCTCAATTAGGGGGCTCATTTACATTTATAGTGATTTGTAAATAAATAATTAACCCTTTCAGGGGCAGCAAATTTTCATTATTTAAAATCAACTGCCACCAGAAATAAACAATAATATTAAAAGATAAGAAATAAATTAAGTTATTTGTCTAACAAGGAAACATTCAAAAGGTGTCGTCTTCAAACAATATTGAAAAAAATATATGTGATTCTACTCTCCATAAAACACCAGAAAGTTAAAAAATTATCGGCTGAAATGAATTACCAGAAAAAAAATTATCAAAATTAAGCATATTTGGCGATTTCACACTGTTAGGCGATTGATTTTGAGTACTTGGCGGAGAAGCAAACCATGGTTCTGTTCGTACATGGCAACCTTGGTGCAAGCGAACTTATCGCCTACAGCGCTGAATCGCCAAAAATGCTTAAATTTGATAATTTTTTGTGGTTGCTGTAATTCATTTCAGCCGATAATTTTTTCACTTTCTGGTGTTTTATGAAGAGTAGAATCATATATATATATATATTTCAATATTTTTTGAAGACGACACCTTTTGAATGTTTCCTTGTAAGTTACAGGGGTCGTACTCTCCGTCCATTTTTCAGGACACTCTCAAGATTGAAATTTTTTTTGATTTATTGCTACCACTATATTTTTATTCAATAATCTCTATTCTGTATATTCATGTAGACCTGCCAATTATGCTAATTTATCCGTAATAACGTTAGGCCCCTCCTTTTTTTCTCACCGATAACTTTGTAGAGTAATATTCAGCATATCTACTCCCGATTAAAAAAAGAAGACTATTACTCTACAAATATACTAGTGTGAAAAAAGGCAGGGCCTAACAATATTACGGATAAATTAACATAACTAGCGGGTCTATTCATGGCACATAACTATAAATATATGTACAAGTATTTCTGCATAAAATTAGTGGTGGCAAAAAAGGCGGAAATTTCTCATCTTAGAGAGTGTCCTGAAAAAAGGGCGGAGAGTACGACCCCTGAAGTTATAAAAGAAAAACTTTATTAAAAATTACCGGGGACAGTTTTTGGAATTTTGAATTAAAATATGTGGTTGCGCTATGCGACCACCGCCCATGAAAGGGTTAAAAAATAATAAAGACAGAGTTGCTAACATTTTAATTTATTCCGGAGCATTGTTAGCCCCGCCTTTATTTCATACCGCTTTTATTTTAAGACTTATTTTTTCTTATTTTATCAGAGGAATTATATATGAGAAATTGGAAAGTTTGGGGTGAAAGAAGTTTGGAGAGATTTTTTTCTATAAATAAAGTGGTGCGAAATAAAGGCGGGGCTAAAAATACTCCGGAATAAATTTAAATGTTGGCATTTATGCAAACATAGCAGAATGAGGCACATAACTAGTAATTATATCTATAAAACGCTCAATTTTCAGTTAAGTACCTCATTTCAGATTGTGTTTAGTTATTTGTAGATAAATAAATAAAATAAATACATAAATAAATAAAGTTAACAGAATGAACCATTTAACTGGGAATTATATCCATAAATGTGTATAGTTTTTTTTTTTTTTTTTTTTTGTAAATAAATTAAATAAAATAAATATGGGGAGAAATGTATTAGAATTAGACATTTAACTGATAATTTTTTCTATGGGAAACACAATTCTCAGTTAAATTGCTCATTTAAGATTGTGTACTGTTATTCGTGAATTATTGTTACTTTTTTTTAAATATAAGTTTTAAGTTTAATAATATCGTAGAATAATTTTCATCTGTATATCAAAATAGAAACACACTTTATCTCTTACGTCACTTAAATACTGTTCTGCCAAGTATTTTCTCCAATTTTAAAATCGTGACCAAATTTCATGTTATACAGTCAAAAGCGAAGAAATATTTACCATTTTCTGTCCAAAATAATGCCATTGAAGTAATAAAATGTAATTTAAATCTAGTTATTTATCTAAATCAACTTTGACGTAAAAATTTCAAAACCTTCTCTAATTTATAAAAATCTAACTGTTTATGTAAAATTTAACTGTATTTTTGATAAAATTATGGAATGTAGTTAATGAAATGTAATTAAAATTTGGTTGTTTATGTGAATAAACTTTGGTGCAAATTCTTCAATTCCTCTTGTCGACTGCATAATACGTAGGTACCAACTTTTCAATAGAAATATCTAAAATTTATAATTTCTGATTTCTTTTCTTTTCCTTCTTTCTTTTTTTTTTCTTTTTGTAATTTGATGTATGGCATGCAAAATTAATTCATCGTAAAATTAAGAATTATAACTGACAAATAATTTAATAGCAGTTTATTTTTAGAGCTCTTCAATATATACGAATTCAAAATTTTATACATACTTGCCAACCTAACCTTGAAGATTGTTAGTCCAGAGATGGAACACGGGCGCAGATTTCATACCGGTATTTGTTTAAGAAATTTCGTTACCTATAATATCATCGATTTAAGAAGTAGAAAATTTTGTTACATTGTTAGTGGTGTGAGTTCTGCGCCCGTGTTCCATCCCTGTTAGTCCCACCTCTTTCCACCTATTTTTTCACACCAGTCTTTTTTTTTTTTTTGAGTACTTTTCCTTTTATTTAATTGTAAATATATTTGAAGAGAATTTCTCCAAAAATTAAGTGGTATACAAAAAGTGGCCGGAACTAACAATCTTCCGGATTAGGTTCGCAAGTATCAGGCGTCGTATTCTCCGTCCTTTTTTCAGGACACTCTTGAAGATGAGAAATTTTCAAATTTATTGCTACCACTATTTTTATACAAAATTCTCTACCCTGGGTAATAAGGGCACATTACAATAAATATGTCAGAAAAATTTCTGCATGATAATGCAAGTATGTTTTATAGAATTCATTTGTATGATTTTTGTGTCAAAATTAAAACCTTACAATAAATCTGTAGTGATAAGTATAAAGGATTTAAGTCCATATTCTTGATTTTTCAGGAGACGAAAAATAAAGTTTAACTAGCTAAAAACAAATCAGAAGAATGGATTAGGGAAAAGGTATTTCGTTGATTTTTACCCTTTATGCCATTCAGTGGTTGTCAACCTTCATTTAATAACGGGAAAAATTGAATTAAATATTTTATACCATACATGAATGGTAAATTTCTAAATTGGTCCTTTTTTTACCAATGGATTTTCTCAAAGACTAAATGACATAGAATTAAATCCTTTATACCAATCGATAGAGAATTTTTTTCTGATTCTGACTATGTACTTAACTCAAAATCGACATTTTTGGACTTAAATCCTTTATACTTATCAGTACAGAAATACTCCTTGAAGGGCTGTATAATTATTTAAAAAATATCGAAATTCTCAAAACTACTGATATATATAACAACAGTATTATTTATTTAGCGAAATTAGGAAAAAAGAATATATATATGATTTTTTTACCTGTTCCATATAGTTAATAAAATTAACATTAAATGAAAACATTAGAGAAGTGATGTAACTCTTCAAACCGTCCGCAAAAGTTGGTTAGCATTTTTGTGAAAACAGAGTTTAAAAACATCAGTGGATAAGACTAATACACATTTTGTCACCCCCCACCCCCCCGTCCTCCTAGTGAGGAGATTTCTGAAATTCTTGAAATTAGTTTTTGGATATTTGCGTTTGTTAATTTTTAAAAAATAATCTTATGGATTTTTATTTTTTCTTTGATATATGAAGAAATCGATGAAAAAATACGCTCTGTTCTCCTCATCCTCCTTGCTGCGAGAAATAAAACTCCTATAAAAATTGTTTTTCGGTTATTTGTGTTATATATTGAAAATATAATAACTTATTAATATTTATTATTATTGTTATTTATTTATTTATTTTTCAAAGGATATGTGAAAAACACACTTTGCCTCCTCCCCCCCCCCTTTTCTTTTCCTCGGTAGCAAATTCATGAAATTTCTAAAATTGGATTTTAGATGTTCGTATTTGTTATATTTTAAAGCTATGTAGTGTATATCTGTTGCTTTAAGGATTTTATTATCTTAATCTTATAGATATCTCTTTTTATTTTTAATTTGAAATATAAAGAGATATCGAAAAACACGTTTAGTTCTACCGCCTCTTCCCCTTCTCCTTAGAAGGGAAGAGTGAATTTCTGAAACTGACTTTTAATCATTCCATGCATATCATATTTTAAAGCAAGAATCTTATGGATACTAGTAATTAAGGGATGTGTGACTATCATGATTTCCACTTTCCTTTCTTTTGTGGTCCAAATTTCGCAAAAACTTCATGTGAGGTATATTTTCACCAAATTTCACGTTTCTAGATGAAGAGGTCTGAGTTGAGCAAATATAAATCAGTGAATCAGGACTAACGATGTTACCTGTAGGGTCATTCCATGTCAAATCAAACGAAAAAAAGCGGCATTTTCAACTTGACCACTCAGATTTTTGTGAAATTGGGCTTTTTTATTTATTCAATAGAAAAATGAATGTATATCAATTAATAAGCACCTATCTCTTTTAGTTCTTGACATACAGGGCTGCAAAAATGGGTAAAAAGTACAAATTTTAATATTCTTGTATTACAAATTTACCCATATTTTATCACCTAATTGACTTAGACGCATAAATTTGATATCACCAGAAAGCATTTAATACAGGCTTTCAAATGATATATCACATGCACATATTTTCAAAATATTTCCTTTCAAGGTCATACATTTTTACCTTTGACCTTCAATATCTCAAAACGCGTATTTTTAATTTTTTTTAAAAGTTAAATATTGTTCCTACATTTATTGTCTATAATTATTGTGTTTTTCAACTTGGGATTGCTATGGGATGTTGAGTTATAAATTAAATTGTAACTCCTAGCAGTATATTCATACTAACATAAGTTTTACAAACAATTCTGCAATTACTAATAATATACACAATGTCAGTGAACCTTGACTGCAATTTTCAATTGCTTGCACACAATATTTGTAACCTATCTATGAGAGATTGCTGATAATTGGGAAACCTATGTGCTATTTAGATCGGCAGAAAAAACAAATAAATAAATAAAAATAAAAATAAAGGCCTTGAAACAGTTTTGGTAGATGGATACCATAACAGCACACTTATCCCAAGTACATCCTGTGTCTGTCCCATGAATGTCTTTTGATCCATAGGATATCCTTGGTATATACTGAAGTGAATATGTGTTGTTAGGGATATCCAGACCATGAAATTGAATTTTCTGCTTTTGAAGAACTTAAAACATTTGGCCAGGAGAGCCCTTTTGTGAAGGCATGTGCTCGATTTTGTCGCCAAATTTTTTTGGCGAATTTTACGCCCTCTTATTTTCAAAAGCCGATTCCAAAGCAACTAAAAGAGCTTTGCGATCGCAATCCCTTAAAAAAAAAAAATGCATTTTGTCTATTGAGCAATTGGAACACATTCTGCCAGTGTCGTTATATACATGAAAGTGTTAAATTAATGCTTATTTGGTGCAGTTAGTAGAAATATTGTAAGGAAGAAAAGATTTAATTAAATTCATATAAAAAATTGCACAGATTCAATGGTTTGTGATCCCGTAGAACCAACTTGTTAACTGGGAGAGTGCAACAGATGCTCAACATCTGACAATCTTAGAGAACATATTTAAAAATAAATTCAGTGAAAATGGTAAAGCACATATAACTTATAAGCAGTAGTTGAATTTTAGTGGTGCAGTTCTTGAAACTTTGTATAGAAATTATGACGATTTTATTCACCACTTCAATGAAAAGCCTATAGTGTTTTATTATAGTCCACTCATTTGTTGCTAAATAGCCATCTTCTTTTTAAGAACTGCAACTGGGAGAACTTACACTCTATTTCTTGAAGAAATGTTCCATGCTCATGCATCTTTTAAATTAACTGCAAATATTGCTCGCCACTAGAAAATGCCCACAATCTTTTGCAAATATATTTGCACAGAAGTTTTTTTTTTTTTTCTTGAAGTTCTATATAAATCCTTTTAATGTAACTTTGAATCCTACACGGTTCCTTAATACCACAAAAATTACAAATTCAGACAATAATACTGATAATACTATAATGAAAATAAAATATTAATTTTTATTGTTATGTACTTTTTTTTATATTATTATAAATTATGAAAAGGTACTGACAAAGTAAGAAAAAGGAGAAAATGGATACTTTATTACTAGTATTTAACTATTTATTTAATTATTCAGATTTTAATATAATTGTAAGTTATTTATATTTTCAATCTATTAAAAACCAGAGGTTAGAGCTCCCCCCCCCCTCTCCCGCACACACCAATACTAGCTGACCTATACTGTTGCCTTGAGTTACTACACTTAGCATATTTAAAAGGAATGCTCAGCTAGTAGATTAACAATCTAAAACAACGAAATTGCAGCTTTTATCATTTAATTTCCCTTTTTTTTTTAAATTGAATATCGTATAATTATTAATTACAAAATCAATATAGTTAACCATTTTTCTGTTTATAAAATTTCTATACATGCTAATTTAGCACACTCAAATGAAATTCTAAAATGCTCTTTATTAAAGTACTCATATAGGGTCGAATTTTAATTTATAGCTCAGCCTCCCATGGAAATCTCAAACTGAAAATCACAATAATTATAGACAATAAATGTGGGAACAACACATAATTTTTAAAAGAAAATTAAAAGAACACTTTTTGAAATATTGAAACTCAAAGGTCAAAATGATTGACCTTGATTGTTTGTTTGTTTGGTTGTGTTTAACGTCGCACTAGTACTGCGCAATGGGTAATTGACAATGGTCTCAGGACGCACCTCTAAGGCCTAGAGACATGCCATCACAATTTTGATCCTCCATGGAGGGGATAGCTCCCTCGCTTCGGTGACCCCAAGAGGTATAATTTGGATGGGAACTTGGAGGACATTTGTTTGACCTTGGAATGAAACATTGAAAAAATATGTAAATGTAATATATCATTTGAAAGCCTGTATTAAAAGCTTTTTAATGATACTAAATTTATACCTCTAAGTCATTTGGGGAGCAAGACATGGGTACATTTGTAATATAAGAACTTTAAAAATCTGCACTTCTTACCCATTTTTGCAGCCCTGTATATAAAAAACTAAAGGAATAGATTCTTATTAATTGGTATACATTCACTTCTCTATAGAACAAATAAATGAGCCTAAATTCATAGAAATCTGAGGGTTTCAGGTTTTCAGCTTCGTTGATTTGACACGGAATGATCCTATACCGAAGAGCCAAAACACCATGACCTTCGCCACATTTTGCAGTGATCTCGCCTGTGTGACATGGAAGGCACATAATCAGGTGGGGATGGCATTTAACTGCTACTAGGGAGATTGAGGAATAGGAATAATTCTTGCTCTTATTTCTGAATGTGAGGCAAAAAGCTAATGATCTGAACGATTTTGAGGGCAGATTACAATACCTAAACGACTCGGAAAGACGGAAATACCTCGGAAATACTTTAACGGCTCGGAAATTTCACGTCTCGTGGGTTTTTCGTGACTTTTTATTTTCAGCACATATGTAAAGCAGATGAATGATGATGAAACTAACAGTAGACGCGGCACCATTGGACGTCCACGTGTTACCAAAGAAAAAGATGTCGGAGACTGTCCCGCATAGTGAAGCAAAATAAGTGACAAAGATTGGCTCAAACGACCGCGTAATATAGTGCATGTCTTTTTATATGTATTTTAGAGCACGAAGTTCAGCGGACATTGTTGGATATGACACTGTGCAGCAAATGTATTATTCACGTGCCTCTGTTTCCCAAGCGTTTTTCAAATGCTACAATAGGATTGGAAGCATCGTGATTAGACCATAGCCCTTTCCGACTGAAAGCGTACAATTGTACGGGTTAGCCATCCACGACATCCACTCATATTTTTGCATCTGGAACAGTCGTATGTAACAAAACCAGGAAAAAAAAATGATCGAGCTAATTAGCAGAAAGTGTAAAGCACAATTTTCAATCTACAAATGTTGGTTATAGTCCACATTATTCTATCAGTTTGCAAAAACAGAAGAATGTAATGCTTTAAGGAAATAAATGTTCCCGGTCTTAAAAGGATAGATCAAAGCAAGAGTATTGTTTGGTTGGATGAATTACAATTCGCAATTAAGCCTGTCGACAGTCATGTCAAGTTTCACCATCTTCCAAACGAGCATTTGCTGCCGAAATGTACCGTAGGTCATACCTACGGTAGTGAAGATGGTATTATGATATTAAGCTATGGGGAAGTTCTTATGGGAACCTCTAGGCTTATTGATTGTGCTAGAACAGACTATAAAGGATACGAACTGTTCCAACATCATCACAGACTATTTATATGTTTAGGGTAGGCGCTCCAGTGATTGGCATGCTCCAGTAATTGACATCTATCCCGGAATAATTAATAAATAAGAAAAATAATAAAATCATATATTTTACATGTAAGAATTTTAACATTTTATGTCAAACACTGGAGCATATGGTGGTAATAACTGGTAAAATGAATAACTAGCAGTGTCAAACACTGGAAGATAGGGTGCGTGCCAGTTACTGAAAAAATGAAAAACTGGCAGTGTCAATGACTGGAACATTGAGTGGGTGTCAAACAAAAACTCATAAAAAAAATAATTGTTATCAAATGTATATATTTTAACATATATGTGGTTCTGAATGTCTTTCATGCCATATGTACTAACTTAAGATACCTAAAAATATTTTCTGATGACTAGAACATTAAAAACATCAGAGATTGTTCTAAAAGTGTCAATCACTGGTGCACTTACCCTACATGGTACCCGTCTTACCAACTAAAAACTGAGTCTTGTAGCAGGACAACAACCTATGTCAAAAGAAACAAATTGTACTGAAGAGGTTAAAGGGAAATAGTGATGATTTCCAGTTAATGGCCGCCTTACCCATAGGATCTTAATCCGATGGAATACCATGAAATGACAGCTCTGAACTCAAATACCACCATATCGAAATCGAGAAATCGCTTGAAAACCTGGTACTATGTGTCTTTAACCACCTGCCAAGAACTTGTGTCCATACATTTCAAAATTGGTTATAATATTTTTACGTGCAAATGTAGGCTAATTTATTATTAAGCCGATGGTCATGTTTTGGTCTTCAATGTACATAGATTATTTTCAAATTAATAATCAAAACTGCATGAACAGTAAAATTATGTTGATTTAGGAGTATAGATTCGAATTCTGGGTTTAAATGTAAACTTTATTTTCGGAATTTATCCGTATTTCGATATGGAAACGATTCTAAATTTTTTCTTAAAAAGTGAATTTAAAAAGACAGTATTCCTAGTTAAGTGGTGCATATTTAATTTTTCTATAAGCATTGGGAATTCCCTTTATTATTATTATTATTTTAAGATTTTCTTTACTATTTTTTTAGGAAACGAAAAGGGGTAAAGCGTCACTTTTGTCTTGATTTAAAATTTATTGAGAGCTTTTCTAATTGTAGAACAAATGTCTGTAATTTAAGAACTATTTTTAGTTGAACCATCATGTACAATGGTACTGATTAGATTTATATATATATTGATTAACAAAAGGATTATTATTTGTCTTCGTGCTTAATTTGGTTTGGAAAAAAAAAATTCTAGCTCGTACTATATTCTCCTTCATTATGATTCAAGATATTGCAGATAGAAAGCACTACTATACAGCTAAAAACTATACATGCATATGTATGAAACACATGTTCTAACATGCATTTAAATTTATAAAATTAATTTATTTCCGAAAAATATATTACTGGGTTAAAAAATTAAAAATTTTTAAAGAGAAATTTGTGAATATGCATTTTTTTTTTTTTTTACTTCAGAAATATTTGATTATTACTTAATTAAAAATTTCTGAGGATAAATATCTCAATTTTAAATCGGCATCTGGTCGTTCTTTCACTTGAGGGAATGATACATTTTTCAGAGAATTACTTTATTGGTTTTAATTAAAATAAGAAGAAAACATGGCAAAAGAAAAAGGGGAAAATAAAAAAGGGATTCTGAAGAAAAAAAAGAAAGAAAGAAAGAAATTCAAATAAAATAAAATAACTGATTTTACCTGGTCTGTTTATTTATTTATTTATTTATAAATAAATAAAGCAGGTAAAATCATTTTTAGAAATAAGTAGACGGAAATTAAAAGTTAAGACAAGACAGTTAGAAAAGCTCAGAAAAAAAAAAAAAAATAGGAAGAAAATGAAAGAGAAAGAAAAATTTTTTAACAATTTGGAAGTCCCAACTTTACGTGGTGAGTCGGGGTAAGATGGACACGCTTCCACAACTCCTATTTGACGCGGTCACAGTGATTTACATGTTTGCCTGCCACAACCTGTTAGTAGACTGGAATGTAGTGTAGGACACAATACATTCAAAAGTACCGTTTGGGGGAAGATGAGTACGTTGCATTCAGGAAAAGGTGAGGAGTATCCATTTTATTCCGATACATTTATATAACTGTGCAAAGAGGAAAGAAACGTCAGGGGCTCTATTCTCGTCTAGTCGTTACGCGGAAACCGGTTGTTGTGAAACGAGACAACGACGATTTGCTATTCTCATTCGAGCTTGTTTACAGTCGTTAAGTTACCGGCAGCTAGGAGGCAGTTGTTCAGCTTAAAAATCGTCGTTTATCACAATAGAAATGGACGCGTCTGTATAATGTTTTAGTTTGCTCAGTTAAAGGGACATTTCACATTTTCCACCATTGAAAACCGGTTGTCAACATCTCTATTCACAATTTTCCCCACCCAAAACGGATTACGAATGACCCCATGCAACTGATTGGTTTAAAATGTCACCCTCGAACGCAGAGAGTTTCTTGAACCACTCAAGATAACAACGGTAGACCAGAATAGCACTTAGCCGGGAGATGGTTATTACGGTGGATAGAACAGTTGTTACAGACTGTCGTTAACGATTACAAGTGGTGGTTAGTAAGCAATTAGACGAGAATAGAGCCCCATGAGGTGGCTATGATTGTTATTTTATGGGAGTTAACCCAAGTCTCATGTGAAGAGAATGAAACGCTCTAAACTCAAGACGTTTATGAAAAGTATGTCACCTTCATCTCAAACCTCCCAGAACACAACTCTTGCCTTCTATTCTGATACCAGATAATTGGTGTTTTCGAGCACAAGTTCCGACAGAGATTCCGCTAAGTACTGTAACGTCTATTTCTATTCCAGTGTCAACAAGAAGAGAAAGTTGAATGAGTGTAGTACATGGTTCTATGAATCATCTGCCGGTCCAAAGTTGTAGGTACTTTACCTGAGATTTATATAATTATGTACGTGTCCACATCTTCCCCATAGTGTAGGCAAGATGGGCATATTGGAGATCTTTAAAGTATCTTTATATCTCTGTTTGTTTAATACATACGTTAAATTCCTTGTATACCATTCGGAATAAATGTACATACTATCATTTAATCAGGTTCACTGGTTATTTTTATTTTTATTTTGTTATATTTTAAGAGAATTATTAAGTATACTCATCTTCCCCTCAATTCCACTATTATGATGGCTACTTTTATTTTATTTTTTAATATCAAGTACCTTTTCTAGTACCTTGCTATAAAAAAATAGAAACTTCTGACATGAGTTGTTTATTTATTATTATTATTATTATTATTATTTTATTACTCACATCACTTGCATAAAAATGGCCTATTTTCAGAAAATCACCCATATGCATAAATATAATTCTTAATATACGTTTCTATATACATATTGAAACCAATTTTTGTGTACACGAAATCAAGATTTCTTTTTACTTTCCGAACACTATAGTGAGGAAAGTATTGTAATCATGTCAAAAATCCGAATTCGAGATTTTGATGTTTCTATACGTTTCGAGGTCCAACGAGTCCGTTTTCACTATTTTTACGATGATGTATATATGTGTGTGTGTATGTATGTGTGTATGTATGTGTGTATGTCTGTGAGTGAACACGCTAGCGTCTAAACGCTTTGTTCCAATAAGCTGAAAGTTGGTACGTATATTGTAAGTCACCATAGTACGAACCCTATAGATTTTGGTGAATCTAGCACTTATAGATTTTTACAGGGACACAAAGAAAAATTCTTTATCATTATGGCCAAGGGACCAAATTCTTAAAAGTGCGATAGCATCTAAACGCCTTATTCAATTGAGCAAAAACTTTATACACATATTATAGGTCAGAGATACTCAATCTGTATAGATTTTGGAGAATCTAGCACTTATAGTTTTTTTACAGGGACACAAAGAAAAATTCTTTGCCAAATTTTTAAAAGTGTGATAGCGTCTAAACGCCTTATTAATCTCAGCAAAGAATTTGTACACATGTTATACGGCACATTTGAACCAACTGTATAGATTTTAGTGAATCTAGCACTTACAGTTTTTTTACAGGGACACAAAGAAAAATTCTTTATCTTTATGGCCTATGAGACCAGCGATAGCATCGAAACGCCTTATTCAATTGAGCTGAAAATTTGTATGAATATTATAAATCACTGTTGCACTAACTATAAGCATTTTGGTGAATCTAGCATTTATAGATTTTTACAGGGACACAACGAAAAATTCTTTATCTTTATGATCTAAGGACTCAAAGTTCAGTAGCGTTAAATAAAACCTCGTGTGATATATGGAGAAAAATACTCAAATACTCTGTTATGGTTTTCTCTTTTTTGTTTGTTTAGCAACTCCTCTTTCTTTATTTTATCTACAAAACTGTTAGTTACTCAATGTTCGGAAAGTCGAGTGGAATCACTCCAGATTTTTCTCTTTAGTAATCATAATCTGGTGATTTTTGTTGCAGTAGGTCAGTTTTTGCACAAAAACTGCTACTTCCCTCTAGTATAGAATTTATAAACTATTGTTATTACAATAAACTTTTTTCTTCTAATGAATATTTACAAAGCTTTATTTTAGTTGAATTGTTTAGTCTATCTGATACGACAACAACAACTATGTTCTTTTTCATCCGTTAATTTAGTAATTAACTTTGATTAATAATGATCAACTGCTTGTGACTTACATAGCTGCCACTTTGTACGTTTTCTCGCTACCGGAATTTTTTAATAGACACTTTTTATACAATTTTTAGAAGTCTTCAACGATTAAAAAAGGTGAAAATTTTTACTTAGAGAAAGTAGTGTGAAGAAAACGTACAGATTGGAAGCTACGGACCTATTCTAACATGCATTCAAGTGTTTAGAATTATTACTTAAAAATGTATTAACAATATGCAAGTAGAGATCCTTTATTTCTTTGTTTCACGGATCTTTTATCAATAACTATTCAGAAACAATAAATCAATGGAAGAAATAAATCGTTAATAGACTTAAATTATAGTTTTTTTCTTGTACAGTCGGTAACAAAAGTATCCGAACACTAGTGAAAATTTCTATGTATAAAAAGTAGAGTTAATACTGTTTTGTTAAAAAAATCCTTGTCGAATCATGTTCTTAGTCAGTCTAAGAACAGGATTAGATAAGGATTTATTTAACAAAACCGTATGAAGTGTACTTTTTTTACATAGGAGTTTTTGCTAGTGTTCGGACACTTTTGTTACCGACTGTATGTGATCAAAATTTTAAATTTTAATACTTTTGAAGATTTTGAAAATATCTAGAAAAAAGTTCTTTTGAGAATATATTATATAAACAAAAGTTCACGAAATTGACAATAACATTTTATTTTTCAAGATATACAGTCGGCAGCAAAAGTATCCGAGCACTAGCAATAATCCCTATCTAAAAGAAGTACACTTCATACTGCTTTGTTAAATAAATCCTTGTCGTGTCATGTTCTTAGTCAGTCTACGAACATGATTCTACAAGGATTTATTTAACAAAACAGTTTTAAGTTAGTATACCTTTTTGACATCGGAATTATTGGCTAGTGCTCGGATACTTTTGCTGCCGACTGTAGCTAAATAGATATATATAATTAAACACAAAGAAAATAGTTACTACTTTATTTTTACTTTTTATAATGCTTTAAAAATAAATGAAATATATGCATACACATTAAAATATTTTAATTATTTTTAACAAAATTTAAAGTGATATTAAAATGTCTCTCATAATTGATATTCTATTCTATAATATGTTTTTCTAATTTTCATTGGCAACACAAACAGGTGATATTCAAATGCTGTTTGTAATTAATAATCTGGTCAAGATTTTTTTGTTCCAACTTTCGCTAGCAACACAAACTAGTCTCCCGATAGAAATATTCAATACAATACACACATTATGCCTAGTCAATAGATTTCATAATGGAAATTTGTTTAACTTTATATTGACAATTACTAGATATAGTTTATAAGAACAACTGTTAACTTTTTCTTGACAACTGAAGTTTATACACTGAAACTTAAACAAATTTAGAAATCAAAAATAAAGTTAAAAATAAAATTAAAAGTATAAAAATTTTTAATTTAATTTTCACATTTACTTTCACAATTATTTTTTACCGCCAAAGAAACACATGAAAAAATTACAAATATCATTCATAGCACAAAATTAACAGAATCAAAACAGGCAAACAATAATGAACTATTTATGTGCACAGCATGCTGTGACATTCCTTAAATAGTCATTAAATGTTCTTTTTTTTTTCTTTTTTTTTTTAATTACATATGTGCTATATAGCATGATAACAAAGTGCCAAGTGTAAATATATAATTAAAAAATATCAAAAAATACCTGTCATGCGTTTTTCAAAAAAATATGCAGTTACACAAAAACATTTAAAAAAAGAAAGAGAAGATTATATTAAATGTAAAAAGAACTGAACGTACAAATGCCCAACCTGTGGTTGAGGCAGGGTTCCATTAGTTGAGGAACATCTCACCAGATGGCCAGACAGTGATTACATTCTGAAGACTTCGCCACAGGCGGCGTCGTACCATAGCCGTGGGCCTGAAAACAGCATACACAAGAGAATGTTTTTCAGCAAAAAAAGAGAGAGAACTTTTTTCTACAAATCATCAGAAAAAAAAGGAAACAAAATAAGGAATTGCTGAAGATTTACAGGTTCTTAAAACTGAACTTTTCACCACAGAAGCTGAAGCTGTAATCAAACGAAATCGAATACGATTGTTTTACTCTCGAAACAGGATAATATGTTTAAGGACTAGCTGGGTGAACAGGCGTCCTCGAAAACTACCTTCGCACTACAAAAATTAGAACACATTCAAAGACGCTGGTTATAAAGTTATTAATGGTTTACTTTAATAATTTATTTCTACATGTAATAAATAAGCTGAAATATGTTCTTTTAGGAACTTCAAACATAAAAATTACAAAAATTTTGCAATTTAAGATGATTTATTTATTTTGTTCTCAGATTTCAGGGACGCATCGCCATATTTGTCCTAAAATTCAATTAAAAATCCGGTCGCCCTCGCATTAGGTAAAAAAAACTACGCGTTTAACATTTAATGTTTGAATATCATTTGAATATGGTATTCTTTATGATATATTGTCAGCCATGTTCATTTTTCAAACTTTTCTGTGCAAGGTTTTTATTGAGATGCTACAGGAAATTTTCGTTTATAAATGCTCATTTTTCTTTTGAAATATTGCAGATTATGTTTGTCCTTTTTAACCTGTATCTTAAAGATTTTTGGGTTAGCTATTATTATTTATATTCTGATAATATTAATATCACAAATGTTCTTTAAGATAGGCTCAAATTGCTGTAATTCAACTATAGATAATATTTAAAATGAGTGAAAGAGTATTATGGATTTTTCTGACCATTTTTACATGAATCTTATTGGACGAATAGTAAAATTTGGCAGGCATTTACCAGAAAATTTGATTAAATTGAGCAAAGTGTTAGAGGCAGGGATTATAGATTAAGTTAAAAAGGATTTATTTTGGAGATATTGGTGTACTCAAAATCTTCCAATAATAAATTGCTGGAAGATATTCTTTTGTTAGCATATGTATTTGCAGTACAGTTCAAATAAGAAATTAATATAATAATGTATTGCAGTACTTTAAAATTGAGCTGTTTTAAAGTGTAATATTGTTTCTGATAAATATAGTTATTGGCTTTTAGGACTAGTGTGTAAGTATCGAAGAGTCTGAAAATAATCAACAAATGTTTTAACCTTTTGCGGACGACATATTTTTTTCTATTTTGAACAGTAAGCCACGCCTTTTGGCGTTCCTATAAAACGTTACTGTATTTATCAAAAAACAGTAACGTTTTAGATGAACGCCAGAAATATCATCAGAAAATGATACGGTAAATGTCACTAGCACATAATATACATCGGAAGAATTTCAGGGGTTAAATGCTAAGACAAAATTAAAAAATATTAATAATAATTTATTGCTTTATGGAACCGTCTAAAGGCGGTTATTTTCCGACACATGTTTGCAAATAGTTCAGAATGAATCCTCGATAAGTTATTCAATTAAATATTTTAAAAACCTTTAGTGACAAAATAGACAGCATATTTTAAAAAACAGCATATTAATGCATAAATTACTTGCTGTGTAAAGAATAATAAAAAAATTCTTGGATATAATACAATTACTAACATTTATTTTAATTAAATTCTTTGTAGTACTGAAGTAAGTCCCTGTCTAATTAGGCCTAGTATGTAAAAAATAATTATGTAAAGCGACATGCTAAATCAAACTAAGCCTTTTAAATATTATTTGTATACATTTTTGGTGCATTTTTCTAGTATATTGTTTTTGAATTTTGTTAATATTACATTCATTTTCGAGAAAATGTCCGTGTTGATTACATAATGTGAAAATTACTGTTGTTATTGCAACTGAATTCAATTTTATTTTCGAAATATTCCCATACAGCTACTTATATCCTTTCGACATCTAAATTACGTCCAATAATTCACAAAAGGTACAAAATATCTTAAGAATGTCTAATAAAATCCTGAATATCCTGTACTAATTATAGATATCTATTAGATGTTTAAATGTAGACGAAATTTCGACGTGCCGTTTTCGATGTCTAATATATGTAACATGTTGGATCAAAACAAGATTTAGATATTTTTAGTATCTATTAAATATAACAAGTCCAATTATTGGATATTTGGGGATTTACCAGATATGTAACAGATGTCTAATGGATGAAATTAATCTATTTAAAAAAAACGTTTAAAACCCAAATTCTTATTATAGCGTATCATATAAATCTTTTAGAAGTTAGAATAAAATTTAATTTGCAAAAAAAAAAAAAAAAAAAAGTAACTTTTTTGTTTATTAACCAAAATTGGGGAAATTTGAACTGTGCTAAGAAAAGAGAAATTAATTCTTAAAATTCACAACAGATGGCAGCACCACACGATTGCCTATAAGTTTTGTGATTTCATTTTCTGATTAAGGGTCAATATCTACAATTTAATTATTCGTTTGAGGCACCTTTTTATTATTATTTTAGTTTACTATTATTTTTTTATATTATAACTAAACATTTTACTGATTTGGTTAATGTTTATGTGTTTTTCCTAATCATTTTTATTTTGTATTGTTAATTGTTTCATTGACATTTTATTGAATATTCCGCCCTATAGAGGGCGCTTGTAGTCAACAAAAAACTCTTTTTTGCTTCTAAAAAGAGATGTAAGAAAAAGGCTTCTTAAAAAAACTCTTCAAAAATTCTTTGAATACTGTGTAGTCAACGATAAATTTTCTTTTATCAATTGACATCTTTTCTACTAATTGTCTGCATTAATTAACACTCCGGAAATTCAGGGTATCAAACGCGAGACCACCAGATTACTAACAGGTCGCTCTTACCAATTGAGCCACGGAGAGACAAATGAAAAGGCTTGTATTTACCTTAAAAAGCGCATTTTTTATTTGGTTGAGATTCACAAACATACCGTAGTGAACGACAGTAAGTACATAAGAATTTGGGAGAAAGAGTGACATTTGTTGTGCTAATAGATATCTGTAGGACGTTTATAGATGTTTAATGGATCATTTTAAAAAACTTTTATAGATGTCTTATGGATGTAAGTTGGTGTGTGGGATATGTATGGTTATGACTAATGGAGCTATGGACTGTGACTGAGGCCAATTTCTGTTTCTTTAAACATAAAAAAAAATCACATAATGTAATAATACTATTGTTATTGCTTCCGAATTTATTATTTAATTTCGAAATCTTATAGATTATGCTCAGAACTGACGTTAATGAATTTTTCTTCAAATACAGTGAAAATTTTCCTTTCGCGACACCAACAACTTTCTTCCTCCATGAACTAAAAGGTGAAATATAAAAAAAAAAGTATATTAATTTCCTCTAGGACATTCTTAGGGCATACGTTAGTATTATTAGTTATTTAAGTTTTTTTCTATACATAAATATTGATTTACCTTGTCTTCTTTTAAATTTTATTGAACAGAAAATACTAATAAAAGGTAAAAAATATTCAATAAATTAAGTGCTTAACCCGATAGGAGTCGCTAGTTGGTCGATTCGCCGCCCATCCCTTCACTGTTGCGGCATTTTTATTCAATTTATACCAAAAATTTTAGAATTCGCATTTGACTATACATAATTAACGAGTATTCGAGTCGATTCGCCTTTTTCATATATCAAATGCCACTTCTAAAAATTTTTGGTGGCTATTGAATAAAAAAAGTCGAGACACTGAAGGTATGGGCGACGAATCGACCAACTAGCGATTACTAACGGGTTAAAACACTAAAAATGGTGTTATAATAATGTAATTATTTCACGAATAAATTTTTAAGGAAATTAAGTCCACAAGGAAGTAATTATCTACGCGTTTTTTTTTCGGGTTATAATTAAATTTTCCTTTTATTTCCTCTTCTTTTTTTTACATATGAGTTCTTTTAAAAAATTTTAATATATAGATGGAAAAAGATAAAGTATAATTTTTTTTCTTTAACGATATGTGCTCTAATATGTTAACTTCACTTTAGTAAAAGTATAATAAATTGAAATTGTTCGATAATATTTAGAGACTTATACTGTGATATTTAGAGACTTATACTGTGATATTTAGAGACTTTTTTGCTGTGAAATTTTTTGAGTTTGCTATGCAGTTTATCTTTTTATATAGACTAAGAGATTATAGCCTCATATTTTCACATATATTTATAAAGATTTAAATTATTATATACTTACAATAAGTATTAAGAAATTAACATGTAATAAAAATGTTTATAATCAAAACAATTTTTTATTTTATTTATTTATTAAAATATGTGTAATTTTTCTGTATTTTTCTGAATCTTTTCTAAGAATAGGGCAATCAGGAAACTTTAAAATAATTTCAACGATACATTTATTTTTTTATTTATTTTTTAAATATTTATTAAGATAGATTTCTTAAAAACTTTAAATTGGGTTGCTCCGTTGTATTGAAATAACACACAAGAGATCAGAGTTCCCAACTTTTATAATTTATTCACGAGCCTTTTTAGCCCCGCCTTTTTTTCATACCGGAAATTTTGAAAAAGGATTTTCTTCTTAGAGAAATAATCTACAAAATTTCTGGTGCGGAAAAGAAGCCGGGGTAAAAATGCTCGTTAAAAAATTATAAAAGTTGGGAACTCTGCAAGAAATATTAATACAAAGGCTTATCATATCATTAATAATGTCATTTTCTAATTGAAGTTAAAATAATAATAATAATAATAATAATAATAATAATAATAATAAAATTTGCAAATAAAGCCGAATACCAATTTTTCAAAAATCTCATAATAGCGTATAATGTTTCTAAAAATTTGCAGATTTTAATGTTTTCAACAATATTAATGTATTTACAATTAGTTGCTTTCGGCGACTAGCCGGTTTGGGAACTTTGAAAAAACGAATTGTAGCAAATTCATGCTTGGCGGCGCCTACGGTGACCTTTCACTTCCGTTTCAAGCATTTTCAACAGCCAACTCGCTTATCATGCAAACAGGAAAATTCAGATCTTAGCAAACGACCGCTCAGAGGATCATAGAAAAATATAACTGCGGCAAACTACGACTCGGCTTACATCGCCCTCATTCTTTTTTTTATCCACCTACAGTAGCTGTTTACTCACTCTACAAATGACCCTTAAGAATTCGGTTCGTAGGAAAGATCTATAATTTTGCAGCTTTGAAAATATGCATAAACGAATTTTCACCCTATAAGCTATGTAACACGATTTTTCTAGCCCCTAGCTATATGGTAATAATTTTAAATATATGTCCCCTATTTCCTCCCAACTATTAATTTAACAGCTTCGAAAGTATGTGTATAATATTCCTCACCTTCAAAGTCCTAAAAACAGGGGGGGGGGGGGGGTTCTAGCCCGAATAAATGAATTTCAGCATGAAATATTAATTTAAATAAATATTTAATTTTCTAAAATTTTTATTATTTGAATGATTTTAACGATTTTAATACAGGAGACATTTGTCCAGTAATCAAAACCGTATACTAATTTCTGTTAAAGTCTGTTTCAGATTCAAGAAATAAAAAAACTGCATTTTTTATCGCCACGTGACGTGGTACATCGAATATCGAAAAGCGGTGGTTCCGAACTGGAAGATCGCCTGCTAAAATCGTCGCGTAGAGGTTTGAAAAACAGATTTAATTCGAATTGCAAAGCTAATGTCTTTAAAATTAACATTTAAGTAATATCTCAAGAACTAATTTCAATTAAAATTTTTGTCATTAAAACACATTTTTTACATCTTGGTATAAGTCTAAATTGCTTTGTAAATTAAAGTTAAATGTATTTATAAGCAAAACACTGATTTGTATTTTTACAGTGTTTTACTTAATTTGGAATATCGTTATGTATGTGTGTGAAACGAAATCTTGAATTCACACCGGAATAAACTTCTCATATAAGTACACTTATTGTTACACCTTATTTGTGTGTTACTATAAAGGTATTTAAATGTGAAGTTTATTCCGGTGTGAATGCAGGATTTTGTTTTCATTAAAAAAGGAGAAACTTCCATGTCTACCTCCGACTGAGCTGAAATTTTGTATACATGCATGACTCTGCTGACAATACATACTAAAATTATAACGGGCTATGATATATTTCTGTTATTCTGCGGCGTGTAATCACTAAATGAATAGCTGTGAAGACAAACATACAAGCAACTTCTTTTATTATTATAGATTCATAAATACGAAATATATTTTTGATTTTTCACTAAAACAACCCTACACTATAGTGCAAAAATTAAGAATAAGATAGTTTTTCGAATGTAGCTTATTTCATAAGTACTCGACATCGACTTAAATTATATCTCAATTCCTAAAGATGTTAGGTTGGTTGGTTGCTTGGATGTTTTTATGTCGCAGTAGTGCTGCGCAATGAGCAATTGGCGACGGTCTGGGACTCACCCCTAGAGGTGGTCCGGAGACATGCCATCACAATTTTGATCCATGGAAGAGATGGCTCTCCCGCTTCGGTGACTCCCTGAGGTATAATTTTGATGGGAACATGAAGGACATTGCGGCCACGACAGATTTTACGCGCACCAGCCACCATTAGTGTACACGACGGTCTTTGGCCGGCTCGAGTACCAAACCCGCAATCTTCCAGTTACGAGCCCGGCGTTCTACCAATTGGGCTGCCGCGGCCCTAAAGATTTTAGGACATAGGACTAGTGGAACAAAACCATTTAAACAATAAAATAAAAAATTAAGCTAATGTACTTTATCGAAAAAGAAGCTTTGAACACAACTGAACAAAAGATAGAATCTTTCATGTTAGTGTTCCCTAAAACCTTCAATCAGTAAATTACTTTTAAATTACTGTTATTGTAAACTCATAAAGATTTATCTAATATTCAACTGCGGCTGTCTGACTCCAAGAGATACTCCACTGAAGGAGGACCACGCAGCAATATTAGCCAATGAAAAGATTAATTTAAAAAGTGAGGTGCTGGTGCTCCCTCTTGTGAGCAGTTGCGAAATTACAGATACAAAAACAACAGACGGCAGTTGAAGAGGAGTTTTTCGGCATGTAGAGCTGTCAGTGCCCGAATACAGAAATTTAATCTTTAGTAAGGGATATGAAGATATGATCACACCTGACTACTATGGAGTATTTAAAGCGTATATTCCTGATGACTGTGAGTTTATCAGGGAGCAGTTGATGCATCTTTATCTATTCCTTTTGAAGCTCCTATCGCAGCAGCGGAAAAATTTTCGACGGCTAGTCACGGATTCACAAAATGATTCCATGTATTTTTTATAGGATTTGCTTCCGGGACCTTGCAGGCCAGTCCACTTATCTAATATTTTTACTCCGCAAAAGCTTTGAGACTTCTACTGCGCAATGAAGTCGCAATAATGCTTGTCGTTCATAAGAGTCTGTCTCCAGGATCAGAAGCAAGAGAGGAAGTCTGTGCCCACAGCACCTTCAAAGTGATGCACAGAAGTCACGAAAGCTTTCGCACTATAAAGGACATAAGTCACTGAATCTCCCTCAAAGATGTAGATGAAAGTATGACTATAAAATGGACAGCTCATTGTAAAAGTGGTGTAACTCCATATTTTTTAAATACATATATTTTGCTTAACTATAACACATTTTGTCACATCTTACACTGTAAAAAAGAAAAAACTCCAACAATTGCATTAAAATCCCATAAATGGCATTACATATTTTTCTCAGAAACCTAAAACTTCTAAATATTCATTATAAAAATGAAGTTTCTATGTTACTTCAAATTATTTTTAATGTAATTTATAAATTCTTATAAATATGATTTGTACTAAATACAAAAATCGACAACACTTGCTAAATCTTGACTTTTTTCTTATGCATAAATTTGAAAAAAAGTTCGTTATTTCAAAATCACTTTCCAAGAAGATAATTCGCTTTTACAATGAATGACCTAAATATGATACCATCTCTTACAGAGAACTCAGGAGCCTTCAAAACGGTCCCTTTCAATGATGTTGGAAAATGAGTAATTGTGTATTCCTTCTATTTTTCTAGGCGCATACACGTCAAAAATTGCTCATAAAACCCTTGAACTAGAATATCGAGCCACATTCGTGGTAACCCGATCGAGCTAAAAATGATAAACATGGGCCTTTTTCGCAGTAGCGTTCATAAGCAGATTTTACAGTAATGTCAAAAGTTGCAAAGGTTTACTTAGTTCGAATGGTTTTCTTGGTTAAAGCAAAGTATTAGGTGGGATTGGTTCGTTGAGAAGAAAGTTTCGGATGGAGTTACGAATTTAGTGGAGTTGCGAGTTCGAACCGAGTTATGCAACCATTAGTATTGTGCACGAGTAGGCCAGTAGGCGTATGCGATTTGTGCTAATTCGAGCGAGCAACTGAAGTACAAAGTGACTTGATAAGTCACTGACCGAGTTTTTGCGTTTGGCACGCCTGTGGGCCAACGAGTTAAACAAAATCGATTTTCATTGGTAAAAAAAAAAATCTAACCCCACATTTGCTGTGTATATTTCTTTTGATTTCGCACCAGAGAAAGCGTTGATGGTACTCACCGTTCAGGGAGTCGAGCATACAAAAGCCTTTTATGTAATTTTCTAGAAGCAGTAAAACGTAATACTAGACGTCAAATAATCTCTTACATGCGATTTCTGAGTTTTTCCACTATCTATCACTTGCTTTTTTTCTACGTAGCTCATTAGTCACCATTGTTATTCTTGCAGAATAACTGCTCAATTTCTGACTTTCTTCCCGCCTCATATGCTATACTGCATTAGCATAGCCTCCTTAACTAGATACCTGTCTCGTAGCTCGGAAACTAGGCAACAGTTGAAGCGGTAGACAGCACCACCTGGTAAAGATTGCGCTAATTTTTTATTCAACAGCCACCAAAAAACTTTAAAAGTGGGATATAATATATATAAAGGGCGAATAGAATAGAAGAAACGTTGATTATATATATCATGTATCACTTCTTTAAATTATTGGTGACAGTTGAATAAAGAAGTCCCATAATCTGTAATAGGTGGCTCTGTCTACCGCTTCAACTGTTGTCTAGTTTCCGAGCTACGCGACAGGCATCTAGTTAAGAAGGCTATGGCATTAGTTTCTGTACTATATTTAGTTCTAGTCTATATACTGATGGGTCTTGTTTAGTATTCACCCACTTTCAGGCGGATTTCGTTACTTCGCCTTTAATTTTGCGCACCGATGTTCATTAAAACATATTTTATCATAAAGCTTAAATATTGAAGTTAAAAAAGCGTAATCTTAAAAAGATGAAGCGCTTTTAGTCTAAGGCGACTACATTTTTCTATAGGAAAAGTGGGTACAAATTAGTGCGGTGTCTCCAATTATAAAATAAGAAATGGGACAAAAATAGTACTTAAAGAAAGTGCACAGTTATCAGTTTCAAATTATAATTGTAACAAAAGTTTTACTTAGAAAACTAGTTCATGTACAGGAAGAGAAAACAAACTAACTTATTACTAAAAGTGGGGACATTTGGTCACATTATTTTAGTCGTAAATGTAAAGTCATATGTACAGAAAAAATGCACTTCCATTTATAAAGCTGAAATATTTTCCTATGTGTGCGTAAATAATAACGTTATTTTCAGAGGCTTTTCATTTTATACAATTGCATAGTTGTAAAGCACATAATAGTGTGTTATTATCAGAATATAGTAAAATTTGTTTAATTAAGGCTTAAAACATCTTTATGACTTGAGGATTATTAGTTTTAATTATATTAATTAATTCTAAATATTAAATGTAAAATAAAGATGCATTCGGGATTGGTATAATTAAATTTTTGTCCGCTTTAAAACACAAAAAAGAGATTCTATATCAAATAGGCAATACTTAAATAATCATTCAGTTCCCTATTAGAAATCGGCCCACCAGCGGCCGAGCGGTTCTGCGTTCAAAACTGATAGACGAGAGGTGCCAGGTTCGATCCCAGGTCACGCCGGTCTAGCCGTTAGTATTTTCCCTTGGTTTTCTTCTAAACTTGCGTAAATACGGGCGAGGACCCTTTAGAAAGACCCTCCACAGAGGCCATTTCCCCTCAGGCCTAGGAATTTAGAGTAGTCAATCGACCTTACTCCCAAAAGACCAAACACCAAACACCCTATTAGAAATCATTAATTAATGTTTTTCTAATTTATTTCTTTTTAACTCTTATTACACTACGCTGAAAAAAAAATCGACCTCTGATAACTTTCTTGCTGATTCTTATGTAAAATGAACTCCTGAATCCGAATATGACGCCCATTTTACCCAGTCACCCACTGTTTTCTCGGGACACCACCACTCCCCCAATTTTCATCACTGTTCGGTAATTTTATGGCCATGAATTTGATTTGGAGAATGAAAAAGAATTAATTTAACACTTAAAAGCAAAAAAAATATAATGTTTAATAAATAACATTAATAGTAGATTAAAAAAATATAAGAAATATAATACCTAATTCCGGTGACAAATTCCCCCCCCCCCACCCCCCTAAATTTTCCCCTTGTCGCAAATGTCGATGTTTTAGAATTTTCCAACTCTGTAGCCCCTCAGAAGATATTTAACAGTTAAAATAATCCTTCCTCCCCCCTAAAAATCCAAATTTATAGCCAAAAAATTACCGAAAAGGGATAAAATAGGGGGTCGTCTCTAAAAAACGGTGGGTAATAGTGCAAAATGGACGTCATATTTGGATTCAGAATGTCAATCTACATATGAATTTGTCAAAATGGTGTTGGGGGAATTTTCATGCCGAGTAGTGTTATTTAAGATAAACTGGTGTAGCATTCACACTTAAAAAAAAAAAAAGTTAGATGGACATATTATTGCAGTTTTATTGAACGATGAGTGGTTATGCTGTATTTGAACATTTACGATGCAGTTTTAAATAGTTTTAGAAAGAGTTTTATTCGAGATAAATTTCTAGGGAGCTGATTTCCTCCTTCCCCTCCCCAGTCCCCAGTTTAACTATGGTAGCTGCATTCATAGCACATTTAAGGCTGTTATTAAATAATAATAATAAAAAATAAAATATATTCAAACTATTCATAGAACTTCCAATCACACCGGTCATCGAAATTTATTCAACTAATTTTGAGCAGCAATTTACAGGTTAGTTTTAATTTAACTTCCCCTATAAAGAGTATCCTACAGCGCAAACGGGTGAACGGAATGCAACGAAATTTGGTACATAGACTATACACGAGAAGCGCTCACGGAATTTCGAAAAAAAAAAAAGTTCCAAAATGTCCACCAGAGGGCACTTTTTTCGAAAAAACATTAAATTTAACACAATAAATGACCAAAACGGAATACAGAAACAGAAACATTTATTGACCAGTTTCTGATCACCTTGTCATCGAACCACATTAAGTAAAGGTAATAAAAAAATAACAACACTACGCTGTTTGGAAAAAAAAAAAAAAAAACAGTCTAAGGCGTCTAACAGTAAGTCTAACAGTCTAAGTTTGCAGAAACAAGAACAGATTAGGACGAAATTACACAAGAGGAGAAGTTGTTAATCGTGTCCAGGACAATGTAGGTGCTCCATGTGACCACCCTCATTCACCTACAAAATTTCAAGTAGATGTAGGATGCTGTTTACAGTAGAAGTTCAATTATAGTCACCCTGTATATTATCTATATATTAAATACTCATTAATTAAATACTACATTTAAATTTAGCACGAAAAAAAAAAAAAAAAAAAAAAAAAAAAAAAAGCAACTTGAAATGAATTTTGAACTATTTTCAATTGCAGCCCTAATATATCTTAATTCTTTTGTGTGGCTCTATTACGAAATATGAATGCTTTTTATATCACAATCTATGTAAATCAAGCTTTTGTGGAAATAAAAATATATGTAAATTTCATTTTGTTTAGTGCAGTCTAAACCTGTCAAAATGTATCAACGACGTATTTTGACCATAGCCATAGTGTTTTTGAATACTTTCGTATCTCCTTGTACACGATCCATTCTCGTCCAATCCCAGTGAAAATTTCCTGTTAAATCCCCATGTGATAATGAATCAGAATGTCGAGTTTGGACTTCCTACTTGTATTTGTTTTCTTAGTTATGCTTGTAACAGGCTCACAGACACCAACTGCTAAAAACTTGATTTTCTTATTCAGGGGGACCACAAAACACTTAAATATGACAAAAATTATGATATATAAAGTAAGATAAAGTAAAAATTCTTTAAAATGTAGTACTTATGAAATAATGAGTTTTTTTTATGTAGAACTGTGATCTAGTTAACATGCAGTATCTTTTATTCATTGCAAAAGCCGTTGAGATTTGCGCTGATCTACAGCGTTTGATATTCATAAAAATGTCACATAAAATAGTATTTTAGTAAATTAATTAAAATATCAAATTAATCTAAATAAATGACAGAATAGATTTGTAAATATTGTATTTACATTAATTTCAGACACTATAAATTATTTAAATATTGGGTGAGTGCGAAAGTTCTACCTGTTTTTGGATATGCAAATTTGCAATGGAATTGATGTCACACATGACATTGTAATGACGCAAATCGTCAGCCAATCAAACGTGTGGATGCCTCACATATAAATACATCGTGCCTCACAAAGTTAGTCATCTCAAAAAAAAAAAAAAAAAAAAAAAAAAAAAAAAATCAGAGGGTGTAACATAGAAATCGAGAAGGAGCATATAAGACATTGTTATTTATACGAGTTAGATAATAAGAGTACGTCTGCCGCAGCATGTTGCAATGTTTGTCAAGTTTATGGGGAGGATGCAATAGACGAAAGCACATGTCATCGATGGTTTCGTAAATTTAGGGAAGGAAACAGAAGCTGCCTAGATCAGGCTAGGAGTGGACGGACATCACAAGTTGGAGACGACGATATTGACCAACCCATAAAGAACAACCCGAACCCATCCGTGCAAGAATTAGCGGAGACCTTCAACAAACACCGGAAAACGGTCGAGAGACGGCTAGTTAAGTTGAGTTTTACGAGAAAGTTGGATCGTTGGGTTCCACATAACCTGACAGCTAATCAACGGGATGACTGAATCGCCACATGTGTTTCCTTGCTTTACCGGTACAAAAATGACCCATTCTTGACATGAATTGTGACAGGAGATGAGAAGTGGCTTATGTACCGTAACGTAAAGCGTCATAGGCCTGTATGTCGCCCTTCTGATCCGCCTGCATCGATTTTGAAAGCTGAACTTCATTCCAAGAAGGTGTTATTGAGTGTGTGGTGGGATGTGAAGGGAATAATTCACGGGGAGGTCCTGTCACTCAACCAAGCCATCAATGCTGCCGTCTACTGTCTACAGTTAGACAGGCTGCATTCAAATTTGGGAGCAAAGCGGCCAGGTCTCATCAATCGTCGTTGTGTTATCCTTCATCACTATAACACCAGGCCACATGCTGCTGTCATCACTCGCCAAAAGTAACTGAGCTTTGGTTGGGAGATTTTACCCCACCCTCCCAATTCTCCTGACTTGGCATCAACTGACTATTACCTATTTCGTGCATTGAACAATTCCTTCAGTCAGAAAATCTTTGATGATCTTGATGTTGTGAAAACTGTCATCCAAGACTTTTTTGACTCGAAACCGCCGGAATTTTACCGCTGTGGGATTCATCTCCCACAGGTGGAAAGAGGTCATAGATAGCAATGGGGATTATGCACAATAATAGATACTGTTCATTTTGCGTTTATTTGCTCTTCTTTATGGGTAATAAAAATGGGTAGAACTTTTGCACTCACCCAATACAATAATATTTATAAATCTATTCTATTATTGATCTACACTCTCAAAAGTGTAATTGAAACACCAAGAAATAATGCACGTAAAGTCATGCAAATTTCAGGAGTGATAATGGTGAGATGGATATGTAAATTATTAAAAAAAACAGACAAATATTATAAACCAATTAATTCAGTAATATGCCCACCTCGGGCAGCTATACAGGCCTCAATCCGGCGAGGCATGCTATCAATGAGTTCATTAATAGTTGCCTGAGGTAACCTTAGCGAAGCCACATCCACTGCTGTGCACAGATCATCCATGATTTGCGTCAGTGGACCTCGGTTCATGTCACCTCCAATGAGATCTCACAGGTGTGCGATGGGATTCAGATCTGGAGAGACTGCCGGCCAGGGAAAGATGTTAAATCCGGTCAGGTTGTTAGGAGTTCGCCGTGCGATATGCGGCTTGGTATTGTCTTGCTTGAACACCGTGTTGGGTGTGCCCTGTAACAAGCGCAGAACAACAGGCTTCACAACTTATGTGACGTAGCAGTTCGCTGTCAAACTGCCGTAAATGCGTACTAGGGGCGTCCTGTGATCAAACATTATGCCACCCCAAACCATGATGCCCGGTGTAGGACCAGTGTGACGCTCGGCGAAATGGGCTGGTTCGTAGCATTCTCCGGGTCGCCGCCATACCCATCGAAGACCGCCATTCCTCCACAGACAGAAACGAGATTCATCCGTGAACAATACCCGATACTATTCGATGGTGCAAGTGCGATGACGATGACACCACGCCAGGCGTCTAGCCCTGTGTTGAGCGGTCAACGGTACCCCTGTTGCTGGTACCCGTGCACGTAACTGTACTTCATGCAATCTGTTGCGAATGGTTTGGGTGGACACAGATCCACCTGCTTCTGGACTCAATCGGTTTCGGATGTTTCGTGCCATGAAGAAAGGTTCTGAAGTAGTCGAAGGGCGAATACGCTGGTCTGTGCGCTCTGACGTGCACCAGTGCGCACTACTTCCTCTTCAGCGTGCACGTACACCTTCCTGAATCCATCGTGTGACACAACGTTGGATGGTACTCACGTTGTGCCCAACACGAGTTGCTATTGTTCGCAGCGACAAACCAAGTTCATGAGGTTCGATAATACGGTCACATTCGCCGGTCTTTAACTGATCCCTAACAGCACAGTTAGGCTTAACCTATCCACAGCACATCTTAAGGACGTTTCTGGGATGTCTTTTCATCCAGAAGACATCTTGAAGATATCCTCGGGAGGCGATGTGCTGTCTGGGATGGTATTGAGTTCGCCGACGTCTCAGAGACATTTTCTAGGCTTCTTCGAAAGTTGCAAATGCTGCGCAAAACCTCAGATGCTGTTTATGAGAAAGGAAAGATTCTGGCCTTTATAGCCCGAATATGAGTAACACGTGATCAGATGCGTGCGCAAACTTAAAATCATTTGCATATCCATCTTACCACTGTCACTCCTGAAATTTGCAGGACGCTACACTGTAAAAAATGCTGCAGTAAAATTACGGGCAAAGCCCGGCAGCAGAGATTCCAGACAAAGCCCGTAAAAAAAAGACATTTAGACGATGAATGATGTATCGCCAGTAATTTTACGTTGTGATGAAACATACAACTAACCTGCAAAAAAAAGTAGCATTGGCCGTAAATTTAAAAGTTAAAGTTTGAGTTTCTCGGATGCTTTGAAAAAATTTCTTGCAATTATGACACATGCGTGCAGTGAGAAATCCACAACATTAAGCAACTTATTTATTTTTTTACGTATGAAAGCTAATATATTAATTTTCATTCTACGCAAACCGTCTTCGGCAGCCCGGGATTCGAACTCACAATCTCCTGTTTCAAAGGCCAGCGCTTTACTAACCGCGCCGTTGGGATCACAGTGACCTTTCTTTACAAAAACTGATAAACTGACTATTTAAAATTGCTTTCCACTTGCATGCTCTTTTCTAATATGATAAGTCAAGGTTTTTTTCAACTTTTAGGAAAAGCAATAATACAGAAGTTTCTTTCTTCAAACTATTTTCTATTGCTCTAAAAGTAGAGCAAAAATGTAAGTCTTGTTGAAAAAAAAATTATTACCCCTCACCCCTCTCTAAAATCTAACAAAAAACTGAGAATTCCACGTTTAAAATTTGCAGATATTCTCTTGATGTTCATAATAATAGAAAAAATTACTAAATTCATTCTGCCTTCAGTAGAAACAGCTCCCCAGAGCACCATAGATCCATCTTTAAAATGCCCGATTCATATCTGCCTTTAAAAAATATGCTCTGTCTTTCGCTATCTTCAGATCGTGCCAGTAACTGTTAAAACCATTTGGTTAATCAAGAATAAAATGTTTTTCATCCGAAAATGCAACATTTTACCATTTCATATTGTCTTTATTCAACTTTAACACACACGTTCTTTCCTCCATTAAATGCTTATTGATTATTACAGGTTTTTTATTCATTTTAACATATTATTAATAATTTTAAACATGCATAAATGTGGGCCCCAACCTTTCGTTAAAAATTACGAACAAATTCAGCAGCAGTCATTTTAAGTAGAACAGTAAGAGGAATTATGAGTCTTCGATCTCTGTAAAACAACTCTGATTTTGCATCAGATCTCTTTCCTATCGAACCAGCAGTTCAACGTTTGATCACGTTTCCTTCAGCAATTTTAGATTTTCGAATTTCATTAGAAATACGACGGACTAAAATTATCCCTCCACTTAAAAAAACACATTTATCATACTTCACTACATGAACATTCTTTTTTGTCGAGGAATTATCAGTAATGTCCGTCCAAGAAAAAATGAAGGCTTATATATGAATTAATCTAGCCCAGTAGTTGACAAATTCGCATGTCAACTGTAATTTGTCGGTTAGTAAGTTAAATAAAACGAAAAAAATCTTGATTGTCCCCATAATTATGAACATCTGAAAACGTGGAGAAAAGAATATTTTGCACTATTTTTTTATTAATTTTGTTTCATATTAAAAAAATTATAACAGTTTTGGTTTTTAGAATACTAGATACATTAAGTGCTCTTAAAATCTTGTTCACAATTATTTTTACATTAGTTATTTCAAAACATAAAGTGTCCTTATAAATATGACACTGTAAAATTTATGAACATTATTCAGATGCGTAAAACATTTTATCTATAACATATATTATGATCAGATTAATGATTCGTTTACAGGGAAACACAAAAATAGTCAGATACGTTTTGGGTTTGTGTAAATTTCTCAAAATTCCTTTTCGGTTGTGTTACGAGAATATTTTTCAAAACTAAGTTTAACCGTCTCTTACCCATGTAATGTAGAGAAAGTATTGTTTTGGGACCAAATTTTCGAAACTGAGTTTTTGATTTATTTCCACATTTTGAGGTTCCCTGAATCCAAAAATTAGCTTTTTAAAAGTAAGTCTTTGTGTCTGTCTCTCTCTGTGTGTGTATATGTTTGTGAGCCTGTGAAGTTGAGACAGTAGAAGGTCACCACAGTTTGTTTGAAATTAAGCTGGATCCAGCAAAGTATAAAGTTGGGACGGTTAAATCGCTTCGACGCCAGTGACTCGGCGAAAGTTTTGGTCGGATTAGTTTTGTGTCGACATGGTGCTGCAACGAAGGGATTAGGTTGTAAGAGGTAGATGAATTAGAAGTGATTTTGAAAGCTTGATTGAAATGAAGAGAAAGGAAGTTGGTAGAAAGTAGTATAAGATGGAGATGGTTTTCGAAAAAGTGTGTGAAGAGGAGAGTAGGAGAGTGAGGTAGATGACAATAGTTCTTATGCGAGTGTTAAGTGATGGTAGAGATTTGTAGCGTTGTAGAATAGAGTAAGATTTGAGTGAAGAATTTGTCGCGCCAAAGGAATCCTGCCGACGGTTCTTGTGCAAGAATAGTTCAGTGGTCGACAGAGAGTAATCGTCGACAAGATCGGTATTGGTGAGCTTTAATTTACCTTTATTTTATGCTTTGTTGAAGCTATCCCCTGAAGTTGTTTAAGAGTTAAAACTGAGTTAGCCCAACACCCGCCTTGAAATTGGTCATTAATAAACTTTGTAAGTTTGTATTTAACTTTGTCTCGTGCTCTTATTTACTACTTAAGTAAGTAATTAAGTTAATCTTTGAGATTATGGCTGCCACAAATTCTTCACAAGCCTGCTATCAGCATAATTCAAATATTAGCAAGAAATCCAAACTGGGTATTCTTAATCTATGTCTGAAAAGCATCCAGTATTGGTTTACAGGGTTACACGAAAGAGTTAGGACTTGTTAGGATCTATATCTGGAAGTTTCTCGAAGTGCATTTCAAAAGCCGTTATGTGTTTCTGCTATTGGGCTAAATAGGGCAAATGGTGCATATACAATTACATATACTATGCACATACACTGTATGGTGTATATACAATTTATAGTCAATATACGGGGTTACCTAAAATTAAAGAAATGTTTATATATTAGATGTAACTGATGGAAGTGATTTAACTAGTTATGCCATGTCAAGAAAAATGGCTAAGGAATGATAATCAATAAAAGTAATAATACATAATAAAGGTAATAACAAATGTTTAGTAGTTTATCATGCATTGTTTTAGTTATATTGAATATAATTACACGAAATTCGGAAGTCAAATGAGCACTAACATTCTTTTAGTTTGGGAAACTAAATGCATGCAATAAACTTTCTACCTTTCATGCGAACATTTAAAAAAAAATCATCAAGCATGTAATAAATCTTTGTATATATTCATTTAATTCATGAAGATCATTGAATAGTATTAACTTATTTAAAAGAATTTTATCCTTCTCCTCTAAAGCCAAAAATGACATGAATGTAATACTTTAAAAATTTTAAAACCAGTGTCCTTAAGATAAGTATATATGAACTGGATTTTCGCCGGAAGTTGAATTATATTAATAGTTACACTGCTCGGCATGAAAATTGCCCCAGTACCATTTTGGCAAATTCTTATGTAAAATGATCTCCTGAATCTGAATATGACGCCCATTTTGCCCTATCACCAACCGTTTTTTTAGGGATGGCCTCCTACTTTTATCACTTTTCGGTAATTTTATGGCCATAAATTTGATTTTTAAGGGGGAAAAGAATTATTTTTACTGTTAAATATCTTCTTAGGGGGCTACATAGTTGGAAAATTCTAAAACATAAACATTTGCGGCAAGGGAAAAGTTTAAGGGGGGGGGGGGATTTACCACTGAAATTATGTATTACATTTTTTATATATTTTTTAATCTCTTATTAATGTTATTTATTAAACATTATATATTTTTGTTTTTAAGTATTAAATTAGTTCTTTTTCATTCTCCAAATCAAATTCATGGTCATAAAATTACCGAACGATGATAAAAATTGGGGTAGAGAATGGTGCCCCGAGAAAACGGTGGGTTACTGGGCAAAATGGGAGTCATATTCGGATTCAGCAGGTCATTTTACATAAGAATCAGCAAAAATGGTATCAGGGCTCAATTTTTTTTTTCCCGCGCAGCGTAGTTATTGGTCTTCTCTTCTTCGCTGAATTATATTAATAGTTATTCTGTGTAATATTTTTGAAATTTATTCTTTGTTATTAGTTTGAATGGTCATAATAAATACGTGGATGACAGTTAACCATATTAATTCAATTTTTTGCTCGAATTTAATCATCGGATGCAGGAAGAATTATTTTTTTTTATTAGAGACAATGCAGGTTGGGTTTGAGGTGCTTTTCTAATACGGTCATATTTTGCACATTAAAGCTCATATCGATATCTGGGGCTTAAAGTACATTTCGAACCGCTACGATATCCAGGCCTGAACATGTATTCAAAACTGGCACATGGTAACTGCGTGTTACAGCAGTAATCATTCGACGACCACCATAATTTGTGAGGGGCTGAGTTTCCCCAGAGTTGTCTCGGGTCCATGGTTTCTCAAAAATGAGCAAATCTGTCTCAAAATAGTTCCGAAACAATATACAGGGTGTCCCAAAAAGGTTGAAACGCGCTTTATTTCTTTAACCGTTACAGATAAATGGGCAATGTAAATTGAAAAAACGTCCAAATTAAGGTAGGAAAGACGACTACATTAAGAAAAAAACCCTCCTATTAATTTTTAAAAAGTTACATTTTTAAAATTTTTATACAGTCCCTCTACGCAAATTTTGTCAATTACAAAGTTTTTATTTTTCATTCAATAAGACAATTAGAAAAAAACCACATAACTATATCTTTAAAACCAACCGAATTATGATACAGAAAAAAAGGGACTTATGCCATTTTTCCGTATCATTTAAAAGGCTGGTATTTCGGTGAAAATAGGGTTCATTTACAAATTGATAACAGAAATTTTTAGATCAAAAACATAATGTGTCGAAAATTTTTGAAATGCATTTGAATTAATCCTTAGAATTTTAAAATGTGTTTCGAATTTAAAATCTTGTTTAATAGCGAGCTTTTAACATGCAAATGCTATGATACATGTTATCTCTTTATAATATGTCACAAATTTACATTTCTATTTTGATATATGGTCCCTATAATCAGAGTTCAGTTTTCAATTAAGTATAATTCCTTCAGTTTTAAAGATACAAAAATGCAGTTGTTTTACAATGATGTTGTTACATTGAAGATAAAAACTTTCTAATTGACCAAATTTGTCTAGAGGGGTCGTATAAAAATTTAAAAAAATGTAATTTTTTGAAAATTAACAGAAAGATATTTTTATTAGCGTAGTTTTATTTTCTATCTTATTTTGTACACTTTTGCAATTTACATTATCCTCTCATCTCTAACAGGTAAAAAATTAAACCGCTTTTCAATCTTTTTGGGAGACCCTGTATGCTGAAACTTGAAAATCCCATGTACTCATTTTTGAGTATATTGACATGCTCAAAAATGCGGTTGACCACTTAGAATCCCAACATCCCCACTTTTGAGCATGTCAATAAACTCAAAAATGAGTTCATGGGTTTTCACTTTTAAGTATATATTGTTTCGGAGCAATTCTGAGACAATTTTGCTCATTTTTGAGAAACCATTTTTAACAGTGTATAGAAAAAATATATATATACATATACTTCTTATAAATACATGAATATATTTATGGGCACTATTTAAAAATTCCTTAGAGTGTATTTTAATGGTGTTATACGCTTCTCTCACCGTACTAAATTTATGTTCATTATGAGGTATGTAATTAATTTACAAGCAAAATACAGGGTTACCCATAATCAAGCCAATGTATTCTTTTGTATTGCATGCAGTTATTGAAAGGGCATTAGAAAACTATATCGTGTCTCTTGTAAATGCTTGGGAATGGTCGTTAGATTCTCATGCACATGTGTTGTTTTGTAGTCTATTTTTCGACGCAAAGTTTTTACTATAATTATGCGTTTTAAGTTCCCCTGAATATGGATATAAAGTTTTTTTAGCGATTGTATTTGGGCCTTTTATCATTATAACTCAAAAATGGATGACAATTGCTATTCTAACTGCCATAAAAAATTTTAGCTGTATCTTTCGCCATTTCTGAGAATACGTTACATAAGTTGATGAATTTAACATGGCGGAGATAGGGCTTTAAATAATCTATGTAATATTTTTCTAACGTGGACCAGTTTCAATTATTTTTTTTGTCGAAACGATACGATATTGGTGTAATTAATAAAATACGCGAGGATAAAAAATAATATTTAAGCACGCGGAGTTAGCTCAATGAACTAATAAAAAAAATCTGGAGTGACTCCACTCGACTTTCCGAACATTGACTAATTAACAGTTTTATAGATAAAGCAAAGAAAGAGGAGTTGTTAAACAAACAAAAGAGAGAAAACCATAATAGAGTGTTTCAGTATTTTTCTCCATATATTACACGACGTTTTATTTAGCGCTACTAAATTTTGAGCCAACAGATCATAATGATAAAGAATTTTTCGTTGTGTCCTTGTAAAAGCCTATAAATGCTAGATTCACCAAAATGCTTATAGTTAGTGAAACAGTGATTTATAATATTCATATAAATTTTCAGCTCAATTGAATAAGGCTTTAAGAAGTTATCGTACTTTTAAAAATTTGGTCCCTTGGACAAAACGATAAAGAATTTTTCTTTGTGTCCCTGTAAAAAAACTGTAAGTGCTAGATTCACCAAAATCTATACAGTTAATGCAACTGTGACCTATAACATGTGTACAAATTTTTTGCTCATGTTAATAAGGCGTTTAGACGCTATCACACAAAAAATTGGCCCCATAAGCCATAATGATAAAGAATTTTTCTTTGTGCCCTGTAAAAAAAACTATAAGTGCTAGATTTTCCAAAATCTATATAGATTGAGTATCTGTGACCTATAATATGTGTATAAATTTTTTGTTCAATTGAATAAGGCGTTTAGATGCTATCGCACTTTTAAGATTTTGGTCCCATAGGCCATAATGATAAAGAATTTTTCTTTTTGTCCCTGTAAAAAAAACTATAAGTGCTAGATTTTCCAAAATCTATATATATTGAGTATCTGTGACCTATAATATGTGTATAAATTTTTTGCTCAATTGAATAAGGCGTTTAGATGCTATCGCACTTTTAAGATTTTGGTCCCATAGGCCATAATGAGAAAGAATTTTTCTTTTTGTCCCTGTAAAAAAACTATAAGTGCTAGATTCACCAAAATCTATAGGGTTCGTACTATGGTGACTTACAATATACGTACCAACTTTCAGCTTATTCGAACAAAGCGTTTAGACGCTAGCGTGTTCACTCACAGACATACACACATACATACACACATACATACACACAAACATACACACATACATACACACATACATACACACACACATACATACATCATCGCAAAAATAGTGAAAACGGACTCATTGGACCTTGAAACGTATAGAAACATCAAAATCTCAAATTCGGATTTTTGACATGATTACAATACTTTCCTCACTATAGTGTTCGGAAAGTAAAAATGACGACATTTGTATGATGACATTATTTTATGGAAAAATGTATTTTTAAAAAGTTGCTTTTTAGAATCTTTGCAAGCGTCATTTAAAACATAGCAATATTTTAAAGATATATACAGAATATGAATTATTATGATAGATTGAAAAAAAAAAAAATCCTATTTTGATTATATTTTTTTATGATACTGTTTTTTTTTTTTTTTTTTTTTTTTTTTTTAATTATGCCAAAATAAATAAAATTTCATCGCACTCTTGGCGATAAAAATGTAAATGGCGTCATGGGGGATTCTTTACTAAAACTGTACTGCCTGCGGAAGTATAAAAACTGGGTCGTCAACCACAAGGGTCATACTCTCCGCCCTTTTTTCTGGACACTCTCAGGATTAAAAAATTTTAAAATTTATTGCTACCACTATTTTTTTGCAATAATATCTACCCTGCCTAATCATGGCACATTGCTATAAATATATCCATAAGTATTTCTGGATGAAATTAGCGGTGGCAAAGGAAGTTGAAATTTCTTTTCTTTGAGAATGTCCTGAAAAGAAGGCGGAGAGTACGACCCCTGCAACCATGAATTTTATTTTGAAACTTTCCTTTGAATGGTTCTGGTTTCCCTATTGCACAATATTTATTTGGTTATAATACAATAACAATTTGGCTTCAGGTAAATTAAAATTTTAATTAGGTGGTGAAATTGGTATAATATTTATGAGTTTCAAATCTTAAAGGGTGGAGGATCAAAATTGTGATGGCATGTCTCCGGACCACCCCTAGGGGTGTGTCCCAGACCGTCGCCAATTGCCCATCTGCGCAGCACTAGTGCGACGTTAAACCCAATCATCCCATCAAATCTTAAAGGTAAATAAGAAAAGAAATAAAGTGCGAAAATTTCGCACGGGTTTGCTTAATAATCCCAATAATAATTTTTAACTTTCACTTAAAAAGAAAATAGTCTGTTAAAGTATGTAAAATATGTTATTCTAACTGCCGTTAAAAAATTATAAATCTACCTTTCACCATTTTCAAGAAAAAGGCACATAAATTTGGTAAATTTAATATGAAGGTGATAGAGCTTTACCAATCACTTTGAAATTTTAAATAAGATCGGTATGTTTTAAATAGTGATAAGGGTAAACGTTTTTATTTTGTAGATAATTGAAAATATACATTATTTAATTTAATGAAATTCTTAAACTTTTGATGAATATTGGCACAGTATTTAAGTGGGCGGTTTAGAATGGCTGTAGCCCCCTTTCACACTGTAATCTATGCCACATGAAAGTATTTTCATAACGATCAGAATAAACAAAATAGTATGAATATCACACCAGAACAAATGTTAGGAAAATTTTATCTTAATTAAAATTATTCCGGAGCTGATTTCTTGTATTCAGAATCAAGTAAGTGAATTTATCATTCTTTCACAATAGCAAAAATAATGCACATTTTATAAATTTTCAATATTCTGGAGATTTAAAACATTCTTAGAATACGAAGAATCTTTGTACAGGAAATTTTCTGAGAACAAATTATTTCAATTTAATAAAGGGTGAAAACGTTCTAATTTTTATTTTTATTCATAATTTGTTTTGCATGTCATTGGCATTCAAGGTAGAAAAATAATTTCTGACAAGGAACATCACCCAAGTGTCCGGCTGCGATTTTAATGACATTTTAATTTCTAATAGAGGGCATGTACCAAATATTTTTGCTATCGTCCATGTTTTCTATATTTATTGAATTTTTAAAATGTTAAAAACCACATCAGACACATATCAACAGTAAGCTCCGCCTTTGGGCGTGACTTAAAAATTCTAAATGATTTTGCGTTTTCATGTTTAAGTTATAAATGAAAATTTATAGTACTGAAAATTATTTCAACTGAATTATTCATTTGAGTATTCACTTGCTGTATAAATACAAATTTTCGCATTTTTTTGAGTAAAATATGATAGCATATCAAATATGAAAGAAGCGCCTCTAGGAAAGAAACGCCTCTCTCTCGTTGAAATCCGAGCCGGACACTTGGATGATGTTCCTTGTTAGCTGTAGTTGTGAAGAATGTAGACTCTTTAAAGAAAAAAAAAACAGACAAAATACAGTTAAACTTATAATTTCTCACAATCATTTCTTCGTAGTATGATATCACTTAAATGGAGCAGTATATATTATAGAATGTGGAAATGAAAGAAAAAATTATTTAGTGTAATTTTCATACGTAATGTTTAAATGTAGCATATTTCATTAGAAAAAGTGTATTATATATCTTAAAACCATATTTACTCTACATTTTCTTTTCTATTAAATATTTGCCCCTTAGGAAGATCCCTACGGAGGGGCCCATCAACCAAGCCTAGGATCCTCGTTTAGTCCCTCAGCGTTATCCCTAACACCACCAACGCATCTCTTAAAGACTTGAATTTATGTAATATTATATATAATAACGCTATAAATGCTGGCATATCATACATGTTTAAATAGTTCTTATTAAGTAGTTGAAGATTTTCTAATGACAATCAATTAATGTACTTCAAAAGGAAAAATATATTTTTTGTTCCTGTAATAGCTTTTATTAAGTCGCTGTGGACTTTAAAATTACAATTAAGTTAATGTATTTCCAGAAGAAAAATGAATTTATTTATTCCGGTAATAAACTTTAATAAAGGCAGCCGAGGATTTATGAATAACAACAAAGTCAATATACTTACAAAAGAAAAAATGAGTTTATTTTTTCCTGTAATAGCTTTTATTAGGTAGATGAGAACTTAAAAACAAAAATTAAGAAAAATAAATTTATTTGTTTCTGTAATATTCTTTATTAGATAATAGCCTCCTGAACTAGATGCCTGTCGCATGGCTCGAAAACTTGGCAACAGTTGAAGCGGTAGACAACGCCACCTGGTACAGATTGCACGACTTTTTTATTCAAATGTAACCAATAATTTTAGAAGTGACATATCATATATAAAATCGACGTTTCTTCGATTCTATTCGCCTTTTATGTATATCACATTCCACTTTTAAAAATTTTTGGTGGCTGTTGAATAAAAAAGTCTCGCAATCTGTACCAGGTGGCGCTGTCTACCGCTACAACTGTTGCCAAGTTTTCGAACCATGCGACAGGCATCTAGTTTAGAAGGCTATGATTAGATACTGGAACCTTGAGAATAACAGTTAAAAAGAAATGGGTTTATTTGTTCCTGCAATAGCTTTTATTAGGTTGTTGAGAACTTAAGAAGAATAACAATTAAATTAATGTACTTCCAAAAGAAAAATGAGCCTATTTATTTCTGCAATACCTTTTATTAAGTAGATGAGTATTTGAGCATAACAGTTAATTAACGTACTTCGAAAAGAAAAATGAGCTTATTTGTTCCTGCAATAGCTTTTAAGAATAACAATTAATTAATGTTTTTCGAAAAGAAAAATGAGCTTATTTGTTCCTGCAATAGCTTTTAAGAATAACAATTAAATTAATGTAATTCCGAAAGAAAAGGGAGCTAATTTGTTCCTGCAATAGCTTTTATTATGTAGTTGAGAATTTAGAATAACGATTAAATTAATGTACTTCCAAAAGAAAAAAAAGAATATCTTTTATTTTCTGTTATTATATTTCTGCTATTTCTTGCAATATCTTTTATATTAGGTGGATGAGGAATTAAAAATAACAATTAAGTTAATGTACTTCGAAAAGTAAAATGAGCTTATTCGTGCCTGCAATAGCTTTTAATAAGTAGCTGATGACTTAAAAATAACAATTAATGTACTTACAAAAGAAAAATGAGCTTTATTGTTCCTACAATAGCTTTTATTAGGTAGATAAAGAATTAAGAATAACAATTAAATTACTGTATTTCCAAAAGAAAAATGAGCTTATTTGATCCTGTAATAGCTTTTAATAGGTAGCTGAGTACTTGAGCAAAACAATTAATTAATGTACTTTCAAAAGAAAAATGAGATTATTTGTTCCGATCTGTTTTTCCAAGAAAGTAAATATATACATGAACACATAATATTTGTCAATTTTCGAATATAATGAACCTATAAAGAAACAACATTTGATTTTTTCGTTCCCTTTTTTGAACATTTTACATTTTATCTGGAAAATAAATTGAATGTGGTATATCTTTAACTTCTCATGTAACCGGGAGGGACATTCTAAGCCCCGCCCATCTTATAGGTGAGGTACGTCCCCTCCCAGCATTCATGCTCTTCGATTAATAATCATAACACTTGCATACAAACATCAAGATTTTTCTCCATGGTTATATTCATTCTGCAAAGTTAAGTTTAGATGTTTGATTTCAAAATGTCACTGTTTCGAGAGTAAAATGGAGAAACGAAATGAAAAGCAGGGAATAGGTGCACACATGCAAGGAACAGCCGGGATACTTTCTACGGTATAAGGATGCGTATCAGTCATCTAAACACCATTTAAAAATTCTGACTGAAACATCCAAAATGCTGTTCACAATGAGTTTCAAAAACAACATGTCAGAAAATTTAGATAAACCTCTAAAACATTTGCCAGAAATTTTTTTTCCATAAAATCTTATTTTTGAAATTACTAAAAACAGAAAATGTCATAATTTGATAATATATTCACCAAGCAGGCTAGTTATTTCTTCTAACGTAATAAAAAAATAGTTAGAAAATACTTTGTTTAAGTTAATGAAGTATGAGTAGATGCCATTTTCATACATAAGGATAGAGAAAGAAATTATTAGAATCATCTATGATTTAATGAAAAAATGTTTTGTACAACAAAAGTTACACTGAAAACTACATTCTTTTTAAGAATTAGAATTTGCATTTTTCAGTATGTTTCTTGAACGTACACTAGATGCATATCTGAAAATTTTGAAATCCATCGTTGAAGTCGTTCCGGACTATGTTATAGCGAATAATTCACCATTGAGGTTGTACCAGATTTTTAAGAACTATGTTAGCTTTGATTGGCTTGTTACAGAACACTAATAAGCCAATAAACTTCAACTGCTGCTGCTGCTGCTTCTTATCGGGAAATTTGCATCGGTTCAATATTTGTAGAAATGTGCACTTATCCGACATGAACATATCCTCCAACATACTAATTAATATTCCGTAGTATTGTTAGCCCAGCCTTCTTTTTCCCACCAATATATTTTTAGAGTATTTTCCTTCTTATTTAATCGCAATTGCATTTGTAGAACATTATTCTAAAAATTTATTGGTGGGAGAAAAAGGGCGGGACTAACAATACTACGGAATATTAATTAGGATGTTGGAGGGTCTGCATGAGTGAAATCATGTCAGAAGCGACAACTTGTGTTCGCTGACGGTGTTTTGGTGTTACCAATTAATTATCTAGAATACATTTTAGAGAATTAAAAAAATAAAATAAGTAAATAAATAAGACAGTTTTGGATTAAATTTTTGTGTATTTAAGAAATAAAATGGTTGAATAGTTTCTTACCTTAATTGTGGTATAATCTTTATAATAATGCATAGTTGCCAAGATTTTAATTTATTCCGGAGTATTTTTAGCTCCGCCTTAATTTCGCACCACTTTATTTGTAGAAAAATTTTCTCCAATATATAACTTCGGTAAAATAAGAACTAACTACATTTAAAAAATAAGTGGTATGAAACAAAAGTGGAGCTAAATATACTCCGGAATAAATTAAAATATTGACATCTATGATAATATACAAAAAAATGTTCTTTTTATAAAATATTAAGAACTGAGTAATAGCCTGGAGTATTTTTAAAATTTCTGTCTGATGTCAATTAACATTTAAAATCTTATGATATGTCAAAGAAGATACATACATCGTTGATAATCTGTATTTTATTTTACTTATTTATTTATATATTTTTTAAAATAACATTTCTTTTGTTGTGAATCTTACCAGGAAACCATCCCACTAGTGAAATATTAGAAATCAATTAAATAATATTCATTCGAGAGTGCATAATCTAGTGTGATTTTCGATGCGTAAACTGTTTGCCTCGTCCTCGTGAGCCCGTTTTCGAGGAATTTATATTTAAGTTCGGGTAAAAACGTAGCATACTTGCCGAGGAAAAATACTCTAAAAAGATACCGGTGTGAAAAAGAAGGCGGAGCTAACAGTACTATGGAATATTAATTAATATGTTGGCAAGTATGACGTAGTTACGAGAAAGAAGTGGGAGGAGTCTCGATACAAGCTGTTTGAACCATGACTTTAAGTAAATTTTAGATTCTACATCAGTGAATTTTCAGACATTATATTTTGATAGAATATATCTCGAAGCTAAAATGGGCAACTGATTTAAGCATCAAACAATAGGTTTGTCTATTCTCTTTCAATTACTAGTTGTTTGGATTTCATTCTTTATTTCAGTAAGGCGTGGTAAAACCGATCATTACCGAACTTTCAGAATCTGAAACTCGAAAACGAACTGACAGGGGGCAATTGATTTATGCGTCAAAAAGTATGTTTACATATGCACTTTCGATTGATGCTTTTTTTAATTTTATTTATTATTACAGTATGGAGTGGTTTCCTAGCTAGATGGTAGGAAATTTATTTTAAAACAATCCCCATAAAATTTCATAGGTAGAATTTTTTTTAAGATTTTACTTAGGTTAAAATTTTATAATTTTAACTAAAACCAATTGAGTTGTTGTACTTAGCAGAAAATTAAGCGGCTATAGCTGAGAATGTTAGTATTTATTAGAACAGATAATCGAATTATCGTACTATAAATATATCCAAAACTGCCAATCAATCCAGCAAATTCACACCACTATCCTTTTAAAGGTTTCTCCATCTTATTTAACCACAGAAATTTCGCTAAAATGTAAAGTAAATATTTACATAAAAATTTATTCTATTTAAAAATACTACAAGCTGACAAGTCTTTATATCTAAAGCTTTGTATTGAATCTGTTAACGAAAAAATATTATCGCATGAAAATGACATGTTTTTGAATATTAAATGTAATTAAGAAAGAAATTAATTCATGGAAATATATTATGAAATTTTCTGTTTCAGTTCCTTGTGAAAGAGTTAAAAGAGTTGAAAATAATATGAAGAGACATAGAAATGTTGTTTAATTAATCCTTTAAACAATAAGAACAATATTAAACAATAAGAAACCCTTTTCATATTCTTAAAAAGATCTTTTGCAAATTAAAAACAATAAAAATGGAATGACGCAGAAAATCACAGAAAGTCTGCAATGATATATATAATCAAAAAAGCAATTTTAATTAATAGAAATCTCTCTTTTCAAGGACCTAGCAACATTAAAAAAAATAATAATAAAATAAATACAAATGAAAAATAAGTGCGGCCAACAATGTGTACAAAACAGAAGAACAATGAACAATCATCAAAGGATATTTCTGTAAAATTGAAACGATCCTGACTATTTTAATGTGGCAATAACTCTTGATGAAAACAAGAATACGTTTTCATTATTAGTAACAAGAATTATTAAAGTCCAGAGAGATAAAATTATCAGAGATGACAAGACAGTGTATACAAGAAAAGATTCACTGTGATGAACAGATTAATGAAAGTGAAGAAGAAGAAAAAAGGAAAAAGGAGAAATTTGTAAAGGATTCTTTATACAAAAAATAGACATGGGTGAAAAAAAAAATACTTGCAAAAAACTGACTCAAAATTCAAAAATTGTCGGAACAAACTGTGCAAAAAGTTCAGATAAAAATCACAACCTGTGCATATCTATGACTTAAAAAGTTCACAGACATTTTTATTTATAATATCAAAACAAACACAAAATTACAAACAGTGTAAACAAAATAGTAAGAAGGCTTTTCAAAAAAGAATTAAAAAAAAAAAAAAAAAATGGTGAGCATGCGTATGATGAGGTTATCTAAAGAGGCTGTTTAAAACATAAAAAAAGAAGAAAAACATTTAAGCAGAAGCAGGCAGAAAATAGCAATATCAACATGCTTAGAGTTGCTTTAAGACAGTTTATGCAAACACATAGATTGATTAAAACAGTTAATAAGATTGCATCGTTCCTTATTTATGCAAATATGCTTTACAATCACATATTTACAAGCAATTTAAAAGCATTCATTTGACATCAAAACATGCGCAAGCATTGAACATTTAGAACACAATACATACTTTCAAATAAAGATTTAAAATATCAGTCAAAGCTCCTTGAAATTTTAAGTCTTTTTAATATATAGAATAAGACTTAATCCGGAAAATACACTTTTTTCGAATTCTTATCAGAAATCATGTACAAACAGAGCTGAAAGTCTCCGCCCTCACCAAGAAATCATCCCATAGTGTAATCATTAAAAAAAAAAAAATCCAAAGAAGCATTAATTGAAAGAGCATATATAAATATATTTTTGACGCATAAAGCAACAGCCCTCCTCAGTTCGTTTTCGAGTTATAAATTCTGAAAGTTCGCTAATAAACGGTTCAACCACGCCTGAATCGATAACACCACGCCTTACTAAAATAATGAATAAAATCGAAAACAAACAGAAATCGAAAGAGCATAGTCAAATGTGCTCCTTTATGGAATAATCAGTTGCCTATTTCAGATTTGAGATATATTCAATCGAGATATAACGTCTAAAAATTCGCTAAAATATAATCTAAAAATTGATAAAAGTCATGGTTCTGGCGGGTTTTTACGGGACTCCTCCCACTTCTTTCAGATTACTGTATTCTTACCTAAATCATAGCCTCCTTAAGTAGATGCATATCACGTGGTTCGGAAACTTGACAACAGTTTAAGCGGTAGGCAGCGCCACTTGGTACAGATTGCGTGACTTTTTTATTCAACAGCCACCAAAAATTTTTATAAAGTGGGATGTAATATACATAAAAAGCGATTAGAATCGAAAAAAAGTCGATTATATATATCATATATGACTTCTTAAAATTATTGGTGACAGTTGAATAAAAAAAATTGAGCAATCTGTACCAGGTGGCGTTGTCTACCGCTTGAACTGTTGCCATGTTTCCGAGCCACGCGACAGGCATCTAGTTTAGGAAGCTATGCCGAAACTTAAATATAGATTTCTCGAGAACGAGCTTACGAAGGTAACAGTTTATGTGTCAAAAATCACGTTATATTATGCCCTCTCAAATGAACGTAATTTGATTGATTTCTATTATTACACTATTGGGATGGTTTCCTGGTCAAGACTACCGCAGGCAACCTTTTAATTATTATTATTATCGCACCACTATTTTCGTAATATAAAACTTATCATTAATTTATGCAAGCACCGATTTTCAGTGTACCGAGGTATAGTGGTCACCCCACACCTCAGCGGCCAGAAGTAGTTTCCCAGCGAGAATATATTATAAATTTTACATTTTGAAAATAGTGGTAAAAAAAGAATAAAAAAGTCGCGTGTGCCAGCCATGCGCCCCTTTCACGGATTCCTTTAAAGTAGGTACTTGTTAGAAATATTTTATCGCAGACGATAATTTGTTTTCAGATTGATTGTCTGCATATTGTAGCATCTATGTTTTATACATTTAGGTTTGTAGAATGACAATAGCTATATCATGTTCGATAAGTTTTAGTCTAGAAAGAAGCTTGAATCCTGAATTAATATATGTGAATCCTGAAAACTTGATATTTATTTTAGAATCATGAAAATATTTTTTGTTTATTCTTATTTTAATATTCTTTTATTTCAGCATTATTTTTATGCAATATTCCAGATGTTATTTAATCTCGACACAATACTAAAAAAATATACTTCTGCATAAGAATAGTAGTAGAAAAAAAAAAAAAAAAAAAAAAAGCGAAAATTTCTCATTCCTGAAGGTGTCTTAAAAAAAAAAGGTGGAGACTTCAAGCTCTGTACACATGACATGGAAAAGGAAATAGCATTTTCATTTCAAGGTGCTTTAACTATAATGTAATATAAACTATTTTTCATCAAAATGTGATAAACAGTTAATTTGTTATACACTTTAAAACTTATAAAATGAATTTTAAAGAATATTTATTATAATATTCTAGCTCTTCTAAAATAAGACAAAATATTAGACATTAGAAATTATAATAAATAAATTATACTTTTAAAAATTATTTACAAGTAAATAAAAAAATTAATAATAAAATACAGAGAACATAAGCAATAAAAATTATAAATATTTATTAATACTGGTTAGAGTTGATTATTTTACTAAATTAGAAATACATCTGTAATATAAAGAGATGTTTTTTGAAAATGTTCATATTGGAAGTAATAAATTTTATTAATTATTAATACACAATGAAATTAAAAACTAAATATTCCTTTATTAAATCAACAGGTTGCTACTTGAGATTAAATTTAATGTTATATTAAATTCAACATTTAAAATAAAAATTAAACTAAATTTTCTATCATGCATATATTGAAGAAAAAATAATTATTTATTTATTTTATTTTATTTTATTTCGTAGGCATAGTAGATAAAGGAATGCGTTTACACTAATTTTCAACTGTCTGAAAATAAAAACAGAAAATAGTTTTTTTTTTTTTTTTTTTTTTTTTTTTATAATCAAAAGTATTAATATATTACAAACCTATATTCAATACAAAGATTTATTTTATTTCTTTTTCTTTTTATTTTATTTTAATTTCTTTAAAAAATAAATGTTAAAAAAATAAATAAATAAAGGAATAATTTTTTTTAAAGCAAAAATAAACAATTATCATTATTTTCTTTTATCGTAAAAAATTTATTCATTTATTCTTCGTTATTTTATCGGATGATATAAAATACGATAGGTTAAGGGGGGGGGGGAAGAAGAAGAAGAAGAAGGGGAAAAAAAATAGGTCAATGAATATATATATTTTTTTTTTTCATTGCTTTTTGCTTCTTTAATTTTCCATAAAATCCATACTGTATAAATTTGAATTTCTGCTACTTTGAATATTATAAGGGGCAATTCAGAATTCTTTGTTCTAAAAATATCACTTTATTCATACTATTTCGTTGTTTTAAAAATCTAATTATGTGTTTTAAGTTTCCCATGCAAAGACATTAACTTTAAAAAGTAGAACCAAATTCATAAATTTGGTATTAGTGCCTCAATCGGAAATACTTTCATGTGAATTTATATTAAAAGTATTTTTACGCTTAAGGTACCAAAATTACTAGAGTACTTGGTTTTAAAAATGTATAATACTAGAATATTCAGACTGGTATTTTGTAAATTGCACTTATAAGTAGGTGTAAATTAACGAAATCTTCCATTTTCATTAATTTCTAATTTATACAAGGAGTTTCAGCTCATGTTTCAGAATTTCTAGGAGAGGTAGAGTGCATCCTGATGATTCGGAATCATATAGCAATTCAAGGTAGGAAATGCTCTCCTGACGTGGTGATATACACAGAAACACCTATTTAAATATTTCTCTAACGTGGACCAGTTACGATTAAATTAAGTCGAAACGATACTATAGTGACTTAATAATAAAATACGCGAAGATTATATATATATATACATGTTTACACATGGACAATATTTAAACCCGCGAATTCAGTTTAATGATCTAATCAAAAAATGATCCAATGAGATCATTTTATAGAAAAATGTATTTTTAAAAGTTGCAACAAAACAAACAAAGGAGAACAAATTTCTATTGATTAATACAAAAACTGACGCCACAGAAAAGTCTGCGGATCTATTGTGTCAATTAAACAAACAAACAATGGGCAATCTTTGTTTGCTTATTTTTGAACGCGATATTTTATTGACACCTTTTTTTTTTTCAATTTTAATATGCCTAGGAGACGAAATCCTGTAAGTTCTTAGACAATTTAGAAGGGCAAATGAAACGCCAGAGCAAACAAATGTGCGTAAACGATTATGGAACATTCAAGATATTCCAGACTACCATGTCTACAGTTTCTAGTCAATTTTGTCCTTGTATCCTCCCCCCCCCCTTTTTTTTCCCACACTTGACATTGTGAGTTTTTTTTTTTTTCTTTTGTTTTCATCCCATGCTATTTTTTATGGAATTTCGACTCTTTTTTCCGTGTTTCTATGGGTTTTTAGCTTTTTTTTTTCCATGCATTTTACATTCTAAAGTGCGGTGGCTTGAAGTTGAAGGTCTAAAACAGATAAATAGTAAATAGAGCTGTACTGCCTGGGAAAGAATGAAATCTGTGTAATCAAACATGATTTTTTTTTTTTTTAAATCTTTCTTTGAATGATTTTTTTAAAACTATCATTAGCGTTTCATCTCACAATGTTAATTTGGTTCTGATAATAATTTGGCTTTTGATGAATTAGAATTTAAATTGAGTGTGGAAATTGGTATATGATTTATAGGAACAGCTTTAGTATAGGACTACCTTGCGAAATTTGAAATTTGGTATAGAGAAGTAGTCTGGACGTTTCTCGCCAAGGTGATAACATCTGTGATAGTCACGCATCTGTGATAGTCATTTTAATTCATCGCCAAAGGGTTAATCCAATACTAAAGCTGGATAGATTTATGAATTTCAAATTTTAATGGTAAATAAGAAAAGAAATAAAGTGCGAAAATTTTGCACGGTTTGCTAGTCAGAAATAAAAAGACGCCACATAAGTGAATATTCGTTTTAATAATAAATGTACAGAAACGAAAGGAACAAGGGTCAAAGATATTTCTCAAAGTTTCTCCACCGACTTCAATGAAGGTAATTGTTAATGTACATTTATCATTAAAACGAATATTCACTTACTTTTTATTTCTGATACTTCTGGAAGAAGGAGCACGTCAATACTCTAATGCTTACAAACCCCGACTAGCGAATTGCCGGCAGTTGGACTTATATGGTCCTATCTTTCTTGAAGTATGGTATCCATCTTTGGCGCATTTATCACTGTTTGGCTTTTCTTTCTTGTCTTTATACAATGCGTTTTTATTTATTTACAAATTTTATTATTATTTTCTCAGAACGGGGTGTGACAATAGATAGATATATAATCATTCTATGCAGTACGTGCTCAAGTTGTAACGCGATTAAATCATAGGCCCTGGGGCCCCAGACCAAGCTATTATTTAAAATAAAATGTTGTTAAAATATGATTTCGAAATTTAAAGCGCTTCCTATCATCCAATTGAGTTAAAATTTTTTATGCACGTATAACTCCGATGACAACACATGCTGAAGTTGGAGCCAACTTCCGAAGGAGCCTATGGGGGGTCCTGGGCCCTTAATATATGAGATGATTAAAAAATTGCGCCAACATATTGCTAAACAATCAGACTGCAACATTGTTTCAACCCCAATATCCGGCATTCTTTGATTTAACAAACCAAAACCAAAAGATATACGATCCATCTTGCAGTATTATATATCTATGTGTGTATATTACCGCGTTAGGAAAGCGTTTCTGACCCTGCTTTGCTAAATGATTCTGAATCGTCAGGATGTACCCCTAGAAGTTCGGAAACGCGGTATTGAAATATACTGTATATATGCATGCATACACACACTGGCCAATAAATTAGATAAATCTGAGAGCAGTGTTTCCAGACTTGGGGACATTTTTATTCAACTCTGGCCAAAAATTTTGAGAAGTGATATTTCCTATATATAATAGACGATTAATCTGATAAGTGATTAGGGAACCCTTTACAATTAAAATTTAGTGGTGGATAGTGAATAAAAAAGTCTCCAAATTTAGCAACACTATGTGAGAGTTTTAAATACTCGCTAGCGACATAAGAATGCAAAAACAGTTATTATGGCGTGGAGAATGTTCTGGTGATAAGGAAGTAGTCCCCTGGTGTTACTTGAGGGTAAACAGAAAGTCGTGCAATACCTGAATATACTGGCAGATCAGGTGCATTCTACAATGTTAAATTTTTAATTCCTGGACAATATGGAACTAGTGCCAAAATCGCTCGTGATTAATTCAATGAACATCAATCTGATGTTCATTGTACCAATAAAGTTCGGAACTTGATCGAATAGAAAATTTTTCAGACATTTTGGAAAGACGCATTCGACAGTAATCTCCTTTTCTATCCAGTGTTGTCGAATTTCGCGACATTCTTTTTATTAAACATCCACCACTAAATTTTAAATGTAACGATTGCTTAATGACTAATTTATATTAAACACCACTTCTCAAAATTATTGGTGACAATTGAATAAAACAGTCTGAAAATCTGGCAACACTGCATCTATCCAACTTACAAGATTTTAAAGTCTGTGTAATCATTGCATGATATTTTCTGGCTGTAAATGCACCCCAGAAGCTTGTCGAATCAATAACAACATGGCTATAATCAGTGTAAAAAGAGATCCAATGTTCATGTGACCAAACGTCCCTATTTTGTGGGGGATAGTCCCCACTTTTGGTAGTATGTTTTTTGTTCTAACACATGAAATAGTTTTCTAACTATTGCTTTTGTCACAATTTATTATTTAAAATTGGTGACTTTGCACTTCTTTTGAATTCTGATTTTATCCCCATTTCTTACTTTGAAATTGGAGATACTAAGATAACTTGTTCCCACTTTTCCTTTAGAAAAATTAATCGCTTTACCCAATTCCAATGTGCAAAGTGCGTCAAAAAAATAAAAAATAATAATAAATAAATAAATAAATAATAACAATAATAAAAGTAAATTAAATAAATAAATAAATAAAATAAAAATAAAACCAAATTAATAAATAAATAAAGAATAATAATAAAAAAAAAGATTTATAATTCATTGGCCAGTGTGTATACACATATATATATAAGCAAAAGTATTTTGATACTATTTAATTCAAGCTTTTCTTTTCTTTTTTTTTTTTTTTCCCTTTCTCTTTTTTTCTATTAATTTGTGATGTTCCCTTTGTTGAAAAGAAAAATATATACTGACGTGAGAAACTAGGACATAAAGAAGTACAGTCATTAATACTTTAAAATTGCATATCATAAGCGAATGATAATAGCAGGGATGGAACACGGGCGCAGTATTCATACCACTATCAATGTAAGAAAATTTTCTACTTCTTAAATCAACGATATTATAGGTAGTAAAATTTCTTAAACAGATTCCGGTATGAATTCTGCGCCCGTGTTCCATCCCTGTAATAGGCTACAACATGAGCAGCACGCCAAGTACTTAAAAATAAAGTTATCAATAAATGTTAAAAATATAATCTAGTAAAGCTTCATTTTATAAATTATAAATTTCAAGATAACTTCTTTAATAAAGGTGTATACACAATTATGGAATATATTTTTTAAATCTATAAACTAATTAAAAAACAGCGAGTTTAAAAAGATTATATTTAACTTCTATAGTTTTCTACAATTAAAATACACTTGGATATATTTAAAAATATTTTTTGATTGTAATGCTGGTGTTTTAAAACAAGTTCATTGATTAAGATAACAATTTAGACCATTTACACGATTTTTGTGGATTGGCTCAATTAATTAAAATTAATTGAGCATTTCCACTAGATATTTGTATATTGCAGCTTGAAATACATTAGCTTATCCATAAATGACCATGCATGTTCGGTTTCAGACGTTTTGTCTAATATCTCAAAAAGTATTTGACAAATTTTCTTGAAATTCAGAAATGTAAAGAACATGTTATATCTCAAATATTACAGCGAAAGTTCTACCCCCAAAGCAAAAAAGTGACCAATAAGAAAAAAACAATGTTTGGGATTATCTTATAAAATGTAATGTTTGAAAAGAATTGTAGTAGTGCAATTTGATTAAGATGCTTCTATTCTTATCTCTATTCATTTATGTGAGAATAACAGGCATATTCATGAAGATATAAGTTTTTTCTCTTAAAAACACTGCTCTGCATGAAAAACAGCCCCAACACCATTCCTGCAAATTCTTGTGTAAAATTACCAGGGTTCGTACTCTCCGCCCTTTTTTCAGGACACTCTCATGAATGAATTTTTTTTTTAAATTTATTGCTACCACTAACTTTATAAAATAATCTCTACCCTGTATAATCATGGCACATTACTGTAAATGTGCCTGAAGTATTTGTGCATGAAATTAGTGGTGGCAAAAAAGGCAAAAATTTCCTATTTCTGAGAGTGTCCTGAAAAAAGGGCGGAGAGTACGACCCCTGAATTACACCATTACCCATCGACTTTTTGGACAACCCCCTATTTTTTGTCACTGCTCAGTAATTTATAGCTATGAATTTGATTTGGAGGGGGGGGGGGAGTATTATTTTAACTGTTAAATATCTTATGAGGCGTTAAAGAGGTGAACAATTCTAAAACATGAGCATATATAGCAATTGGGAAATTTAGGGAGGGAGGGGATTTGACATTGAAATTATAAATTACATTTATTATATTTTATTAATCTATTATTATTATTTATTATACCATGTGTTTTTTGTTTTTAAGTGTTAAAATAATCCTTTTCTACCCTCCAAATCAAATTCATGGCCATAAAATTACCAAACAGTGATAAAAATTGGGAGAAGGGGGTGGCATCCCGATAAAACGGTAAGTGATTGGGCCAAATGGGGGTCATATTCGGATTCAGGAGGTCATTTTATATAAGAATAAGCTTAGATGGTATCAGAGCTCTTTTTTTTTTTTTTTTCAGCGCAACGAAATCGAAGACTTTTTTTTTTCATATGTTTTTCCTTATAACATGCGGGGTTTTCAAATCAATGAAATATCATTTTTTCAAAACATACTCCAATAAGAACATAATCTAATAAACATCTCATGAACTATAAGTATTTTTACTAAATAATTATTATCTGCGCATACGCAAGCGTTAACAAAATTTTATTTGCATAATTTATTAACTGCGTTCAGCTTCTAATGGGAAAAGATCAAGCAAGTATCCTAAAAATTCAAAACGTTATCGTTAGAATGAATTTTTTTTTTTTCCCAGTTCATCTGAAAAAGGAACGTAGCTACAGAGATTTTACCCAAATTTTTATTTTAGTTCAATCAATGGCAATATTATATACGTCGACTATAAATATGGATAAAATACCCTGTCGTTTTCTTCTTTCTGAGAAGAACTGGAACTCAATTTATTCTAACTGTTTTGAATTTTCACGATATTTGGTTAAAATTTACATATAAGTAGCTCAGTAGATTTAGCTAATAAATTATATAAATGAAATTTTGTTAACACTTTAGCATGCTCGGTTAAAAATTATTTAGTAACAAGACTCATATTTCAGCAGATGTTTAATATTTTTATATTCTGATTGAAATATGATGTTTCTACTGCAGTATGACAATTTTTCAAAAAGTGACATTGCATAGTTTGAAAAACCTGTATGTTATAAACAAAAAACGTAAGAAGAAACTTTGATGTTAAGGAAAAAAGAACTTATATTTTCATTAACATACATGTGTTATTCTCAAACAAATGAATACAGATAATTTGAAGAAGCGTCGTAATCATATGACACGGCTACAACGCATTTCAAACATCACTTTTTAGAGGGTGATCACAAACATTTTGTTTATTCCTTAATTTTTTACACAACCCCCATTTTGTTTTCAGGGCAAAAGTTTCACTGTGATATTTGAGATATAACATATTCTTTACATTCCTGAAATTTCAAAATAATTTGTCATATTCTTTTTGAGATATTTAATAACACGTCTGAGATCGAAGGTATCCGGTCATTTATAGTAAAGTAGTGTATTAATGCATAGCTGCCAATATTTTAATTATTCCGGAGTAATTTTAGCCCCGCCTCAATTTCGTACCACTTATTTTTTAAAAGTAATTTTTTCTTATTTTATCGAAGTTACATATTGAAGAAAATTTTTCTATAAACAAAGTGGTGCGAAATAGAGGCGGGGCTAAAACTAATCCGAAATAAATTAAAATATTGGCAGCTATGCATTAATGTCACAAAATTCGGTGTAGAAAAAACTTGTTAAAACACTGAGAAAGAGAGCTAAGCCTATGTAGCGCAAAATAAGCTGCAAACGCTTTGCAGTAAATAATAAGCATCTGCGCTGAAAAGAGCAACACTTACTTCGCTTGTTGGGCCACATCTCGACCAAGAAGTTCATTATGTCTATAGGTCGCCGAATATCGACGATGGCAGTGGGCGTCTCCGCATGGCACATGAGGACTGGACCGAAGGCCATCGCCAGCCCCTGAGGCGTCATCTTATTGCGGTCACAGTGACTAGCGATGAGTCGCAGATGATCCAGTAGTAAAAGGACAGTGCACTTCAAAAAAAAAAAAAAAAATTGAAAGAAATAATTAAACACATGAAAATGAACTTGTCTGTTTTTTCTCGTACAGAAAGCATAAAAGGTGAAATCTAATAAGATACATACACCGAAAAAAAATGTTTTATTAAAAAGACCAAATTAATTATTGTTTTTAACTGATTTTTAGGTTTATTTTGTCATTTTTAATAAAAATTTATCCAGTTATCAAAATCAACTTGCTTCCATTAGCTAAAAGTGTAGGTTTGAAAGAATTGTCACTATATACAGTACCCGCCGCTTATTAAAATCACATTCGTTCGTAGGCAAAGTGGTTTTATCAAGCGGTTGATTTTTATATTCGGTGAAGGTTCTCAAGAAAAAGGTATTACTTCCTTGAATTTAAAATGAAATTTCAAAAGATAAAGAATGATGAGAGTAATAAACAATATTAATTAATTTTCGACCGACAATTAATTAATTGTTCATTCAAAACAAGTAAATTAAACACATACTCCATATAAAATTGATAAACATATAGTGCATATAAAATTTTTCAACATTTATACATTAATTAAATATTAGACATTTTCAAAAGTTTTTTTGCTTCTTAGTTATTTCAGAATGAGAACTAAGAATTATCTTTTAATTAAAAATTAAAAAAAAAAAAAAAAAATCACTAGTGAATCAAAGCAGTAACTGATTATTTCGATTTTTAGAATACATTCCTGGAATTTATTACTAAGACAAGTGATGAAGCGAGTTTATTTTGTTATTATGCAGCAGGTGTAAAATTTTCGACAAAGAGAGAGCACGAGGGAGATTGTTGTGCTTTATTCTATTTTTTCTGAAAAAAAAAAAAAAGCTGTAAATAAATTTATTTTTTAAAGTGCATAAATACACATTTTTGCTGATGAAGAGGTTTTTTCCGTGTTTATTAACCGGCGGTTTTATAAGTAGTTTGTATTGATTTGATTCCGTTCCTGGCAATTTGATCAGATTAAGCGGCTGATTTCATTAACCAGTGAATTTATGAAGCGGCGGTTATTATAGTTAGATAAGCTACCTCATAGATCTCTGTTTAAACAGTCAATGAGCATTCGTTTTGCTGAATCAGCAAGAAAACAATTCCCTAAAATAATTTTATTATTTAAAAAAATATATATATTGATTGAACCAACAAAACAGTTTGTTAAAATAATGGAAATAATTTTGTTGATTAAAAAATATAACAACTGAATAGACAAAACTGTTTGTTTAAATCACACAATATTTTTGTTGATTAAAAAACTATCAACAAAACCATTCGTTGTGCTGAATATATATATATATATATATATATATATATTAATATTGATTGAATCAACAAAACTTTGTTTAAATCATCAAAATAATTTTGTTGATTAAAAAGATATTGATTGGACCAACAAAACTATTCGTTTAAATAATTAAAACAATTTTGTTGGTTAAAACATATACCGATTGGGTCAACAAAACTGTTTGTTTAAATAAGCAAAAAAATTTTGTTGATTAAAAAAAATATTAAATCAATCAACAAAACTATTTGTTTAAATTATCAAAATAATTTCTTTGATTAACACGTTGACTGCCACACAAGTTTTTAAGAAAATCTCCATCATGTCCTGCGCGCTATTATACGACGCGCACTTAAGAATGCTTAGAATGAAACGTTTTCGGGTCTGAAAACGAATTATGAATAATTTGAAAATATTTTCTCCTTTTTGAAATATTTTTCCAGTAATGACGAATATAGTTAAAAATTTTGCCCTAATTTTTTGTGATATCAAAAAGTACTAGTATGATGTGGCAACAACAAGACTTTCTTCTATATAATTTTACATGAATTAAGGCAGTACAAATTATTTATTAAATTATTATTGATGAATATTATTTCCCATGATAAAAGCAGACGATTTTTATCTGACAGCATTATAACACTATGTGCCGAAAGAAAGTCAATTTTGTGCCAAAATTTTTCTGTTAAAAAATGACAAAAAAAAAAAAAAAAAAAAAAAAAAAAAAAAGATAACTTTGTTTTAAATTATCACAAATCTATGGTTCAAACGTTCATTTTAAAGATATTGACGAGATTTTTTGAAAAATTCCCATGTTGAAAATTTATACCCTTTGGGGGTACTTCATCCCCAAAAGGGGAAGCGAAGCTCTCAAATACTCAAACATTTATTCTTAGTTTACTATGCTATTATCAATAATTCATATTAATTATACAATCACACGTTAAAAATAACTCTCATTATGTACATTTATACGAATTTTTTTCCTATACTGTCATGTTAAAATTTTAGAAAAAAAAAAAAAAAAAAAAAATTGGGATCACAGCGCTATCTGTTGAGCAAATGATCCCCAAATCTAATCAGCACCAGTTTATGTCAGGGTCGAGCCAAATATCAAATTAACTTTCATTGATTGGTTCGTGAGATACAGCATCCATAAAATTTGTTATAAACACAGCCAGGCGAGCACACAGATGGACAATTTCTAAATACAATCAAATTGTGTTCAGGAGGTCTCAAAACGTGTAAATCCATCGAAAACTAGAGTTCGAAAATGTTCATGATTATAATACTTTCTTCTTGTATACATAGAAGAAAGTAAAAATATAAGAGTTATCTCTTAGAAAATCATATAGCAGTAAAGAAAAAACCTGATACGAGGCTTACATAAATTCGGATAGTAGCGATGAGAAAAAGCCAATGTTTTCAGAAAGAAAAATATAAATAGAATTACGCCATATTCTTTTTTTCACATGACGTTAATCATTCCGTGATTCAATAGCCTCATATTCGTAAAATATTTTTCGAAATACCTACTAATTTGCTCATAAACACTCAAATACGGACACTGCCGAATCAGATTTTTTGCCCTCACTCAAATATGGAGGACGCAGTGCTCAACGTGCTAAAAAAGTATTGATTAAATCAACAAAACTGATGTTTAAATCATCAAAATAATTTTGTTGATTTAATTTTTTTTTTAACTGAATCAGCAAAACTGTTTGGATTCTGGTAACAAAAATTCTTATTGAGGCGAAATAAACGAAAAATTTTGGTTGATTTTTCAAAACTTTGTTTTTTCAGCATCTTTCTTGGAAATAGAGACATCAATAGTTGCCCCTGATTGTTCTAAAAAACTGCAATCTAGTCGGGACAATTTATAATACAGGGTGTTTCATATTGAATGGGACAAAAAGAAAGCACTCCTGTGAACGCCTTAAATTACTTTATTTTAATAAATCAAATTTACAGTGCAACAATACCTATTCAGGTTTCTATATATGCCCTATGTATGTCCCTCCGGTGAACACGACAAAGATACAGAGTGTCCGAAAATAAACGATCCTATTTTAAGGTCGTCTACGGATGAAATTATTGTTGAGAAAGTTATGAAATTTTGGGCAGGACGTAATGAAAGTATGGGAATTTATTTGGGCGAATAATAATAATAATAATAGTAATAATAAAATCGAATTTTCGCCAAAATGGGTGTTTTTTAATGAATTACACATTTAGCCATAGCTGCCAAGTTTTTAATTTTTTTCCGGAATAATGTTAGCCCCTCCCTTTTTTCACACCGTAATCATTGTGAAAATAATTTCTTCAAGTTATTATTACGATTAAGCATTAATAAAATTACTTTAAAAGTATTACGGTGTGAAAAAGGGGCGGGCTAACAACATTCCGGAATAAATTAAAATACTTGGCAGCTACGCATTTAACATACATTTATAATAGTTTACAAATTTTATTACAAGACATGTTTAACATGGCATCTGGAATTCATATCATACCATCTGGAATTGTAAAATAGCGTGTTCTACAGCTCACCGCATTGAGTTCGGGGAAATGTTACGAACATGTTGTGTGTGAAATGCTGTCTTTAAGATCAGGTAAAGTTCTTCGATTATCACGACTTACCAGAATTTTCAAATTCCCCCAAGTCCAAAAGTTGTATGGATTGAGGTTGGGGACCGGGGAGGCTACGGATCAAGAAATGTATAATTCATTCAAAACGCCTCCTGGTGGCAAAAAGATGATTTTTTTCTTAATTCGCTCAAACAAATTCCCATACTTCATGCATTACACAAAATTTTACAACTTTTTCAACAATAGTTTCACCTGGAGACAATTTTAAAATAGGGTCGTTTCATTTCGGGCATCCTGTATATGCGTTATTGCAGTTTCTGCTACACTCGTCATAGAATACCTTTTGTTAATGATTCGAGCATTTCACATCACCTGCATCAGTTGTTGTAAGTCCTGTAGGTATGAACATTTTCTTTTTAACATTTCTCCATAGGAAAAAATCATAAAGATTAGATCGGAAAATCTCGGTTGCCAGCAAAGTCATGGCGTATCGTTTGATTCAACATGGCCATTCCATCCATTTCTATGCAATTGGTGGCGTCATTTTGATTAAAAGTGCCTCTAGCGGCAACTTCGGTAACCAGAATAATTTTTGCTGTTGCCAGATAAAACTTGTATAATTGCAGTTTCAGAATTAATTTGCTTAGGCTAAATAAATCAAGTACAGAATTTGTAATATGCTATTCCTTTTTCCACATTCAATATGAAACATCCTGTAATTGAAGATATACCCTGTAAAAAAATACAAAAGTTCAGAGGTTCGAATAACCGAAAATTCGGGAAATTTGATGTATTGCTGTCGAAAAATAGCTCTAGTAATACGTAAAACAATTTCACGTCGTTGAACAGGATTTTTTTTTTTTTTTTTCCTTTAGCACAACTTTAAAATAAATATAATTGTACCGTCATTGGAAATGATTTATCCATTAATTTTAAAGTTTAGTTGTTGTCTTCATGAGAATTGGGGGGGAAAAATTATAATTATCATTATATGCATTGTTTTACAGCTGAATTTCAAGAATTTGACGATACCTCTCTGTCATACAGTTTCAAAAAGAAATAGATAAAAAAGAAATCTTTCAACAACTTTTCGTTACAATAAAATAATAAAATTGAATAAATTTAAAAAAAAAATATATATATATATATACAGACACGACATTATTTCATTATTTAAAACATGAAAATATGACATTGACAGATTTTAATTTAGTGCCAGAGGCCTACTGCTAAACTTGTTAATATCGACAAATTCTTCTTTAGTTAATTCGTGACGATCTAAATTCCATGATAAAGTTTTCATTAAATCAAACCAATGTGTTTCAGCTGCAGATATTGTAACAAATAACGTTGGAAGTCCAAACTGTCTTATAGCCGCAAAACAACGTTTTTTCTCCTTTTCCCAATGAGGGGGAGGTGTGCCTTGGGGGGGGACTCATGTCAAAGGTGTGCCTTGGGGGGGACTCATGTCAAAGTTGTACCTTGGGGGGGACTCATGTCAAAGTTGGGCCTGGGGGGGGGGCTCATGTCAAAGTTGGGCCTTGGGGGGACTCATGTCAAAGTTGTACCTTGGGGGGGACTCATGTCAAAGTTGTGCCTTGGGGGGACTTCATTCAATAAATCCCCATTCAATAAACCGACTGAAATAGGCCCTTAGCACTATTAAGAGTGTATTATAAAAATTCGACAACGCTGTACCGACTGAAATAGGGGTACCTTGGGGGGGACTCATGTCAAAGTTGGGCCTGGGGGGGGACTCATGTCAAAGTTGGGCCTGGGGGGGGACTCATGTCAAAGTTGGGCCTTGGGGGGACTTCATTCAGTAAATCCCCATTCAATAAACCGACTGAAATAGGCCCTTAGCACTATTAAGAGTGTATTATAAAAATTCGACAACTGTACCGACTGAAATAGGCCTCTAGCACTAAAAATTATAAAAAATTAAGTTTAATTAAAATTTTTGTAGATATAGATTTCTTTCAGTTCTTAAAAAAAAAAAAAAAAAACTACAATTGCTCCCGTTTTTTAATTTCTCATGGCGGTTTCGCTTTCTAAGCTTATACAGTAAAAAATATTGCGCATAAAGACATGGGATTTGGCTTTTTTTTTTTTTTTTTTTTTTTTTTTTTACAGAAATATAAGATAAACATGATGAAATAAACCTTAGGTGCCAAGTCTCCGTTATTTTGAACAGAGATACTGTCGGCAGCAAAAGTATCCAAGCACTAGCAATAATCCCTATCTAAAAAAAGTACACTTAATACTGCTTTGTTTAATAAATCCTTGTCGAGTCATGTTCTTAGTCCAAGAACATGATTCGACAAGGATTTATTTAACAAAACAGTTTTAAGTGTACTGTTTTGATATATTATTGGCTAGAGTTCGGATACTTTTGCTGCCGACTGTATCATAGCGGAAAAATTCTTTATATGTTTTCAGTTTATTTAATTTTATCTATTCGTCTAAACTATGTGACAGATTCTTTTCTGAAAAATACTGGTAGATAAATCTGATTTAAAAATTAGTAATTTTGGCAACTATGAATAAACTGTTTATATGTCAAAGCACATAGATGCCAACCTTTTAATTTATTCCGGAGTATTTTTAGCCCCGCCTTTATTTCATACCACTTTTTATTTAAAGATAAATTTTTTATTTTATTTTATCGAAGTTATATGTTCATAGCTGCCAATATTTTAATTTATTCCGGAGTATTTTTAGCCCCACTTTTCTTTCGTACCACTTTATTTATATAAAATTTCTCTCTAATATATAATTTCTACAAAATAAGAAAAAATTACTTTAAAAAATAAGAAGTATGAATAAAGCCCTGGCTGAAAATACTCTGGAATAAATTAAAATATTGGCAACAATGTATATTGCAGAAAATCTTTCTATAAATAAAGTGCTGCGAAATAAAGGCGGGGCTAAATATACTCTGGAATAAATTGAAATATTGGCATCTAATGAAAGCATTATTTTAAGTGATATTTAATGTTGAAGTAGGGCAAAACTTTTGAGCTATAAAAGTTCTATATAACCAAAATCTATAATAGACCTCATCAAATTTTATTAAAATATACGTGAACTGATTGTGGTGTGCAGTATGTAATTATTTTTTTTTCATTATTCTTATTATTCTTATTATTAATATTATTTTCGATTTTTAATTTTAAAGCAAGTGTTAAGATTACTTTTGTTTTTAAGTTCTCCTATCTCAAAAACTACATAAAATAATTTTCTGAAATTTTTGTAGAACACAAACAAATATATTTTCATAGGTGCCAACTTATACGTGTTTTTAACATCACTATTTCTCTGTGAAAAAAAAAATATATATATATATATATATGTGTGTATATATCTTGTTTAATCGCAGAAAACTGCAAAAAAAATATTAAAATTTTCTATTAAAAATTTTCGGCAGCAAATAAGTTGCCAGCTAAAAATTACGTGGTGTACACAAAGGGGCAGGAACTAACAATCTTCCGGGTTAGGTTGGCAAGTAGGACTCTGGAATAAATTAAAATGTTGGCATCTATGATTCTCTTGTTTAATCCACTCTGTAAAAAGAAAAAAGGGAAAAGAAAAAATCACTACACCACAAAATCTGAGACAACACATTTACCCCAAGCTTTCGTTGTAACTTTGTGAAAATATGGTGTAAAATTACAGATCGCAGGGATGGAACACGGGCGCAGAATTCATACCGGAATCCGTTTAAGAAATTTCTTTACCTATAATATCGTTGATTTAAGAGGTAGAAAACTTTCTTACATTCATAGTGGTATGAATTCTGCGCCAGTGTTCCATCCCTGAGATCGTTTAGCGTAACACAATTAATTTGGGTAACATTACTACATCATATTACTGTAACGTTACAACCAAAGTTTGAGGCAATTATGTTGCCTCAAGTTCTTCATGTTAATGTTCCATCTTTTTTTACAGTGCATATATAAATGATAAAAGTAAGTCAAATTATAATTAGTACGTTTGAGTAAAATCAATGAGTATGTAATTAAAAATGGTGAATAAGAATATAACGTAAGAATGTATTACAAAAGAGGTTGTTTTAAATCTTCTTACCAGGTTAGCCTTAGGTAAACATTCAAGAATACTGAACATAAGTTTGGCGTTGCCTTCTGGATCATTCGGAAGGCAAACACTTAGACCATCTACTAACATGTCGTAAAGGCTGCGGGTTAACAGAGGCTCTGGAAGTTCTCGGAGGTAGTCTTTTAACAAACCTAGGTGGATTAAAAAGAACAGTTCTTTTAAAATACAAAAGTCAAGACATTCATAAGTTATATTCAATATATCCATATTCAGTTAAGATCAAAATTTAATATAGAACGACAAAATTAGTTTTTCTTTTAGTCATTATTTTCCCCTGTAAAGCAGGGACGCCTACCTTTTAATTTATTCCGGAGCATTTTTAGCCCTGCCCTTATTTCATACCACCTTTATTTCAAGAGTAATTTTTTCTTATTTTATTGAAGTTACGTATTCGAAAATATTATTCTATAAATAAAGTGGTGCGTAATTAAAGCGGGGCTAAAAATGCTCTGGAATAAATTAAAATATTGGCATCTATGCGTAAAAGTATGTGGTAACTGTGCAGTCTGTAACAAAAGAATCCGAACACCAGCAAAAATTCCTGTATAAAAATAGAAGAGTTAATACTGTTTTGTTAAATAAATCCTTGTCGAATCATGTTCTTAGAAGCACACATTTGTGTAAACTCCACTCTTGCCAAATTTACGGGCTTTTTTTATTCATTATCCACCATTTTCTTTTAACTGTAACGGTTGTCTAACCACATCGAAGGTTATTCGTTCATTATGTACACCAAATATCATTTCTCAAAATTATTGGTTGCTTAAATGAAAGAGCCCGTAAATTTGTCAATACTGGTAAATTCCCATTTTCATACTTTTATTGGAAAACACTATATCAATTGTTCTTGTATGGTCTCTCGTTGTATAGTGTTTTGTATTTGTTCGTAAGTGAAAGCCTGTAATTGTATCTCGCCGCTTTTTTCTTTCCGGGACCATCATACGAATAAATATCATTTATTGAGTATGTATCAATAGTGAGTTTATACAAATAAACGTAAATTAACCCTTTGCGGCGCAAGACAATTCGGATCATTTAAATTATACTGCCATCGGAATTCATGAACTAAATTAAACTAAAAGAAATTTGAATTTTTAAGGTTAAAAAAACCAGCCCTTTCTGAAATGTTATAAACGTAAGTTTTTTCCAAAAAATTTCCGGGATGAATTTTTACAGCGGGATCTTAAATTTTGCGTCCTCGCAGCGAGGACAGCGCGCGTTAAGGGGTTAAGGTGGTACATCACAGACAGAGTTCCCAACTTTTATACTTTATTCACGAGCATTTTTAGCCCCGCTTCTTTTCACACCAGAAATTTTGTAGATTATTTCTCTTTAATATGTGACAACGATTAACCCGTTAGTAGTCGCTATAGACAGCGCCACCTATTATAAATTGCGTACTTTTTATTTAACTGTCACCAATAATTTTAAGAAGTGATGTGAATGACCTTTCTTCGATTTTATTCGCGTTTTATGGATATCAAATGCCACTTCTAAAAATTTTTGGTGGCTTTTGAATAAAAAAATCTGCATGCTTGCCAACCATCTCATTATGAAGCGTAGTACTTTTAGTCACCGCCTTTTTTTGTACACCAGTCATTTTTTAGAGTAATTTCATTCTTATTTAATCGAACCACTATTTGGAGAGAATTGCTCTAAATATAAAGTGGTGTGGGAAAAGGGGCGTATTTTCAAGGGGCGTTAACAAGTCTACGCTTATTAATGAGATGGTTGGCAGTCCTGAATCTAGCAACATTAAAAAATGGGCGGCAAATCGACCAACTAGCGACTACTAACGGGTTAAATAAGAAGGAAATCATCTTTCAAAATTTCCGATATGAAAAAGAGGCGGGGCTGAAAATGCTCGTGAATAAATTATAAAAGTTGGGAATCATAGCCTCCTAAACTAGATGCCTGTCGCGTGGCTTGGAAGCTTGGCAACAGTTGAAGCGGTAGACGCGCCACCTGGTACAGATTGCGCAACTTTTTTATTCAACAGCCACCAAAAAGTTTTAAAAGTGGGATATGATATACATAAAAGGCGAGTAAAATCGAAGAAGCGTCGATTATATCTATCATATATCACTTCTTAAAATTATTGGTGACAGTTGAATAAAAAAATCATGCAATCTGTACCAGGTGGCGCTGTCTACCGCTTCAACTGTGACCAAATTTCCAAGCCACGCGACAGGCATCTAGTTAAGGAGGCTATGCTGGGAACTCTGATCACAAATCGTCAAGGTTATCCAAATCCCATTTCACCCTATGGGTGAAATTGTTTATAGAATTGCACATGACCTAATTGTTATTTTTAAATTCCGTTTTCAAAACACACAATTGTTAAATTAGTACTCGTTTTACAAAAATTTATTTTTAAGATTTTAAAAATTTGAATTTTGAGTTTAAAAATGCGAATTTTCACAAAAAACATTTTCCCCATTTTAGCTGTAAAATAAAATATTAAAAATTAAAAAATTCAATTTTTGGAAAACGGGTACTAATTTAATAGTTGTGAATTTTTTGAATGTGAAAACGGAATTTAAAAATATCAGCTAGGTAATGAGTAATTCTATAAACAAATTTTGCCACAGATGGGATTTGGTGACTTGACACGAGGAAATCGTGAAATGGAGTGAGCTGCATTAAGTCATGTGACGGCGAAATAATACGCCAACAAAAATATAGCATATTTCGTAAACTAGGCATCCAAAAAACAGAAATTTCATTAATCTGCAGTGACGTAATCAATCATTTTGAGAATCAGCTTTATTGTTTCAATAAGCCGTAAAATAATCGGCCGTTTCAATAATCTATAATTATCGCCGAATAAAATCGCGTATTTTAAAAACTAGCTGCGATAGCATGCAATTTTCTTTTAATCAGCAGTCAATTAGTTCCGCATTTCGGCAGTTGACTACATAAATATTGTGTTTTGTCAATACGCAATAGAGAAAAGCACACATTTTACAGTTTTCTATAAAAGAACGGTCTTTTCTGACGCATATCTAATAAAAATTTGGATTAGAATACTGACATTCAACATAAGTCAACGATATTAAAACGGGATCTTTTACAAAATCAGAGAAATTGAAATGAATACTGCCAAAAATCAGTAAATTTAAAATGTACACTGATATATTTGATTATAGGGCTTGTCTGTTACATAAATTTTATTTTTCAGGCATTCGAGTAGAGCTAATTAGCTGAATCCAAATATTTTCGTTTTGATGTGGTCAAAATATAATCTCTAAAAATCTTCACTGAATGTTAAATTATTGTTTCCTGCAAATTTTTAAGTAAATTAAACACAATTAATTTGTAATTACTCATATAAATTATTCGTTGCTTTACAGAATTAGCCTGATTCTTCCAATTCAATTTGTTTTACTACAATGTTTTCTGATCCAAATCTTACAAAAGCATTTCCTTTAATTATAGCATCAGGTATTTATTTTATTATTATTATTATTATTACCCAGTTTCCCCCAAATTGTTAAACAGTCTTCATATAAATACAAAAGCTAAACGAAGGAGCAGCATTCGTTATAACTATTAAACTGACATTAGTTTTTGATGAAACGTCCCACAAACGTATGTATAATGAGCTCAGTTACAGAAATTGATAAACATATATTTTTTAAAAATTAATTTGTAATTACTCATATAAATTATTCGTTGCTTTACAGAATTATCCTGATTCTCCCAATTCAATTTGTTTTACTACTATGTTTTCTGATCCAAATCTTACAAACGCATTTCCTTTAATTATAACATCAGGTATTTATTTTATTATTATTATTATTATCGCCGGGGTAAGGAGCTGTTCGCAACAGAAAAGTGCGTAAAGCGTTAGTGTTAACTTTCCCAGAATTATCCAGCACGTAGAGGCTTATTAAATTAAATTTTCCTGGAAAACACTTCATCACGCGACAGAGGGTTGGAATGGAAGATGCCGGGGGGTCACAGACGACCCCCACGCGAGCAGGAATCAGGTATTTATCACGCAATAGAATCTTATTACAAGTTCTAATTCTTAATGACATATTGCATCTGTTACGAGCAGGGCCCGACTAACAAGTGTTTGTGCCAAGGGTACTTGAAAATTTCGTGCCCCCTTAGAGCGGGAGAATTTGTAAAAACTGTCAGGGACTCAGCAGATCGAAGGTCAAGGGGCAGGCGGTCCCTCCTCACTTGAACCCAAAGTTGAAGAAAATATTTTATTTAGCGTGCAGAGGGAAAAAAAAAGTACAGTAAGACCCCGCTTAACGCTGTTTCATTTAGCGCTGTTTCGGTTTAGCGCTCTTTTATTTCCCCTGTGGATTCCCCGAAATTGCTGGCAGCAGTACGGGGATTCCCTGAAATTGTGCGCACAGTTTCGCATTACGCTCTACTTTGATGGAACGTATCCCACGCATTAAGCGGGGTCTTACTGTATGTATAATTATTTTTTCAGTCGGCTTCTATTCTGACACACAAATTTCAGCAGCAAACGTGCCGACAGAAAAAAAAAAAAAATATATATATATATATATTTGGTGAAGGATAAATCTCTTTCTATTTTTTGGCCTCAAAAATAAATAAAATGGCTCCTAACGATATATTTTATTAAAAATTTTTCGTACAAATGAAAGACAATTGAATTAAATGAAAAAAAAAAATAAATTAACAATCAGTAAACTTTTGTTCCCCTTAGAAATTTCGTGTCCAGGACACGAGCTTCGGGTGCCTGCGTGATAGTCAGGCCTTGCTTATGAAACTCACTAGTGACAAGCCCACGGTGGGCACTCCTCCAATGCATAGGTTCCAAGCAAAAGCGCTTCTAGAGAAAATCCAGTGGACGGGTAAAACATTTTTATATCCGTCTCTAAACAATTTTGATCTCTCAACAACGAGCTTCGGGTGCCTGCGTGATAGTCAGGCCTTGCTTATGAAACTCACTAGTGACAAGTCCACGGTGGGCACTCCTCCAATGCATAAGTTCCAAGCAGGAGCGCTTCTAGAGAAAATCCAGTGGACGGGTAAAACATTTTTATATCCGTCTCTAAACAATTTTGATCTCTCAACAACGAGCTTCGGGTGCCTGCGTGATAGTCAGGCCTTGCTTATGAAACTCACTAGTGACAAGCCCACGGTGGGCACTCCTCCAATGCATAGGTTCCAAGCAGGAGCGCTTCTAGAGAAAATCCAGTGGACGGGTAAAACATTTTTATATCCGTCTCTAAACAATTTTGATCTCTCAACAACGAGCTTCGGGTGCCTGCGTGATAATCAGGCCTTGCTTATGAAACTCACTAGTGACAAGCCCACGGTGGGCACTCCTCCAATGCATAGGTTCCAAGCAGGAGCGCTTCTAGAGAAAATCCAGTGGACGGGTAAAACATTTTTATATCCGTCTCTAAACAATTTTGATCTCTCAAAAACGAGCTTCGGGTGCCTGCGTGATAGTCAGGCCTTGCTTATGAAACTCACTAGTAACAAGCCCACGGTGGGCACTCCTCCAATGCATAGGTTCGAAGCAGGAGCGCTTCTAGAGAAAATCCAGTGGACGGGTAAAACATTTTTATATCCGTCTCTAAACAATTTTGATCTCTCAACAACGAGCTTCGGGTGCCTGCGTGATAATCAGGCCTTGCTTATGAAACTCACTAGTGACAAGCCCACGGTGGGCACTCCTCCAATGCATAGGTTCCAAGCAGGAGCGCTTCTAGAGAAAATCCAGTGGACGGGTAAAACATTTTTATATCCGTCTCTAAACAACTTTGATCTCTCAACAACGAGCTTCGGGTGCCTGCGTGATAGTCAGGCCTTGCTTATGAAACTCACTAGTGACAAGCCCACGGTGGGCACTCCTCCAATGCATAGGTTCCAAGCAGGAGCGCTTCTAGAGAAAATCCAATGGACGGGTAAAACATTTTTATATCCGTCTCTAAACAATTTTGATCTCTCAACAACGAGCTTCGGGTGCCTGCGTGATAGTCAGGCCTTGCTTATGAAACTCACTAGTGACAAGCCCACGGTGGGCACTCCTCCAATGCATAGGTTCCAAGCAGGAGCGCTTCTAGAGAAAATCCAGTGGACGGGTAAAACATTTTTATATCCATCTCTAAACAATTTTGATCTCTCAACAACGAGCTTCGGGTGCCTGCGTGATATTCAGGCCTTGCTTATGAAACTCACTAGTGACAAGCCCACGGTGGGCACTCCTCCAATGCATAGGTTCCAAGCAGGAGCGCTTCTAGAGAAAATCCAGTGGACGGGTAAAACATTTTTATATCCGTCTCTAAACAATTTTGATCTCTCAACAACGAGCTTCGGGTGCCTGCGTGATAGTCAGGCCTTGCTTATGAAACTCACTAGTGACAAGCCCACGGTGGGCACTCCTCCAATGCATAGGTTCCAAGCAGGAGCGCTTCTAGAGAAAATCCAGTGGACGGGTAAAACATTTTTATATCCGTCTCTAAACAATTTTGATCTCTCAACAACGAGCTTCGGGTGCCTGCGTGATAGTCAGGCCTTGCTTATGAAACTCACTAGCGACAAGCCCACGGTGGGCACTCCTCCAATGCATAGGTTCCAAGCAGGAGCGCTTCTAGAGAAAATCCAGTGGACGGGTAAAACATTTTTATATCCGTCTCTAAACAATTTTGATCTCTCAACAACGAGCTTCGGGTGCCTGCGTGATAGTCAGGCCTTGCTTATGAAACTCACTAGTGACAAGCCCACGGTGGGCACTCCTCCAATGCATAGGTTCCAAGCAGGAGCGTTTCTAGAGAAAATCCAGTGGACGGGTAAAACATTTTTATATCCGTCTCTAAACAATTTTGATCTCTCAACAACGAGCTTCGGGTGCCTGCGTGATAGTCAGGTCTTGCTTATGAAACTCACTAGTGACAAGCCCACGGTGGGCACTCCTCCAATGCATAGGTTCCAAGCAGGAGCGCTTCTAGAGAAAATCCAGTGGACGGGTAAAACATTTTTATATCCGTCTCTAAACAATTTTGATCTCTCAACAACGAGCTTCGGGTGCCTGCGTGATAGTCAGGCCTTGCATATGAAACTCACTAGCGACAAGCCCACGGTGGGCACTCCTCCAATGCATAGGTTCCAAGCAGGAGCGCTTCAAGAGAAAATCCAGTGGACGGGTAAACCATTTTTATATCCGTCTCTAAACAATTTTGATCTCTCAACAACGAGCTTCGGGTGCCTGCGTGATAGTCAGGCCTTGCTTATGAAACTCACTAGCGACAAGCCCACGGTGGGCACTCCTCCAATGCATAGGTTCCAAGCAGGAGCGCTTCTAGAGAAAATCCAGTGGACGGGTAAAACATTTTTATATCCGTCTCTAAACAATTTTGATCTCTCAACAACGAGCTTCGGGTGCCTGCGTGATAGTCAGGCCTTGCTTATGAAACTCACTAGTGACAAGCCCACGGTGGGCACTCCTCCAATGCATAGGTTCCAAGCAGGAGCGCTTCTAGAGAAAATCCAGTGGACGGGTAAAACATATTTATATCCGTCTCTAAACAATTTTGATCTCTCAACAACGAGCTTCGGTGCCTGCGTCATAGTCAGGCCTTTCTTATGAAACTCACTAGTGACAAGCCCACGGTGGGCACTCCTCCAATGCATAGGTTCCAAGCAGGAGCGCTTCTAGAGAAAATCCAGTGGACGGGTAAAACATTTTTATATCCGTCTCTAAACAATTTTGATCTCTCAACAACGAGCTTCGGGTGCCTGTGTGATAGTCAGGCCTTGCTTATGAAACTCACTAGTGACAAGCCCACGGTGGGCACTCCTCCAATGCATAGGTTCCAAGCAGGAGCCCTTCTAGAGAAAATCCAGTGGACGGGTAAAACATTTTTATATCCGTCTCTAAACAATTTTGATCCCTCAACAACATAGGTTCCAAGCAGGAGCGCTTCTAGAGAAAATCCAGTGGACGGGTAAAACATTTTTATATCCGTCTCTAAACAATTTTGATCTCTCAACAACGAGCTTCGGGTGCCTGCGTGATAGTCATGCCTTGCTTATGAAACTCACTAGTGACAAGCCCACGGTGGGCACTCCTCCAATGCATAGGTTCCAAGCAGGAGCGCTTCTAGAGAAAATCCAGTGGACGGGTAAAACATTTTTATATCCGTCTCTAAACAATTTTGATCTCTCAACAACGAGCTTCGGGTGCCTGCGTGATAGTCAGGCCTTGCTTATGAAACTCACTAGTGACAAGCCCACGGTGGGCACTCCTCCAATGCATAGGTTCCAAGCAGGAGCGCTTCTAGAGAAAATCCAGTGGACGGGTAAAACATTTTTATATCCGTCTCTAAACAATTTTGATCTCTCAACAACGAGCTTCGGGTGCCTGCGTGATAGTCAGGCCTTGCTTATGAAACTCACTAGTGACAAGCCCACGGTGGGCACTCCTCCAATGCATAGGTTCCAAGCAGGAGCGCTTCTAGAGAAAATCCAGTGGACGGGTAAAACATTTTTATATCCGTCTCTAAACAATTTTGATCTCTCAACAACGAGCTTCGGGTGCCTGCGTGATAGTCAGGCCTTGCTTATGAAACTCACTAGCGACAAGCCCACGGTGGGCACTCCTCCAATGCATAGGTTCCAAGCAGGAGCGCTTCTAGAGAAAATCCAGTGGACGGGTAAAACATTTTTATATCCGTCTCTAAACAATTTTGATCTCTCAACAACGAGCTTCGGGTGCCTGCGTGATAGTCAGGCCTTGCTTATGAAACTCACTAGTGACAAGCCCACGGTGGGCACTCCTCCAATGCATAGGTTCCAAGCAGGAGCGTTTCTAGAGAAAATCCAGTGGACGGGTAAAACATTTTTATATCCGTCTCTAAACAATTTTGATCTCTGAACAACGAGCTTCGGGTGCCTGCGTGATAGTCAGGTCTTGCTTATGAAACTCACTAGTGACAAGCCCACGGTGGGCACTCCTCCAATGCATAGGTTCCAAGCAGGATCGCTTCTAGAGAAAATCCAGTGGACGGGTAAAACATTTTTATATCCGTCTCTAAACAATTTTCATCTCTCAACAACGAGCTTCGGGTGCCTGCGTGATAGTCAGGCCTTGCTTATGAAACTCACTAGTGACAAGCCCACGGTGGGCACTCCTCCAATGCATAGGTTCCAAGCAGGAGCGCTTCTAGAGAAAATCCAGTGGACGGGTAAAACATTTTTATATCCGTCTCTAAACAATTTTGATCTCTCAACAACGAGCTTCGGGTGCCTGCGTGATAGTCAGGCCTTGCTTATGAAACTCACTAGTGACAAGCCCACGGTGGGCACTCCTCCAATGCATAGGTTCCAAGCAGGAGCGCTTCTAGAGAAAATCCAGTGGACGGGTAAACCATTTTTATATCCGTCTCTAAACAATTTTAATCTCTCAACAACGAGCTTCGGGTGCCTGCAGGATAGTCAGGCCTTGCTTATGAAACTCACTAGTGACAAGCCCACGGCGGGCACTCCTCCAATGCATAGGTTCCAAGCAGGAGCGCTTCTAGAGAAAATCCAGTGGACGGGTAAAACATTTTTATATCCGTCTCTAAACAATTTTGATCTCTCAACAACGAGCTTCGGGTGCCTGCGTGATAGTCAGGCCTTGCTTATGAAACTCACTAGTGACAAGCCCACGGTGGGCACTCCTCCAATGCATAGGTTCCAAGCAGGAGCGCTTCTAGAGAAAATCCAGTGGACGGGTAAAACATTTTTATATCCGTCTCTAAACAATTTTGATCTCTCAACAACGAGCTTCGGGTGCCTGCGTGATAGTCAGGCCTTGCTTATGAAACTCACTAGCGACAAGCCCACGGTGGGCACTCCTCCAATGCATAGGTTCCAAGCAGGAGCGCTTCTAGAGAAAATCCAGTGGACGGGTAAAACATTTTTATATCCGTCTCTAAACAATTTTGATCTCTCAACAACGAGCTTCGGGTGCCTGTGTGATAGTCAGGCCTTGCTTATGAAACTCACTAGTGAGAAGCCCACGGTGGGCACTCCTCCAATGCATAGGTTCCAAGCAGGAGCCCTTCTAGAGAAAATCCAGTGGACGGGTAAAACATTTTTATATCCGTCTCTAAACAATTTTGATCCCTCAACAACATAGGTTCCAAGCAGGAGCGCTTCTAGAGAAAATCCAGTGGACGGGTAAAACATTTTTATATCCGTCTCTAAACAATTTTGATCTCTCAACAACGAGCTTCGGGTTCCTGCGTGATAGTCAGGCCTTGCTTATGAAACTCACTAGTGACAAGCCCACGGTGGGCACTCCTCCAATGCATAGGTTCCAAGCAGGAGCACTTCTAACGAAAATCCAGTGGACGGGTAAAACATTTTTATATCCGTCTCTAAACAATTTTGATCTCTAAACAACGAGCTTCGGGTGCCTGCGTGATAGTCAGGCCTTGCTTATGAAACTCACTAGTGAGAAGCCCACGGTGGGCACTCCTCCAATGCATAGGTTCCAAGCAGGAGCGCTTCTAGAGAAAATCCAGTGGACGGGTAAAACATTTTTATATCCGTCTCTAAACAATTTTGATCTCTCAACAAAGAGCTTCGGATGCCTGCGTGATAGTCAGGCCTTGCTTATGAAACTCACTAGTGACAAGCCCACGGTGGGCACTCTTCCAATGCATAGGTTCCAAGCAGGAGCGCTTCTAACGAAAATCCAGTGGACGGGTAAAACATTTTTATATCCGTCTCTAAACAATTTTGATCTCTCAACAACGAGCTTCGGGTGCCTGCGTGATAGTCAGGCCTTGCTTATGAAACTCACTAGCGACAAGCCCACGGTGGGCACTCCTCCAATGCATAGGTTCCAAGCAGGAGCGCTTCTAGAGAAAATCCAGTGGACGGGTAAAACATTTTTATATCCGTCTCTAAACAATTTTGATCTCTCAACAACGAGCTTCGGGTGCCTGTGTGATAGTCAGGCCTTGCTTATGAAACTCACTGGTGAGAAGCCCACGGTGGGCACTCCTCCAATGCATAGGTTCCAAGCAGGAGCCCTTCTAGAGAAAATCCAGTGGACGGGTAAAACATTTTTATATCCGTCTCTAAACAATTTTGATCCCTCAACAACATAGGTTCCAAGCAGGAGCGCTTCTAGAGAAAATCCAGTGGACGGGTAAAACATTTTTATATCCGTCTCTAAACAATTTTGATCTCTCAACAACGAGCTTCGGGTTCCTGCGTGATAGTCAGGCCTTGCTTATGAAACTCACTAGTGACAAGCCCACGGTGGGCACTCCTCCAATGCATAGGTTCCAAGCAGGAGCACTTCTAACGAAAATCCAGTGGACGGGTAAAACATTTTTATATCCGTCTCTAAACAATTTTGATCTCTAAACAACGAGCTTCGGGTGCCTGCGTGATAGTCAGGCCTTGCTTATGAAACTCACTAGTGACAAGCCCACGGTGGGCACTCCTCCAATGCATAGGTTCCAAGCAGGAGCGCTTCTAGAGAAAATCCAGTGGACGGGTAAAACATTTTTATATCCGTCTCTAAACAATTTTGATCTCTCAACAAAGAGCTTCGGATGCCTGCGTGATAGTCAGGCCTTGCTTATGAAACTCACTAGTGACAAGCCCACGGTGGGCACTCTTCCAATGCATAGGTTCCAAGCAGGAGCGCTTCTAACGAAAATCCAGTGGACGGGTAAAACATTTTTATATCCGTCTCTAAACAATTTTGATCTCTCAACAACGAGCTTCGGGTGCCTGCGTGATAGTCAGGCCTTGCTTATGAAACTCACTAGTGACAAGCCCACGGTGGGCACTCCTCCAATGCATAGGTTCCAAGCAGGAGCGCTTCTAGAGAAAATCCAGTGGACGGGTAAAACATTTTTATATCCGTCTATAAACAATTTTGATCTCTCAACAACGAGCTTCGGGTGCCTGCGTGATAGTCAGGCCTTGCTTATGAAACTCACTAGCGACAAGCCCACGGTGGGCACTCCTCCAATGCATAGGTTCCAAGCAGGAGCGCTTCTAGAGAAAATCCAGTGGACGGGTAAAACATTTTTATATCCGTCTCTAAACAATTTTGATCTCTCAACAACGAGCTTCGGGTGCCTGTGTGATAGTCAGGCCTTGCTTATGAAACTCACTAGTGAGAAGCCCACGGTGGGCACTCCTCCAATGCATAGGTTCCAAGCAGGAGCCCTTCTAGAGAAAATCCAGTGGACGGGTAAAACATTTTTATATACGTCTCTAAACAATTTTGATCCCTCAACAACATAGGTTCCAAGCAGGAGCGCTTCTAGAGAAAATCCAGTGGACGGGTAAAACATTTTTATATCCGTCTCTAAACAATTTTGATCTCTCAACAACGAGCTTCGGGTTCCTGCGTGATAGTCAGGCCTTGCTTATGAAACTCACTAGTGACAAGCCCACGGTGGGCACTCCTCCAATGCATAGGTTCCAAGCAGGAGCACTTCTAACGAAAATCCAATGGACGGGTAAAACATTTTTATATCCGTCTCTAAACAATTTTGATCTCTCAACAACGAGCTTCGGGTGCCTGCGTGATAGTCAGGCCTTGCTTATGAAACTCACTAGTGACAAGCCCACGGTGGGCACTCCTCCAATGCATAGGTTCCAAGCAGGAGCGCTTCTAGAGAAAATCCAGTGGACGGGTAAAACATTTTTATATCCATCTCTAAACAATTTTGATCTCTCAACAACGAGCTTCGGGTGCCTGCGTGATAGTCAGGCCTTGCTTATGAAACTCACTAGTGACAAGCCCACGGTGGGCACTCCTCCAATGCATAGGTTCCAAGCAGGAGCGCTTCTAGAGAAAATCCAGTGGACGGGTAAAACATTTTTATATCCGTCTCTAAACAATTTTGATCTCTCAACAACGAGCTTCGGGTGCCTGCGTGATAGTCAGGCCTTGCTTATGAAACTCACTAGTGACAAGCCCACGGTGGGCACTCCTCCAATGCATAGGTTCCAAGCAGGAGCGCTTCTAGAGAAAATCCAGTGGACGGGTAAAACATTTTTATATCCGTCTCTAAACAATTTTGATCTCTCAACAACGAGCTTCGGGTGCCTGCGTGATAGTCAGGCCTTGCTTATGAAACTCACTAGCGACAAGCCCACGGTGGGCACTCCTCCAATGCATAGGTTCCAAGCAGGAGCGCTTCTAGAGAAAATCCAGTGGACGGGTAAAACATTTTTATATCCGTCTCTAAACAATTTTGATCTCTCAACAACGAGCTTCGGGTGCCTGCGTGATAGTCAGGCCTTGCTTATGAAACTCACTAGTGACAAGCCCACGGTGGGCACTCCTCCAATGCATAGGTTCCAAGCAGGAGCGTTTCTAGAGAAAATCCAGTGGACGGGTAAAACATTTTTATATCCGTCTCTAAACAATTTTGATCTCTCAACAACGAGCTTCGGGTGCCTGCGTGATAGTCAGGTCTTGCTTATGAAACTCACTAGTGACAAGCCCACGGTGGGCACTCCTCCAATGCATAGGTTCCAAGCAGGAGCGCTTCTAGAGAAAATCCAGTGGACGGGTAAAACATTTTTATATCCGTCTCTAAACAATTTTGATCTCTCAACAACGAGCTTCGGGTGCCTGCGTGATAGTCAGGCCTTGCATATGAAACTCACTAGCGAAAAGCCCACGGTGGGCACTCCTCCAATGCATAGGTTCCAAGCAGGAGCGCTTCAAGAGAAAATCCAGTGGACGGGTAAACCATTTTTATATCCGTCTCTAAACAATTTTGATCTCTCAACAACGAGCTTCGGGTGCCTGCGTGATAGTCAGGCCTTGCTTATGAAACTCACTAGCGACAAGCCCACGGTGGGCACTCCTCCAATGCATAGGTTCCAAGCAGGAGCGCTTCTAGAGAAAATCCAGTGGACGGGTAAAACATTTTTATATCCGTCTCTAAACAATTTTGATCTCTCAACAAAGAGCTTCGGGTGCCTGCGTGATAGTCAGGCCTTGCTTATGAAACTCACTAGTGACAAGCCCACGGTGGGCACTCCTCCAATGCATAGGTTCCAAGCAGGAGCGCTTCTAGAGAAAATCCAGTGGACGGGTAAAACATATTTATATCCGTCTCTAAACAATTTTGATCTCTCAACAACGAGCTTCGGTGCCTGCGTCATAGTCAGGCCTTTCTTATGAAACTCACTAGTGACAAGCCCACGGTGGGCACTCCTCCAATGCATAGGTTCCAAGCAGGAGCGCTTCTAGAGAAAATCCAGTGGACGGGTAAAACATTTTTATATCCGTCTCTAAACAATTTTGATCTCTCAACAACGAGCTTCGGGTGCCTGTGTGATAGTCAGGCCTTGCTTATGAAACTCACTAGTGACAAGCCCACGGTGGGCACTCCTCCAATGCATAGGTTCCAAGCAGGAGCCCTTCTAGAGAAAATCCAGTGGACGGGTAAAACATTTTTATATCCGTCTCTAAACAATTTTGATCCCTCAACAACATAGGTTCCAAGCAGGAGCGCTTCTAGAGAAAATCCAGTGGACGGGTAAAACATTTTTATATCCGTCTCTAAACAATTTTGATCTCTCAACAACGAGCTTCGGGTTCCTGCGTGATAGTCAGGCCTTGCTTATGAAACTCACTAGTGACAAGCCCACGGTGGGCACTCCTCCAATGCATAGGTTCCAAGCAGGAGCACTTCTAACGAAAATCCAGTGGACGGGTAAAACATTTTTATATCCGTCTCTAAACAATTTTGATCTCTAAACAACGAGCTTCGGGTGCCTGCGTGATAGTCAGGCCTTGCTTATGAAACTCACTAGTGACAAGCCCACAGTGGGCACTCCTCCAATGCATAGGTTCCAAGCAGGAGCGCTTCTAGAGAAAATCCAGTGGACGGGTAAAACATTTTTATATCCGTCTCTAAACAATTTTGATCTCTCAACAAAGAGCTTCGGATGCCTGCGTGATAGTCAGGCCTTGCTTATGAAACTCACTAGTGACAAGCCCACGGTGGGCACTCTTCCAATGCATAGGTTCCAAGCAGGAGCGCTTGTAACGAAAATCCAGTGGACGGGTAAAACATTTTTATATCCGTCTCTAAACAATTTTGATCTCTCAACAACGAGCTTCGCGTGCCTGCGTGATAGTCAGGCCTTGCTTATGAAACTCACTAGTGACAAGCCCACGGTGGGCACTCCTCCAATGCATAGGTTCCAAGCAGGATCGCTTCTAGAGAAAATCCAGTGGACGGGTAAAACATTTTTATATCCGTCTCTAAACAATTTTCATCTCTCAACAACGAGCTTCGGGTGCCTGCGTGATAGTCAGGCCTTGCTTATGAAACTCACTAGTGACAAGCCCACGGTGGGCACTCCTCCAATGCATAGGTTCCAAGCAGGAGCGCTTCTAGAGAAAATCCAGTGGACGGGTAAAACATTTTTATATCCGTCTCTAAACAATTTTGATCTCTCAACAACGAGCTTCGGGTGCCTGCGTGATAGTCAGGCCTTGCTTATGAAACTCACTAGTGACAAGCCCACGGTGGGCACTCCTCCAATGCATAGGTTCCAAGCAGGAGCGCTTCTAGAGAAAATCCAGTGGACGGGTAAACCATTTTTATATCCGTCTCTAAACAATTTTAATCTCTCAACAACGAGCTTCGGGTGCCTGCAGGATAGTCAGGCCTTGCTTATGAAACTCACTAGTGACAAGCCCACGGCGGGCACTCCTCCAATGCATAGGTTCCAAGCAGGAGCGCTTCTAGAGAAAATCCAGTGGACGGGTAAAACATTTTTATATCCGTCTCTAAACAATTTTGATCTCTCAACAACGAGCTTCGGGTGCCTGCGTGATAGTCAGGCCTTGCTTATGAAACTCACTAGTGACAAGCCCACGGTGGGCACTCCTCCAATGCATAGGTTCCAAGCAGGAGCGCTTCTAGAGAAAATCCAGTGGACGGGTAAAACATTTTTATATCCGTCTCTAAACAATTTTGATCTCTCAACAACGAGCTTCGGGTGCCTGCGTGATAGTCAGGCCTTGCTTATGAAACTCACTAGCGACAAGCCCACGGTGGGCACTCCTCCAATGCATAGGTTCCAAGCAGGAGCGCTTCTAGAGAAAATCCAGTGGACGGGTAAAACATTTTTATATCCGTCTCTAAACAATTTTGATCTCTCAACAACGAGCTTCGGGTGCCTGTGTGATAGTCAGGCCTTGCTTATGAAACTCACTAGTGAGAAGCCCACGGTGGGCACTCCTCCAATGCATAGGTTCCAAGCAGGAGCCCTTCTAGAGAAAATCCAGTGGACGGGTAAAACATTTTTATATCCGTCTCTAAACAATTTTGATCCCTCAACAACATAGGTTCCAAGCAGGAGCGCTTCTAGAGAAAATCCAGTGGACGGGTAAAACATTTTTATATCCGTCTCTAAACAATTTTGATCTCTCAACAACGAGCTTCGGGTTCCTGCGTGATAGTCAGGCCTTGCTTATGAAACTCACTAGTGACAAGCCCACGGTGGGCACTCCTCCAATGCATAGGTTCCAAGCAGGAGCACTTCTAACGAAAATCCAGTGGACGGGTAAAACATTTTTATATCCGTCTCTAAACAATTTTGATCTCTAAACAACGAGCTTCGGGTGCCTGCGTGATAGTCAGGCCTTGCTTATGAAACTCACTAGTGACAAGCCCACGGTGGGCACTCCTCCAATGCATAGGTTCCAAGCAGGAGCGCTTCTAGAGAAAATCCAGTGGACGGGTAAAACATTTTTATATCCGTCTCTAAACAATTTTGATCTCTCAACAAAGAGCTTCGGATGCCTGCGTGATAGTCAGGCCTTGCTTATGAAACTCACTAGTGACAAGCCCACGGTGGGCACTCTTCCAATGCATAGGTTCCAAGCAGGAGCGCTTCTAACGAAAATCCAGTGGACGGGTAAAACATTTTTATATCCGTCTCTAAACAATTTTGATCTCTCAACAACGAGCTTCGCGTGCCTGCGTGATAGTCAGGCCTTGCTTATGAAACTCACTAGAGACAAGCCCACGGTGGGCACTCCTCCAATGCATAGGTTCCAAGCAGGATCGCTTCTAGAGAAAATCCAGTGGACGGGTAAAACATTTTTATATCCGTCTCTAAACAATTTTCATCTCTCAACAACGAGCTTCGGGTGCCTGCGTGATAGTCAGGCCTTGCTTATGAAACTCACTAGTGACAAGCCCACGGTGGGCACTCCTCCAATGCATAGGTTCCAAGCAGGAGCGCTTCTAGAGAAAATCCAGTGGACGGGTAAAACATTTTATATCCGTCTCTAAACAATTTTGATCTCTCAACAACGAGCTTCGGGTGCCTGCGTGATAGTCAGGCCTTGCTTATGAAACTCACTAGTGACAAGCCCACGGTGGGCACTCCTCCAATGCATAGGTTCCAAGCAGGAGCGCTTCTAGAGAAAATCCAGTGGACGGGTAAACCATTTTTATATCCGTCTCTAAACAATTTTAATCTCTCAACAACGAGCTTCGGGTGCCTGCAGGATAGTCAGGCCTTGCTTATGAAACTCACTAGTGACAAGCCCACGGCGGGCACTCCTCCAATGCATAGGTTCCAAGCAGGAGCGTTTCTAGAGAAAATCCAGTGGACGGGTAAAACATTTTTATATCCGTCTCTAAACAATTTTGATCTCTCAACAACGAGCTTCGGGTGCCTGCGTGATAGTCAGGCCTTGCTTATGAAACTCACTAGTGACAAGCCCACGGTGGGCACTCCTCCAATGCATAGGTTCCAAGCAGGAGCGCTTCTAGAGAAAATCCAGTGGACGGGTAAAACATTTTTATATCCGTCTCTAAACAATTTTGATCTCTCAACAACGAGCTTCGGGTGCCTGCGTGATAGTCAGGCCTTGCTTATGAAACTCACTAGCGACAAGCCCACGGTGGGCACTCCTCCAATGCATAGGTTCCAAGCAGGAGCGCTTCTAGAGAAAATCCAGTGGACGGGTAAACCATTTTTATATCCGTCTCTAAACAATTTTGATCTCTCAACAACGAGCTTCGGGTGCCTGCGTGATAGTCAGGCCTTGCTTATGAAACTCACTAGTGACAAGCCCACGGTGGGCACTCCTCCAATGCATAGGTTCCAAGCAGGAGCGCTTCTAGAGAAAATCCAGTGGACGGGTAAAACATTTTTATATCCGTCTCTAAACAATTTTGATCTCTCAACAACGAGCTTTGGGTGCCTGCGTGATAGTCAGGCCTTGCTTATGAAACTCACTAGTGACAAGCCCACGGTGGGCACTCCTCCAATGCATAGGTTCCAAGCAGGAGCGCTTCTCGAGAAAATCCAGTGGACGGGTAAAACATTTTTATATCCGTCTCTAAACAATTTTGATCTCTCAACAACGAGCTTCGGGTGCCTGTGTGATAGTCAGGCCTTGCTTATGAAACTCACTAGTGACAAGCCCACGGTGGGCACTCCTCCAATGCATAGGTTCCAAGCAGGAGCGCTTCTAGAGAAAATCCAGTGGACGGGTAAAACATTTTTATATCCGTCTCTAAACAATTTTGATCTCTCAACAACGAGCTTCGGGTGCCTGCGTGATAGTCAGGCCTTGCTTATGAAACTCACTAGTGACAAGCCCACGGTGGCACTCCTCCAATGCATAGGTTCCAAGCAGGAGCGCTTCTAGAGAAAATCCAGTGGACGGGTAAAACATTTTTATATCCGTCTCTAAACAATTTTGATCTCTCAACAACGAGCTTCGGGTGCCTGTGTGATAGTCAGGCCTTGCTTATGAAACTCACTAGTGACAAGCCCACGGTGGGCACTCCTCCAATGCATAGGTTCCAAGCAGGAGCGCTTCTAGAGAAAATCCAGTGGACGGGTAAAACATTTTTATATCCGTCTCTAAACAATTTTGATCTCTCAACAACGAGCTTCGGGTGCCTGCGTGATAGTCAGGCCTTGCTTATGAAACTCACTAGTGAGAAGCCCACGGTGGGCACTCCTCCAATGCATAGGTTCCAAGCAGGAGCGCTTCTAGAGAAAATCCAGTGGACGGGTAAAACATTTTTATATCCGTCTCTAAACAATTTTGATCTCTCAACAACGAGCTTCGGGTTCCTGCATGATAGTCAGGCCTTGCTTATGAAACTCACCAGTGACAAGCCCACGGTGGGCACTCCTCCAATGCATAGGTTCCAAGCAGGAGCGCTTCTAACGAAAATCCAGTGGACGGGTAAAACATTTTTATATCCGTCTCTAAACAATTTTGATCTCTCAACAACGAGCTTCGGGTGCCTGCGTGATAGTCAGGCCTTGCTTATGAAACTCACTAGTGACAAACCCACGGCGGGCACTCCTCCAATGCATAGGTTCCAAGCAGGAGCGCTTCTAACGAAAATCCAGTGGACGGGTAAAACATTTTTATATCCGTCTCTAAACAATTTTGATCTCTCAACAACGAGCTTCGGGTGCCTGCGTGATAGTCAGGCCTTGCTTATGAAACTCACTAGTGACAAGCCCACGGTGGGCACTCCTCCAATGCATAGGTTCCAAGCAGGAGCGCTTCTAGAGAAAATCCAGTGGACGGGTAAAACATTTTTATATCCGTCTCTAAACAATTTTGAACTCTCAACAACGAGCTTCGGGTGCCTGCGTGATAGTCAGGCCTTGCTTATGAAACTTACTAGTGACAAGCCCACGGTGGGCACTCCTCCAATGCATAGGTTCCAAGCAGGAGCGCTTCTAACGAAAATCCAGTGGACGGGTAAAACATTTTTATATCCGTCTCTAAACAATTTTGATCTCTCAACAACGAGCTTCGGGTGCCTGCGTGATAGTCAGGCTTTGCTTATGAAACTCACTAGTGACAAGCCCACGGTGGGCACTCCTCCAATGCATAGGTTCCAAGCAATAGCGCTTCTAGAGAAAATCCAGTGGACGGGTAAAACATTTTTATATCCGTCTCTAAACAATTTTGATCTCTCAACAACGAGCTTCGGGTGCCTGCGTGATAGTCAGGCCTTGCTTATGAAACTCACTAGTGACAAGCCCACGGTGGGCACTCCTCCAATGCATAGGTTCCAAGCAGGAGCGCTTCTAGAGAAAATCCAGTGGACGGGTAAAACATTTTTATATCCGTCTCTAAACGAGTAGAGCACGATTCGGGCGCACAAGTCGGATGGGGTTACATCTGTGCCATAGGTTAACTTCTTGAACCCTTTGTCGAAAGATATAATATTCGATGAGAAATCGGAGGTCTTTAGTTCCAAGACTTGCGCAATGTCTGGATTTTCGGCTAAGCCTTCGTCTGACAGTCCGGACAATAATGGGAGCATTCCTCCATCTACATCTGCAAGATCTAGTTGAGTATGCGCAATCGTGTATGACATGGCAGTGGTCACTTTCCCATGAGACGAGGAAGAACTGGCCGTGGTGTAGTGGTCCACTTTGGGCAATCCATCTCCGAAGGTCTTCATATTCTTCATGGTTTCTCCAGACGAGAACGAAGTCGATATAGTAGCGCCTATTTCGTTCAGTGGCACTTTGCAGTCTTTCCAGGATTGGTTCCAAATATTCGGATCTGCTTTGCTCAAAACTGCTTCCAGGAACCGATTCATCCAATCCTTCATAGCCGTCTGGTCTTCCGGACTGTCTTTGGTCACTCGGTCTATTTCCTCCATCAGAATGTGTGTTGTTTGTTCTGTAGGATACGTCGAAAGCACTCTCCATGTTTTGAAAATCAAGAGATTCATTACATCCGGATCCATTATGCATCTGGAAATACAAAAAAAAAAAAAAAAAAAAATTAATATTAATGAAAAATATACTTACAACAATCTTTGTACACAAAACTTCAACTGGTCTTCCGGTAGTATTCCACAGTTCAAACAATCCGTTTCCGGTAGATCATCATCGTCCTCATCACTAGAATCATGTTATGGACACGTATGAGCTGCTTTACCAAACATAAGTCTACACTGTCTGTAATTCAAACAATAAAATAATGGTGCGCGTCTGCATAGATGACACCAATATTCTATGTCCCCCAAACATCTCAGCACTTCATCATTATCCACAGTAAAACGATGTTGATATACCTTTCTTATTGTAACAATAACTTCTGTATACTTTTTATGTTTTGTATACATCCAGTTTTTAACACACGGAAAACATAAACGTAATTTAATTAAATGCTCTGTAATAGGACACTCGTATGCATAATATGTATAAACAAAATGAATAAATACTGGTAAATTTTTCTTTAATTCTCTTTGCGGTCCGTTAAACAGATACGTTTGAAAATATTCTTCTGTATGTGAACCTGCCTGAATACGTCTATTTAATTGTAAGTCTTTAAATTCCCAAAACATAATATCTCCTTCATCGTATTCAGGCAATTCAATATAATTTTTAGATTCTAACAATAAATCTCGAAATCATAATTTAGGCAATTTAAACAGTCTGTTATCATATCTACAAATACAACCCATAAGCAAAAATATACGTCTAATACACAATTGAAATAATGAACACGGAATCATTCTTACCGACTGCTTACTCCAACAACACTTCAGCAGATATATCCAGTGTTGTAGATGAAGAGCGAATGGTTAGAATGCCTTAAACAACTCTTATTTATATCAAAAACGCACGTTGCAAACAACACGCGTGAGATCCTTATCCCGTGAGGTGATACCCTTCTGGAAAATCCACACTTAACCTATCGCCTACATCTGACTTGTCATTGTAATTTGATCGACTTGTTTTTCTGTATATTACTTACGCATACAACATTCTCGAACTTTAAGCTGGATGCTTGCCGAATTGAAAATAACTTTTCAATTGCCCTACTACGTCACAACAACGCACGCGCGAAGTCCGAAGGGGTGTGTCCGCTGATCACGTGATTTTTCAGCCGGCCGGTCGACGTCTTTAGACTATCATGACCTTAGGCCATATCATGACCTTAGGCCATAACAACGAGCTTCGGGTGCCTGCGTGATAGTCAGGCCTTGCTTATGAAACTCACTAGTGACAAGCCCACGGTGGGCACTCCTCCAATGCATAGGTTCCAAGCAGGAGCGCTTCTAGAGAAAATCCAGTGGACGGGTAAAACATTTTTATATCCGTCTCTAAACAATTTTGATCTCTCAACAACGAGCTTCGGGTGCCTGCGTGATAGTCAGGCCTTGCTTATGAAACTCACTAGTGACAAGCCCACGGTGGGCACTCCTCCAATGCATAGGTTCCAAGCAGGAGCGCTTCTAACGAAAATCCAGTGGACGGGTAAAACATTTTTATATCCGTCTCTAAACAATTTTGATCTCTCAACAACGAGCTTCGGGTGCCTGCGTGATAGTCAGGCCTTGCTTATGAAACTCACTAGTGACAAGCCCACGGTGGGCACTCCTCCTATGCACAGGTTTCAAGCAGGAGCGCTTCTAGAGAAAATCCAGTGGACGGGTAAAACATTTTTATATCCGTCTCTAAACAATTTTGATCTCTCAACAACGAGCTTCGGGTGCCTGCGTGATAGTCAGGCCTTGCTTATGAAACTCACTAGTGACAAGCCTACGGTGGGCACTCCTCCAATGCATAGGTTCCAAGCAGGAGCGCTTCCAGAGAAAATCCAGTGGACGGGTAAAACATTTTTATATCCGTCTCTAAACAATTTTGATCTCTCAACAACGATGAGCTTCGGGTGCCTGCGTGATAGTCAGGCCTTGCTTATGAAACTCACTAGTGACAAGCCCACGGTGGGCACTCCTCCAATGCATAGGTTCCAAGCAGGAGCGCTTCTAGAGAAAATCCAGTGGACGGGTAAAACATTTTTATATCCGTCTCTAAACAATTTTGATTTAATATAAGGAGGGACAGAGGTTCACACTTTCATGATACATAATGTATCTCTCGAAATATTTAATTTTAAAAATAATTTTGTATTTTTTGCTACTGATATTAATAACACTGAATGATACTGGAAATTTATGACAAACATGAAATTCTAGGGGCGGGGGAGGCATACCCCACCTTGTCCATAACAATCGTCCTCTACAGTGCTACAGTGCCTAGAATAAACAGTGTGGCTTAAAAGACTGCTAAAAAATTTAAGCTTCCTAGATGACGCTGCGATCGAATTTTTTGCTCAATTCGAAGAGCTGATTGGCATTTCCCAGTTTCGCCTGCTCAATCACGGGATCAAAGCACATAATTAACCAATAGGGAGTTTTTCAAGCGATAAACTCGATCGCACTGCCCCTTGGTGAGAGGCTTAATTTTTAACCCCGTAACGCGCGCTGTCCTGGCTGCGAGGACGCAAAACTTAAGATCCACCAGCAAAATTCATCCCGGAAATCTTTTAGCAAAAATTTACATTTATAACAAAGCAGGAAAGGCCAGTTTTTTAAACTTTAAAATTAAAAATTTCTTTTAGTTTAATTTAGTTCATGAATTCCGGTGGGAGATATAATTTAAATAATACGAATTGTCTTGCGCCGCAAAGGGTTAAGGCACTGATTTGCTGGTCGCTTTCCACACTATGTATTCTAGGCGCTGTAACAGTGCCAAACACGTAAAACTGCCTTTAATTCTTACAAAACACACAATATAGATTAATGTCAAGACTGACGTTATTATATGTTGCTTAATACATCCTTATTATAGATTATTACAGATAATATTCTTATTACATATATTAAGCTACTCACTGGTGACAACATTGATGTCTGGCACATGCTCGACGGAAAGGTTAGCTGTTAGTGTACTCCTCTCGAATTCCTCTTTCAGTAGACGTTTCCGTAAAGCCGAGCCACACAAGCGATAAATTCCAACAATATCTAGTCCTCGACGTTCTACTTCCTCTGTGCACCTGAAAAATGTATAAATTACCATTAAATAATTTTAATAATAACTTCAAAATTAATATAACGATTTGTTTTATTGTTTTATTTATATTTATTATAACAAGTTACAAAAAAAAAAAAAAAAAAAAAAAAAAATTATACATACTCATATATACTATTGGCAGTAAAATTATTCGAGCGCTAGCAATAATTCCTCTGTAAAAAATGTACACTTAATACTGTTTTGTTAAAAAAATTCTTGTCGAATCATGTTCTTAGACTGAGTAAGAACATGACTCGACAAGGATTTATTTAACAAAAAATCCTTAAGTGTACTTTTTTTAACATAGGAATTATTGCTAGCGTTCGAATAATTTTGTTGCCGACTGTATATATATATATATATATATATATAATGTTCACATGAAATAAAAGCTATTTTGAAAGAAAAATATAAGTTTTGCATAATTAAGTTTACACATTAATAAGTATATATTTATAAAGCATTCAGCTTACGCTAATGATGTTTTGAAAATATACTTTTACCAGACGTAATAATTTACAAAAAAGCAGTTGAAGTATATATATATATATATATATATATATATACCTATAAATTATACAGTGTGGCGAAAATCCGTAATTTCCAAAACTAGTATTTTAGAAACATATTTTTTGTTGCATTTTTCTGCGATGAAATACGTACAGTCGGCAGCAAAATTATTTGAGCGCTAGCAATAATCCCGGTCTAAAAATGTACACTTAATACTGCTTTGTTAAATAAATCCTTGTTGTGTCATGTTCTTAGTCAGTGTAAGAGCATGATTCGACGAGGATTTATTTAACAAAACAGTATTAAGTGTACTTTTTGACATCGGAATTACTGGCTAGTGCTCGGATATAGAGATGCAACGAACAATGATTTGGCCGAATAACCGAATACCAATTAATCGGCCAAATTATAGCCGAATATTCGGCCGACAAATAATGAACTCATTTTTGCGTAAAAACATATTATAGTATGCACTATATGCTCATTTCTTGTTTTCATAACTAAAATGTATTATTTTCTTTTTAAAAAGTTATTTTTATGCAATTTTTTAATTTTTAAAACCATTATTTGATTCTGAAAAAAATATTCGGCTATGTTAGGCTTAAAAATTGCCTCAATAATAATAATAATTCTTTTCAAAAGTTTCTTATGAGGTACTGTCTAGTCATATTTTAATAGATATTATGTATATGGTTGTTACACTTTAAAATTGTACTAGATAAAAAAATTTCAACCTTCAAATGAAAGAATATATATGAGGAGCAAACATTCAAACCGTGTTTTCTCCAAAAATAAAAAAAAATGAGTCAGCGATTTTTCTGTAAACTCAACATTAAATAGCACAAAATTATACTATTATATTAAACCAAAATAATTTTTATCATATTATAAATGCGCTTAGAAAGTTAGGGTTTCAATCAAACAGTGTTTCCTCCAGAGCCTGTTTTCAGTCAAACTGTGATTTCTCCAGCCAACCAGTCAGTACTGCTCTTTTTGGTCGCGTGACTCGTACATGTACCAGCTTTTTATGTTTGTTTTTTCGTTAGTTCTATCTTGTTTTCTTCATTTTAGAGGAGTGTACTTTATTATTATTATTATTTATTATTTTTTTTCAAATGGAAGAATTAATAGATGGTGTATTAGTGAGTACTTCTAATTATAGAACTAGAAAAATACAGAGAATTGGTGGAAAAAGAAAAGAAGCGAAAAAGAAACGATATTCAGCACCTTTAGATAACAACATTTATGCTCCATGCAAACATTCTATTAATAAATACTTTTTCATGCACTGATGTTAGACCTAATGACGTTAAGAAGTTTCGGGATAGACTTTACGAAATTCCGGACAAACAGCGACAAGATTGTATTATAGCCCCATTGGTTGTTACAAAAAATGTAACTCGACGTAGACCTAATAACCCAACCCAACCCCCATCCCCCCCCCAAAAAAAAAAAAAAAAAAAAAAAAAAAAAAAAACGCAATTATCTGGTTTACAGCATGCATTTTCTGCTTCTTATTTTATTACTAGTAGCAGTGGTAGGAGAATTCCTGTGTGTAAAAACAATTTCATGGCTATAACTAAAATAGGTCGTACAATGCTAGCCAATATTGTTACTAAGGTACATGCTGGTGAACCTATTGTGGAAAAGAGAGCAGGGGATAGAAAAAGCCACTTAAGCATTAATAATAATAAAAAAAAAAACAAGGTAAGAGAATTCATCTTAAACTTAAAGGCATCAGAATGACATAGACAAACTTTTACAATTGATGTATGGTGAAGAGTGAAAAAATCAGCCTGTTTTTAAATGGTATAAAGATATCATTACTAATAACTTTCATGTAGAATATGAAGAAACAGAGGAAGCATGAAATTGCTTAAGTGAAGATATTGGTTTAAAAATTTAAATTTCAAATTGGCTTAAAAATTTTAGTTCTTCCCTACAATTTCCATGATGATTTTTCACGCGTAAATATTTAATTTAACTTTATAATTACATAACAAAATCTGTTCTGTTAATTACATTAAGAATGTTATTTCATCAATATTCGAGCTACATACTTTTTCATTCAAAAAATGTTTTGGCCACATTGGAAACATTCGAAACATGTTTTCTCCTCTGTGTTTCGGTCAAAACATGCTTTCTCCACATTGGAAACATTCAAAACATGTTTTCTCCTCTGTGTTTCGGTCAAAACATGCTTTCTCCAAATTTCAAATACATTTTTCTAATTAACTCTAAGTTTATTAGGTAAAGTAGGCCTACAGATCTTCCTAGTAACCAATAATACAACTAAACAAATGATAATTAGGGTCTAAGAAGGGTTATTTTTTAATTTATCAGTTTTTTGTGTTTTCTGAAAAATTGCATTTGAAGGAGAAAACACGGTTTGAATGTTTGCTCCTCATATATATTTCTATGTCAGCTCTATTAAGAAGCGTATAGTGAATATATTCAGATTCAGAGGAAAGAAAGATCTGTAAAGAAAAGCAAAATAGACACATATTAAAATATTGAATGCATAGTATTTTAGGTAGTAAGTACTCCTGTACAGTTACATTTTAATGAATGTGTACATTTCAATGATGTTTTAGGAAATATGTAAAATATGCATATGATGTGCTAATTAAAAGAATTTAGTAATTTATATTTTCTTCATTATTCAATTAGAAATAGTTACATAAAAATAAAATAAAAAACTTAAATTATATTTAATTTTTAAATGTATTTTATGCCCCCCCCCCCCAAAAAAAAAAAAAAAGAAAAGTAAATAATAATAATAATGATTCATTAAACCTAAGCATATAGTATATGACTTTAATATCTATGTTATACATGGAATGCATCTATATTTATTATATATATTTATATTCTTTATTGGTATAGTTAAAAAGATCACTGGAAGGATTTATTATTATTATTATTAAATAATGCAGGATAAATATTAAATTTTTCATTATGCTTTGAAAAAAATCAGAATTTGCTTGTACGGTTCAGTTGGGACAATTTTGAATAGATCAAATTTAAATTTAACAGATTATGTTAGCTTACTACAGATATATGTTTTGCACTTATTGATATAGCATAAAAGTTTTTGCATAATCCTCACATTAAAATGGTATGATGAAATCCATTCAAGGTATGAAAATTAGAGGGGGAGGGGAATGTTAGTTAATTTAAAAAAAATTTTCACTATACATGACGAATATAAATTCTAAAAAAAAAAAAAAAAAAAAAAATATTGTGTAATATAATGTTTTTATTTATATTGTGTAAATATAAATAAAAACATTTCTTACAGTATTATTCGGCCTGGGCAGAATAGTAGACTTGATATTCGACTGACAAGTCAAATAGGCTGAATATTTAGCTTTGGCCGAATAATCGTTGCATCTTTACTCGGATACTTTTGCTGCCGACTGCACACTTGTAAGCATTTTGTTGGAGATATTTCAGAAGGGGCAGGGCATCGTGAATGCGAATTGCATATAATACGGAGAGCACGACCAAGTATGATCACAGAGCACTGGGCCCTCCGTGGCCGAGTGGTTACGTCACTACACTGCTAATCGCCTTCGAGCGTAGGAAAGCGGGTTCGATTCCCGCACTGGCCCTGGGTGTTTTTAATTTCTTCGTATTGCAATTCTGTCATGTGCTATCTGTAATTATCTGATGAAGATTTACAAGTGGACTATGAGCCAAGCATACAAATCTAATGTATATGTTATCACGAGCATTTATTTATTTACTTTTTCTAGTGAGAATATCTTTTAGTAACATTTTTGGAATCATTTAGTATTTTTTTATTCACCTTTGATCTGTGGCGGAATGGTTAGTGTCTTTTGTTCTCAAGTACTGGGTTCGGTACCCGATTCGAACATTGATGTTCACAGCGGTTGGAATCCACTTTAAGCCGTACATGCTTATCAATTGAACGTTAACGTGTAAAAAGTAATCGTTGAGCAATAATCCAAACCCAAACCTGGTTGGACTATAAAGTAATCACATTCAATTCAATCAGCTTGAGTGAATCAGTTGAGTTGAGAACGAATCAGCTTAACTAGCTGTTCGTTTGAGGTATTTTTGACCTATGTTTAGTGGACTTGTTGCTGTAATGTTTGTTTGATTGCAGTCTAATTGCGCAAATCGACGGTGATTTTTTTTTTTTTTTCAAGGTGAAGTGTTTGTTTGCTGTATTTTTGGATGCTCATTAAGTAAAAACTGTTCAGAAATTTCCCTCACGTACAGTATTGGCAAAAAATGGGATTTTTTGAGCTTAAAGTTCTACTTTTTCAACTCTCATCTAAGTTATTTTCCAGAAAATCTGTATGATGTGAGTGAAGAACAAGGAGAGCTACTTCATCAAGGCATCAAAGAAATAAAAAGCAGGTGTCAGGGACGATAGAGTGTTAATATGTTAGTAAATTATTGATGGATTCTGCCAAGAGAATCCTCCTCTCCCACAATGCCCTCAAGCCGTGCACTAGGTAAAATGCTTTAAAGGAAGCTTCGATGTAAAGAAACACATTTAACAGTTAATGTGTAAATAATAGCCTATTTTATTGCATTTTATACATAAATTGTTTTAAATTTATTATAGACCCTGTGTGAATTCATTCTATTTTCATCTTTACTTGGTGAAAATTCCTTAAGCGATAGGAAGAAATGAAAATAATTTCTGAATTCAGCTTATAAAAACACATTAGAGACATCCAGAGGGAAAATTTTTTGAAAAGTTCGATGTTACAGACCTGTGTTATTTGAGCATACTTGCCAACATCCTAATTAATATTCCGTAGTGTTGTTAGCCTCACCTTTTTTTTTTTTTTTTTTTTTTTTTTTTCACGCCAGTAAATTTACAGAGTAATATTCTTTATTCTTCAAGGGCATTTACGCTTAAATAAGAAGAGAAATTCTCTAAAAAGATACTGGTGTGAAAAAGAAGGCGAAGCTAACAATATATTAATTAGCATGTTGGCAAGTATATTTGAGTGATAGTATTTGATGTTTCTTTGAATTTTTTTTCTCCAAAAACTGTTTCTATTGACTTTAAGTTAGCGTTAACTAAAATGTTGAAACAGCTCCGTAAAGTTTTGAATATGAATTCTGAATAGTTCTGTATATAAAAGATTAACAACACAGTTTATCTCAAATGATTACCTCTTTATAATAAGCGGTACACCATATCCAGAATCTTCCCTTACAAGCACTGTTTCCAGGTCTACGCCAAAGACACCGTCGTCAGTGGGTGCAGGAAGTCTCTGAAAACACTGAGCTGGACCCTTGAAGCGTAGTTTCAGGTACAGAGTACCCCGCGGCTCAAGCTTTAGAGCTAACGAGTGAACCGGAGACTCTCGAAGAAGCGCCGATAAATGAAGCACGCCTTTGTAGCACAGCTTGTGTCGAAACCTAAAAATCGAAATTATTTATTCGTTTTACATTGTTACATACATATATATTTTTATTATATGTGTGTTAATGCATATAATAAAACTTAGAGCGCAAAATGTTCCAGAAACGTTCATATAACATTCCCATACAGCACAAAATGTTTCAGTTATGTTGCAAAAAACTTACAATCTTTCAAAAACGTAACCATAGTGTACTGCCTTCCGCGTGGTTCGGAAACTTGGCAAAAATTCAAGCGGTAGACAGCGCCACTTAAAAGTGGGATTTGATATGCATAAAAGGCGAATAGAATCGAAGAAACGTCGATTGTATATACCAAATATCACTTTTTAAAATTATTGGGGACAGTTAAATAAAAACGTCGTGCAATCTGTACCAGGTGGCGCTGTGGACCGCTTGAACTGTTGCCAAGTTTCCGAGCCACGCGGAAGGCATCTCCTATATTTAAATATGATCTTTGATATCTTTATGAAATATTCGCCCTTTTCCATATTCTATCTGTTAAGTAATTGAAACGTTTCTGTTACGTACCTGATTTTTTGTTACGATCGCGGACATTTCTACGTTTTTTAAACTAATTGAAAAGCAAACTGAACGTTTCAAAACGTTTCTGAAATATTTAATGTTTCGATGTTATATGATTGTTACGTTTCTGCAACATTCTGTGCTGTTAAGGATTGCATATATTTCAGAAACGTTTCGAAACGTGCAATTTGCTTTTCGATTAGTTTAAAAAACGTAGGAATATCTGTGATCGTAACAAAAAAGGGGATACGTAAAGTAACAGAACGTTTCAACCACTTAACAGATAGAACATAAAAAAAAGACGAATGTTTCAGAAAGGTATTAGAGAGTATTTTTAAACGTGTTACGATAATGAAAGATTGTAAGTTTTTGCAACATAAATGAAACATTCTGTGCTGCAAGGGTAGGAATGTTTTAGATTTAGGGTGAAGTGGGGTAAGTGTATCAAAAATTAAGAAAAATGATTTTATTTGTTTCTGTAATATCCTTTATTAGATCATAACCTCCTAAACTAGATGCCTGTCGCGTGGCTCTGAAACTTGGCAACAGTTCAAGCGATAGACAACGCCTCCTGGTACAGATTGTGCGACTTTTTTATTCAAATGTCACCAATAATTTTAAGAAGTGATATATGATATATATAATCGCCTTTTATGTATATCAAATCCCACTTTTAAAAATGTTTGGTGGCTGTTGAATAAAAATGTCTCGCAATCTGTACCAGGTGGCGCTGTCTACTGCTTGAACTGTTGCCAAGTTTCTGAGCAACGCGGAAGGCATCTAGTTTAGGAGTTTAGGGTTAAATTATATCTCAGACTTGTATGCCTCAGAATGTTTCAGAATGACTCAGAATGCCTCAGAATGTTTGTCCCGTTGTTTGGAAGCAATTGTAACCTAGACCTAATGTAGCCATATGCAGTACATTAAGAAATATTAAAGATAAGAGAGACACTTTGTGCTGGAATATTAAAAGGAAGTAAAAACAACGCCAAATGAGTACAACTGAAGAAAAATTGCTGACTAGTAGAAGGCCGTTTTTCGGAGATTCCAAAGTTTCGTCCTCAGTACTAAAAGAAAAAGAAATAAAACCTAAGTCCAGGTCTTGAACCATAGGTGGACCATTTCACACCAGTAGGGGTGAAAGTGGTCAGAATCTTCTGTACCACAATTATCATTATTTTTTTTAAAGAAAAAATTAAGTGTATTTTTACTTTAATATCTTTTGATTAATAAGAATAGAGATTACAAAAAATACCTGTGGAAGAGTTCCGTGAAGTGATGGAATGCTTTCACCCCTGCCCCCCAATGGCGAGCGGTTCGGTTCTGCACTCCAAACTGGTAGATGAGAAGGACCGCGTTCGATTCCTGGTAACACTTGTCGACCTAGCTGTTCAAAATTTTCTTTGGTTTTCTCCGAAAGCCGCGGGAATATGGGCTAGAACGCTTGCTTTATTATAACTGGCCTTAACCCGTTAGTTGTCGCTAGTTGGTCGATTTGCCGCCAATTCCTTCAGCTTTTATTCAACAGCCACCAAAATTTTTTTAAAGTGGCATTTTATATACATAAAAGGCGAATCGACTCGAATAATCGTCGATTATGTATATCAAATGCCACTTCTAAAAATCTTTGGTGGCTTTTGAATAAACACTGAAAAAATGGGCAGCAAATCGACCAACTAGCGAATACTAACGGGTTAACCTCAACACCGCAGATCTTGGACCATGATTGCTTAGCAAGGCTCCGGGGTTTTAACTATTCCATTTCGCTTTCTTAATTCTTTTACTTTGTATCGTGTTTTAAATTCATTTTCTAGTAGTATTGAAGAAGAAGCTTTGTAAATTCCTAAACGCCCTTCTATTAGTTAGCAATTTTCCTTCATTTGTGCTCTTTTAATGTTACTTTATTTTTAAGTAAGAGATATGTAAGTCAAGTTTCTATATAATGAAAACCTTCATGAATCTGGGACTTTCTTAAATTTTTAAAAATCTCAACTTGTTACATAATTACGAACTTTTCCGTACGCTCCTAACTATCATTTTACAGCCTAAAATATTTAACACTCCAACAAAAAATAAAAACAGTTCAGGATATTACATTTCATTGTAAATTAAAAGTCAGAATGCCGGGGAGGCGCTTGGGATAAGTGTAAATACCCTGGTTATACACTAGCTCGACATATGAAATTCCGTGGTAAGTGTAGCTAAATCTGGATAAGTAAACCAAATACCTTAATAAAGAGAACAAATCTGAAGTTATATTCAAAATTTACAAATAAAACTTAGTTTCCTTACTAAAATCTATGGAAATTACTTTACAAGCATACCTGCCAACATTTTAATTTTTTTTATTTTGTCCGGGGCATTTTTAGCCCTGCCTTTATTTTGCACCATTTTATACATAGAATAATGTTGTCCAATATATATGACTCCGATAAAATGCGAAAAAAAAAAAAAAAAAAATATTCTTAAAAAAAGTGGTATGAAATAAAGACGGGACTAAAAATGCTCCGGAATAAATTAAAATGTTAGCAATTCTGTACAAATACCAGTGTCGCCAAATTTAGGGTAGCGTTCCCATTTTTTATAATTTATTCACAATCATTTTTAGCCCCACCTCTTTTGAATACCGGAAATTTTTAAAAATGATTTTCTTCTTGTTTAATCGTTGTCACAGAAATAATCTACTAAATTTCTGGTGTGAAAACAAGGCGGAGCTAAAAATGTTTGTGAATAAATTATAAAAAATGGGAACGCTGCTTTAGGGACTTTTTTTACTTTTTTATTCAATAGCCACCAGGAGGAGTGATATTTGATACACATAATAGACGATTAATCTTCGAAGTAATTAGCCAACCGTTACAGTTAAAATTTAGTGGTGGATATTGAATAAAAAAGTCCCTAAATTTGGCAACTCTGACAAATACAGCAGTGGTAAAACTTCGAAGCTTGCGAGGGGCACTCTGTCGAAGCATAATTGCCATTTTCATTTTCAGGGTGATTATAATTAAAGTTCAAAACGCTATAATTTTAAAACTACCCATCAGAAGGATTTGATATTTTACCAGAACAATCGTCAGGCAACGAAATTTTCTTGATGGGAGGTAAAAAGTAGTTCCTATAGATGGCGCTGTTAGGATAATATCAGGGGAAACGCTTAAATGGACTCATGAAACATAGGAATTTTGTTAGCAACACAATGGAATAGTAGGAACCTTGAAGACAAGAATATGTGTTTAGAGCGGAAACAGTCATAGTGAAAAGAGAAAAAGAGGAGCTTCATGAAACAAATACTTTCCGGATAATGAACGGCACATTTTGGAACTTTTTTTTTCTTTTGCCAAATAAAATTTCATTGCCTCACGATTGCTCTGGTAAAATATCAAATTGCTCTGATGGGTTGTTTTAAAATTATAGCATTTTGAAATCGCAACTCTCGGAGCATTTTCAGCCCGCCTATATTTTGTACCACTCTTTTTGTATAGAATAATTTTCTCCAATATACAGCTACGATGAAATAAGAAAAAAAATAGTGTTAAATAAAAAGTGGTAGGAAATAAAAGTGGGGTTAAAACTGCTATGGAATAAATTTATATGTTGGCAACTCTGTAGTAGGGATAAATGTAAGGAATTTTTCAAACTTCTAAAACTGTCCCCATTTAATATTTCATTTAGTTTCCTAAGCTAAATATAACAAAGAAATGTTCAAACAAATAGAAATAATGACTATTAGGTCCAAATTCTGCTTTTTTGATGAGTTGTAAATCAAAATTATATTTACCTCCTTGTTACACTTACTTCACTCCACTCTTTTTTTTTTTTTTTTTACTTTGTAGGGAGGTGTGGAGGGAGGGGGGGGGGGCTTTACTAAATAGCACTACCGAATTCTGAAATTAGCAGGGATCTTACTCTTCGCCCTTTCATCAGGACACTTTCAGGAAAGAGAAATTTCCGTCTGTTTTGCCACCACTAATATAATGTAGAAATATGTATGGTATTTTTATCGTAATATGTCGTAATTAAATAGGGCAGAATATATTTCATAATAATAGTGGTAGCAATAAAGGCGGAAATTTTGTATCTAGAAGTGTGTCCTGAAAAAGGGGCGGAGAGTACGACCCCTGGAAATTAGTTATTATTTCCAGTATGTTTAGAGATTGAAGAAAAACAAACTCGTGAATCAAAGAAAAGGCTCTTGCATCTGTACGATTGGTCTCAAATATTAATTGGTAAAACAATCGATATCTTTTAAACATTTTTTTTTTTTTTTTTTTTTTTGATATCTCATTTTTTTTACTAAATTCCTGTTTCTTTTTTTTCTACAGCGCGATCGTGCTTCGATAGCACAATAGAATAGCTGCCAATATTTTAATTTATTCCGGAGTAATTTTAGCCCCGCCTCTATTTCGTACCACTTATTTTTTAAAAGTATTTTTTTCTTATTTTATCGAAGTTATGTATTGAAGAAAATTTTTCTATAAATAGAGTGGTGCGAAATAAAGGCGGGGCTAAAAGTACTCCGGAATAAATTTAAATATTGGTAGCTATGCAACAGAAGCGTGATAGCGCTTTGTCATATTTTTGAAAAAACACAAGAGAAGCGCGGTAGCCCTTCGCCACACTCAAACGGTTAAAATCCGCTGAAAATTAGAGACTTTATATAGTTTTTTCTTTTCTTTTTTTTTTTTTAATTACTTAAAAAGTTTTTTCTTTTCTTTCTTTCTTTTTTTTTTTTTTTTTTTTCAGGCCATTTAGCACTGACATTTTAAAATTTGTGGGCAGTCAGTTTTCTAGAAAGATATTAAAACTTCTTCACACACTATAAATTTTAAGTCAGCACAACCGGTTTCGAAAGGTCGTAGCCTTTCTTCATCACGTGCAAACACGTGCTACTGCCTTGGAGGCAAAAGCAAGACTGAAAGCAGGGCAAAATCCAGAGGGGGAGGAGCAACACAGACAACCAATAGGAAGCATCATGCAGGGCAGGACCAATCAGAAAAGAACACACTTACACACACACACACACACAAAAAGGAGGGAAGGAGTAATCAATAAAATTTATTTATTTTATTTATTTTTTATTTATTTTTTGTTTTATTTAATTAATATTATACTATTAAGTAAATTTAATAAAATTTATTTATTGATTTTTTTTTTAATTAGAATTATTTTATTTTAACTAATATTATGTTATAAACATAATGAAGGAAATTATTTAATTGAATTAAACAAATTTTTCCAGGCTGCAGACAGCAAAGGGGAATCAGATTTTTCATTGACAATTTTATCACGATTAAGGTAAATAGCTAAATTTTCCAAAAAATCCAGTTCGGATACGCGTATGGCATGAAAGATAATTTTGGCACTCTTAAAATTAAAACTATGATCAAATTCCCTACTGTGCTTCGCAATAGAAGATTTAGAAATTTCTTGATTAACAACATACCGAGAAAGTTCACGTAAACGACATTCAAGATTTCTTTTTGTTTGACCAATATAAGATAAATCACAGTTATTAGAAGGGACATTATAGATACCCCACTTATGAAGCTCAGGAACAGAGGATTTGGTTGAAGGGAATTGGAATTTATTGACAGGTTTAAAAATAACGTAAAAATTGAAACGCTTCACAACTTTGGCTAATTTAAAACATAAGGGGGGATAAAAAGGCAAGACAACAAGATTATCAGGTTTAATTTTATCATCAATGGAAAGAGTAGAATTATAAGTTGGCCTACTGAACTTTTTGAGAGCTTTATCAATTATAGAGGGTCTAAAACCTCTTTTAATAGCAACAGACTTTAAATAATTGAGTTCTTCTTTAAGAGAAGAAGTATCAGAACAAATTTTAAGGGCACGATACACGTAAGTGTAAAAGGTGCCAATTTTTTGTTTAGCCGGATTTTGTTTAGCCAATTTTCTAACTTCGAAATCCTGTTAGATAATAAGTCGTATATATATATTATCTATATTATAAATTGCTAGCTCACAAATTATATGTATATATATATATATATATATTATAATTTGCGAGCTACAATTTATCCAATTGAAAATTACAATTTTATTGCAAAATGATATTTAATTAAATTAAGGCAGAGGGTTTTTGTAAAAGTAGCTTTACATTTGTTAGTAATATTTCAGTATATTTAAGATCCAAAATAGTTTTTTAATAATATGGTTATTTCCTGTTAATATTAAAATAAACCTATGTGTTTTTGTTAAAATAAGTCTATTACATAATATTATGTAACAGTTTTTAAAACAATCATGTTACAGAAAATACTACTGTTGTATGAAACAGTTACCTAGGATCCCACGTATAGAGTAAGAAAGCAATTTCTCTGTTCTCGACAAGATCTATCTCAAAAACCTCGTCCCAGTCAAAGCTGTGCTCTCCTGTTCTGATAACGGTCCTGGCTTTGTGTACTCGGTCACACTCGATAACACAATACAAGTCCCTAAAGTGATCACTATGAGAGGTGGTTGGCTTCAGTCCTCGCCCAGATAGTAGATGGATCCACAGGAGTCCGCTGAAACCTTTTGGTGCTTGTGGTCCTACGCTTAGAGGAGTGACAACAGGTCGCGGTCTATACTTGCTGTGGAAAAGATGAATTAATAACGTATATTAAAAAAAAAATAATAATAATATGATTAAGCATTTACAGAATGTAAAATCTCATTTGTTTGTACTTGGTGTCAAAATTTAGTGTTGAGAAATTTAGGGACATTTTTTATTCAATTACCACCAAAAATCATATCTGCTAACATCGTCATTAATATTCCGTAGTGTCGTTAGTCCCGCCTTTTTTACCACACCAGTAAATTTTTAGAGTAATAGTCTCCAAATGCAATTACGATTAAATAAGAAAGAAAATACTGTAAAAAAAAAAAAATACTGGTGTGATAAAGAAGGTGGGGCTAACAATACTAAGAAATATTAATTAAGATGTTGGCAGGCATGCAAATAATTTTGAGGAATGATGTTTGACATACATGATAGACAATTAAACTTTGATATGATTAAGCAAACATTACAATTAAAAATTAGTGGCAGATATTGCATTAAAAAAAATCCTTGAAATTGGCCCCTCTGCCAAAACTAGCAACCTACTGTTATGTATATAATTTATTTTATCATGTCTCAGTATTGCTAACTTATAGGAATATTTGCACTTAGTATCCATCACTAATTTTTAACTGTAATGTATGTGTCAGCGTTCCCATCTTTTAGAATTTATTCACGAGCATTTTTAGCCCTGCCTTCTTTTCGCACCAGAAATTTTGTAGATTATTCCTCTTTAATATGTGACAATGATTAAATAAAAAGAAAATCATTTTTCAAAATTTCCGGTATGAAAAAGAGGCGGGGCTAAAAATGCTCGTGAATAAATTATAAAAGTTGTGAACTCTGGTATGTGTAATCGAATATCATGTATATCAAATATTATCCATTCAAAATTAGTGGTAATTATTAAATTAAAAAAGTCCCTATAATTTGGCAGCACTTTCATACCTGTACACACATTGCATCAATGGTTTTTTTTATTGTTTTGTTGATTAACTTAATATACTAAGAAAACATTTATTGAAATATTATTCGAATAAGTAAATTGACAATGAAAGTTATTTAATGTTAAATGCTTACAGTTATTATCATACTTCTTAATAATCTAATAAGTTGCTGTTAATTATTTCTCAGACGTTTTTATTAAGTTAATATTTTATATTTTGTTTTAAGTTCACTGATTGTTTCTAATGCCATCTATAAATACTTTAACCGTTATAGTTGACAACTTAGCACTTTTTCGCTACTTGAAAAATTTAATGTTTTTATTTATTATTATTTATTTTTTTAGTTGACTTCATGAGTGGAAACCGTTACTGTTCGCCGATTAAATAAAATAAATATTTCTATTAAATTTTTCCGGTAGCCATAAAGGGCTAATTTGGCAACTATGTTGACTGTGTAGGTAAGTTAAAATAATGTCTATATTATATAATGCATTGTATCATTCGTAAGATTCAACAAAGAGTTATTTTACTGATACTAAAAAGTTATTTTTCTATTCAAAGGAATTAGATAAATAAAACCTTGAAGTTTTCGAACTTCAGAACTAAGAAAAAAAAAATATATATATATATCTAGCCAAGGGATTTCATACCAAAACAAAGTGTAGCTCCTCAGACCGTTTGTTTACATTCGCTCTCTCGATACTGCGAGTAGAGTATAATGTCTACCTGAAAATTCTTTCCGTTTGAATTTAAAAACCGGCATCAGAAATTTACACTGATATATCTCTCATCGAATGCTCCAGACTATAGTCCATTTCCACAGCAGAGTCACTTCAAGGACACGGAAAGCGGAGAGGGAGATCACGTAATGAATTCCATTCAGTGAGATGTCGTTGTTTCTTCAGTAACCTAGCAACGGACGGGGGGAAGTGAAATCACAGTTCATCTGAGCTTGGCCTTGGGGCGACTGCCTAAAGGAAATAGAGTATAACAGTTATGAATGGTAGCCACTGGCTACCAGATAAATAAAAACTTGTCGCCACTTTTGTACTTTTGGTAGCCAGTTTTATGTACGAATATACCACCGACAAATAAAATTTGCGCATTTTTCTTTTTAAAGAGGATTCCCGAAATATGTGATATTTTTGGGGTCGATTGCCGAAATATGTGATTACTTCGTTTCTATTTTACGAAAATGGCCCTTTTTAAAAACTATTTTTTGAATTACACAATAATTCTGAATATTGTTCTATTACTGAAATATAAAATCATTTCGTTGCTAATTATAAAAATTTACGTTCTGTAACAGAAATAATTTTAGAAATAGGCTGTTATTTCGTCGCAAATCGATAAAATTCAATCTTTTCACAAAGTTATTCACCGAAATACATAAGACATTCGAGGCTCATTATTAAAATGCGTAATCATTTCGTGAAAATTGTAAAAATTTAAGTTTTATAAAGCAAATAATATCCGAAACACAGAATTATTGCGACTGCAATTCAGAAAATTCGCGATTCTTCAAAGCCGTTTGCTGAAATATGTGACACATTTGCGGACTATGGTTGAAATTAGGAAATATTTCCCTGTTCGCTGACAAAATTCACGTTTAATCGCAATCATTTGCCAAAACAAGCTGTTATTTGGCCATTAATCAATAAAATTTACGCGTATTATTATTATTATTATTATTTTCAACTTTCCTTTTTTCTTGGATGGAAAATTGTCGGGATCGATGCTTTCTGAGAATGAGACATTTGTTTTCAGCTTTAGATGCCAAATACGTTCTTTCACCGAAATTTTTTTAACGCGATTCCGTTCAAAGTAAAATAAATAATAATTGTGGGTGAATCCTGATTCCACATTTTTTTTTTTTTTTTTTTTTGAGAGAAATAGCTCCGTAGTCTCTCCTTCCTCCTCGTAGAAATTACGGTGGTTCCGTAGTTCTTGGCAGATATGGCCCATGCTTTTGATAAAAAAAAAAAGAAAGAAAGAAAAGAGAGAGAGAAACCAAATTAAATGGTTGCCACATTCGGCGACTAGGGTTTGAATTTTTGGTTGCCTTTTCCAGTATAATGGAAATGGTCGCCAATTGGTGACTGGCGGCCGCTAATAGCGACATCATTTATGGTTTTATTGACATTATTTCTCTATGTCACGCGATATATTTTTTGTATAAAAATTGCGTAGTAGTTTAATACCATTCTTTGAAATAAAGTGTAGCATTTTTTTCTTTTAAATAAATTACTAGTTAAAATAACTGCTTGAATACATTAACATATGCTCCATAATATTTATAAGAAACTTAAGGCATTTTGTGAAATGGCACATAAATATTGTCTGACAAAACTTCTTTTATGTCACTTTTATAAAAATTCAAATGTACAGAATTTTGCAGTAGACATAATATTTATATTTACAGAAAATTCAGAAGCAAAAATATGAATTTACCTGAAATCCCTGGGATCTAGGCTGACTAAACGGAGTCTGTCCTCCGAAGGTTTGATAGGCGTGGGGTGGGGCACGGTCATCCTACCGTAAACCCCGCCCCCCACTGGCAGTGAATCTTCGCTCGGAGTATGCAGACGCCGTGGGAATGTATAGATACCGCGATATTCTTCCTGAAATGATTTAAAAAAAATATTATTAACGACCATTTATAAATTCGAAATTTATTATTAGTTGTGAAGTCTTTAAGTTTTATGACGATCATGTTCTTTCATAAAATAAATAATGATATATTTCATAATAAAATCATAGTCTTAGTTGTTTTGGCAAAGGTAAATTTTAATTATTCTTAATTTTGTTTATTCTCTCGTCAACCCGTTAGTAGTCGCTAGTTGGTAGTTTCGCCGCCCATCCAGTCAGTGTTTATTCAACAGCCACCAAAAATTTTTCAGAAGTGGCATTTGATATACATGAAAGGCGAATCTACTAGCATAGTCATCGATTATGTATATCAAATGCCACTTTGAAAAGTTTTTGGTGGCTGTTGAATAAACACTTAAGGAATGGGCGGTGAATCGACAAACTAGCGACTACCAACGGGTTAATGTTATTGCTTAAAATCTTTTCTACTAGAATATTAAATAAGCTTTTTATGTTCATTTGATCCTCTATTTATTTTTGGTTTGCATTGGGAAAAATCAAAGTGGAAATATTTCTGTCATTACCAGGCATACTTAAACATGATTGCTAACTATACCGCTCTTTTAACACTACTATTTCTGAAGAAAAGAGTAATAGTATTGGTTTATGATTCTGCAATGATATAAGACGGAGATAATTATCCTGTAATATTAGCATGCCTGCAAACATCCTCATTAATATTCCGTAGTCTCGTTAGTTCCTCCTTTTTTTTTCTTTTTTCATACCAGTAAATTTTTAGAGTAATTTTCTCACAAGGCAATTACGATTAAATAAGGAAAAAAGAAATACAGTTAAGTCTCGTACAACGAAGTGGCAGGAATGACAAATAGATTAAAAGTTTAATTTTTTAACACCACTAAATGTTTAGAGTACCAATCTCTTGTTTCATACACTCGATTTAGTTTATTCTATAAAGCATTATGCTTTGATATAAAATTAGTGGTGTTAAAAAATAAAATTGTAATATTCATGAGGCAAACTTGCACCCGCGTTGTACGAGACTTTACTGTACTGTTAAAAAAAAAAAAAGTATAACAAATAAATAAATATTTGTGTGAAAATAAAGGCGGAGCTAACAATACTGCGGAATATTAATTAGGCTGTTAGCAGGCATGTATTAGTGCAGGGCTCGTAATCCCTGTCTTTTCTTTTTTTTTTTTAAGAACACTTACAAGTATGCAGAATTTCCGTCGTTTTTGCTACCACTATTTTTATATAGTAATCTCTATCCTATTTAATCACGATACATTACTATAAAAATAAGAAAAATATTTCTGTATGACGACAGAGGTAGAAGAAAAAGGCGAAAAATTTTCATATCTGAAAATGTCCTGAAAAAGGTGCGGAGAATATGACCCCTGGTAGCGTTAAAATGTGAGAAAAAATGGCCGGTATGCAATATAATTGCCAAGTAACCTGATTAAGGCGGTAGATTTTTTTCCCATGATTCTTACACCAGTATTTGTCGATTGGAATTTTTACTAGTAAATTTGCCCGATTAATTAAGTAAAAAATTATCATATAAAAATACTGGTGGAAGGATCAGGAAAAATATTTTGTCTGTCGACACTCTGTCTCATTACCATATGTTTAATGCTGGCGAAAGTATTTACTTTTAAGTTTGGGGCTTCCAAAATCTTCAGAATTTTTTTTTAAATAAATTTGTTTAAAACTGCATGGAATGAAATAGAAAGAGGCCAGTTTCAAATCTTAACCCTTTCAGTCGCAGTGTTCCCGCTGATGGAACACCGAATTTTAATTCTCAAGTGCAAATACTCATCCCGGAAATTTTTTAGCAAAAATTTACTTTTATAACATAGCAGAAAAGGCCCTTTTTTTTAACGTGAAAATCTAAAATTTCTTGTATTTTAATTATGTTCCTAAATTCCGGTGGCAGTCTAATTTAAATGATCCGAATTACCTTGCTTCGCAAAGGGTTAATATACTCCGGAATAAATTGAAATGTTGGGATCTATGCAACTTTTACGAGTTTTTGTTGTCGATAATGTTTACTTATAAAGTGATTTCTTTATTAAATTAAATATTATTTGAATTTAATAAGGTTTACTTACAGATGTTTCAAACCGAAAATTTCTCGAAAAGGAACAATGCTAATTTTTTATTTTTTAAATATTTATGATCAGCTATGTGTCTAAAAGCCATTTTTAAAATTAGTTTAGTAATTTTTTAAATAAATTAAAAAGCGAACGTTAAAGGGTTAAAGTCCATTGTTAGCAGGTACAGAATCGTTCAGGGAATCAACACTTAAAAAATTTTAGCTCCAGTAAAATGCTTGTTCATAGAAGACTAGAAAGAACTGACGGAAATTTCACATAACTCATAAAATTCCATTTTTATGAATTGTCATCTGAGATAAAGTTGAAATTCAGGAAAAGTTTCATTTGTTACTTACCTGTCGAATAGTGTCTAGGAGTGACTCGACACTGTGCGCTATCCTTGTGAGAGCCGGGTCCCTCCCTCGTCGGAGACGCTCGTAGATGGCCGAGGTTGAGGGGGCGCGGCTCATCCACGCTTGGTACTCGTTCGATGTGAACACAGTGGGTGATGATCGGCGATATCCAGGAGGAGGGGCTGGAAATGATACATTGGAATTGAGGCAAAAAACGAATGCATTTGATAAGATAATTTTATAATTGAAAATATATCGCATTTTTTGTAAAGATTTCACATCACTGTTTTCGATTACTAATAACTTACTTATTTAATCGAAAGCCCTCTCTGTACATACATATTTTAATTTGTAGTATTATATGATATCCTATGGGAAGATCGAATAATTTAACAATAATATAACACGAGCTAGAAGTAATTTTCTAAATAACATTAAAGATTCTCATATTTGTAACGCGAGGAATTCAACTGTATACATATGTATTTTGTACATTGCATGCATAATAATAAAATACATCAAAAACTGATGTTAGAAAATAACAAACGAAAAACTTTTGAAGCAAACACCATAAATTCAAAAAGCTAGCAACAGTTGTTTCGGCTTGAAATAACAGCAGGACTCTTCATGAGACGAAGAAACTAGGCACTAGTACAGCATCAAAGCAGCAATTCACTTTATTATATCTTATTTTTACTGACATTGAATTATCCATTATTCGTCAAGTGAGAACTATATCGTTATGGGAAGTTAACTCTCTTCCAGTTTGTAATTATATAATCTGGGTCAGAGTTAATATGTTGAGTACATACTTTTTGTTTATTTTATTTTATTTTTTGTATGTTTGCATGTTTATTTAAAATAAATGTTTGATATCCGAAACTAAGCGTTTGTGGATTCAGTCACTGTGAAAAACAATATATAGCTGTATTATTTTTAAGTGTTGGTTTCAATAAGAACGATGTGTAAATTATTATTTATTCTATTATTTTGTTGTCCAATATAGTGCTTGACATAATTATTACATATAATAATACCAAAAATAAAATTTACGAGTTTAAAATTAGAAAGAAAATGCTTACGTATTTTATTTGCTAACATTGATAATAAAATAGTGGAACTCTCAAAATAAAAACTGGATCTTAAAGTTATTGTGATTTTAAAAATAAGATTCATGATAAATGTTTTCATTTGGATGATTGCCAATACAAAATAACAATCTTTATGATACAGAGTGGGAATGCGGATAGCTTTAAAATAAACTTCCAATACTAAATCCAGCTTTTAGTAGTAGCAGTTGCCACTAGATGGCAGCACTACAAAGTTTGAAACGAGAAGTCATTATTCTGAGATCAGACGAGCCAGTGTTGCCAGATCTGGCGGGTTTTTTATTCAGTACTTACGAATAATTTTAAGAAGTGAGATTTGATATACACAATAGACGATTAATTTTCGAAGTAATTTGGCGAATGTAACAATTAAAATTTATTGGGGATTATTGAAAAAAAAATCCGCCATATCTGGCAACACTGATGACGACGAATCTCTCCAAAAATTCATCTCAAAAATTGGTCTCCTCTAAAAAATCTGGTATGCGTGTTAGTGTTCGGATTAAGGAAAATTGTCTGTACTTAGGGTCTTGGGTCTAAAGAGGCGTGCCCTCCATGGGGGGAGTCTTCCTCAGGGGTCTTAGCCCGTATTTACGAATGTTAAAATGGAAATGTCGCTCGGCTACTGGTGGGGCCCTGAAAGATCTTGAATACGAAAGATATTTTCAAGCAGTAGAGGAATATCCTGACAGTTATTTTGGATTTAATAGAAAAAATAAGATTAATAGTTAGACAATATCAGTTTTTAATATACCACAGAATCAGTAAAAAAAAAAAAAGGGGGGGGGGGAGAAAGAAACTTTGAAATTCCTGAAAATTTAGTTGAAAAATTTTCACTAGGCATATTTAACTTACGGATCGTAGTTTCAGAAAATACATAACAATAAAACAACCTCGGATAGCGATAAATTTCAATTTCAATTTACCACAAGCCGTAATTCCAAATTCTAAAGCAGTTAGAGTGGTCGAATGCCTTCTTGCAAAGCTGTTAATCATCAAAAAGCTACTAGATAAATTTAACCCCTTCAATGCTGATTTAATTTTTCCCTTGCCACAAGGTACGTTTTTAAAAATTGGTTGGACATAGCTACAAACTGCTACGAATTTTTATGACAAAATTATGAAATTTCTATCATGAAAGCAAACTACGTACTGCTGTAGGAAGTATTTTATCATTGAAAATTGTTAGAAAATATGATTAAAAATTTCTGTTAAAAACGAATAATGGCTTAAATCCGTAGCCGCAGACCTGCCAACCACCTCATTATGAACCGTACAATTTTTAGTACCCGCCTTTTTTTCACATCGGTCATTTTTCTTTTCTTCTATATGTAATACAGAGAAAGTATTGAATTCGCAAAAAATTTCGACCTTCGTCTTTTGATGGATTTACACGTTTTGCGATGTCCAGAACACGAACTGATAGTTTTTAAAAAATGTCTGCCCGTCTGTCTGTATCACTATTTTTGTGGACACTGTAGCTCACGAACCAGTGAATGAAATTTAACCAAACTTGGTATTTAGTTGCACCCTGACATAAACTGGTACTGATTAAATTTGTGGATCAATCGCTTAACAGGTGGCGCTGTTATCGCATTTTTTGTAAACTTTTAACATGGCAGTATAGGACAAAATTTCGAATGTTGCTGTTGTTGTTGTTGTTGTCGTGTGCCACTCGGAAATTCCGAGCCCCGGTAGTGGAACTAACTGGAATTTTTAAGGCATAAACTCTTCCGTTATTAGGAGCGCCTCATAGGGAGGAAGTACGACTTTAGCTCCAAAAGCTGGTGAAAGATGGTAGCACCAGCCAGACAACAGGAACTCGAATTTTGATCCGGATCAGAGCGAGTAATAAATGTGCATAATGAGAGTTAATTTAAACTCGTGATTGTAAAATTAATATGAATTATTGATAATAGTAGTAGTTAACTAGAAAAAAAAATGTTCATGTGGGGGCATCGGTCCCCCCATCCTGGGGGGGGGGGGGGGGTAAATTTTCAAGATGGGTATCTTTCGAAAGTTCTCGTCAATACCTTTAAAACGAATGGTTGAACTATAAATATGTGATAATTTAAAACAAAGTTATAGATTTTTTTTAAATAGTGTTACTGAGTAAATTTTTATAGGAAAATATAGAAGAAAGTCTTGTGGTGGCCACAACATACTAGTTTAGAGTACTTTTATTCTTATTTAATCGTAACAACATTTGGAGAGAATTACTCTAAAAATAATGTGGTGTGAAAAAGGGGCGTTTTTTCAAGGAGCGATAACAATTGTACGGTTATTAATGAGATGGTTGGCAAGTATGGTAGCCGTTAGCCTCTGTGGGTTGGATTTTTGAAATAGGGCGTGTACGATATCCTCTAAGGTACAAATAACGCATGACGTTTACACATCTTTACCACTCAACTGCTTATGAAATAATCTGCAAAAAAGGTCTATTTGTTCAGATGCATACTCATGAATTACAATCGATGGTAGTGAAAAATTCTATAATTAGATGAGTTAAAGTGGAATTACCAAAGTGATCTGATAAACTGGTAGGAAAATTAATATCGAACGAAATTCTCGGCGTATGCAAGAGAGGTTCGGTGATTTTCTCAGCCTATAAGTTGAACTCATAATAATTGCATAAATTCTAATTGCTTGGGGAAGAAAAGGAAACGTGAAAAATGTATGCAATAAATACCATTTTTTAAAGATTGTGTGCTTTAAAACACGAAGCCCAAGATGAAGAAATGGTAGTGTTAGTGCGAAGCTGGTGTTTTTTTTTTTCTTTTTTTTTTTTCTTTTTTTAACTAAACACTTACACATTTAATCTTCGAAAACGTTAGGTTGGTTGGTTAGTTCTGGGGTTTAAGGCTGACTGACTACGCTAGGATCCTAGATCTATAGGTGGAATGACTTCCGGGGAGGGGGGGGGTTACTACGAAAAACTGTTAGGAAAATTTTCCATTCTTAGTTTATCCAATTATATTTTCCGGAGAAAATGCAACATTATTAGCCACTATGGCCTAAATATTCTTTTTCTACACTGAAAAGTTTAAACTGATACCAATATAATTCTAGAACATTGCTTATTTTGAAATATATATGCTAGAAAACGTATGTATGAAAAACTAGAATATAATGTATGTAAAATATTTCATGCGTCATACTTAGAGTTGCCAACATTTCTAATTTATTCCGGAGCATCGTTAGTGCCTGCCTTTTTTTTACAGCACTTTTTTTGTAACATAATTTTCTTCAATATGTAAATACGAATATAAAAGAAGAAAGCTAGTCTTAAATAAAAAGTGGTATTAAAAATATGTAAGTACAGAATAAATTAAAAATTTTGGCAACTCTGCTTACATCCTAATTTTTGAATCAAAAAAATATTTTCTTTCAATGTAATGCGCGTAATTATAGACTAGAACTTTTCTATAAACCCTTCCAACGTTTTTTAATTTCATTGAAATCTTTTAACACCTTAACGCACAACTGCCAGTAGTTTAATTTATCCCGGAGTAATTTTAGCCCCGCCTCTAATTCGTACCGCTAATTTTTTAAAAGCAATTTTTTCTTATTTTATCGAAGTTATGTATTGAAGAAAATTTTTCTATAAATAAAGTGGTGCAAATTAAAGACAGGGCTAAAAGTACTCCGGAATAAATTAAAATATTGGCAGCTATGCCTTAACGTACACGCTTGAGTTAAATAGAGCAATGACCACGCCCTCAATCTATTTTCCCCTTAATATTTTACAGTTCAGGAAAGCATCAACCAGTACCAAACTATATACAACGCATCTGGAAATATGTATTGAATAAATATACATGTTTTTCATATATTTACTTTCAATCTATTTTCTTTAATTAAACAAGGATGAGCATCCTGTGGGCATGTCTTTAAAAATTATGCGAACATTAAGGCGTTATTGCATTATTACGCTTATGATTAGAGTTGCCAAAATTTTTAATTTATTATTGTTAATATCTGCCTTTTTCACACCACAATTTATGTTGAATAATATTCTCCAATATGTGATGACGATTAAATAAATGGAAAATTACTCTTCAGTAATACTGGTACTGCTGTGAAAAAATGGCGGATACTAACAGTGCTCTGGAATAAGTTATAAAAGTTGGTAACTCTGTTACGATGCTCCTTTTTAATAACAAATCCCCTCTCCCCAATAATTCTACTCTATATATTAAAATAAAAACAAGGAGCGGAGGCAATGCTTTTTTGCAGATAGATCTTAAAATAAATATCTGGAAATAGGCAGTATCTTTTTTATCAAATCATGCTTATATTTATCCTTTACAGCAGAAAAATCTTACATTATACTAGCTTTAAGCTTGATAAATCAGGTCAAAAGTTTGCATCATGTTAAATGTGGAATGTCGTTAAGGCTAACGTATCAAGGCCAGGTGTTCGAGTTCACACCTGTCCAGATTAAATTAAGCTTGATAACTCGAATCAAATAAAATCTATCAAGCATGCGCCGTAGAACACGTGAATCAAATGTTTGTAAAACCGCATTAAAATATAAGAATGTCTTCAATTTTTATCATAAAATTGGATTAAAAAAATATTTCTTTAACGCTTTATTAGAAGTTATTTTATTCCACGTTTGAGAAGTTGGTTTTATTCACTCTTACCCGTTAGTAGTCGCTATAGACAGCGCCACCTATTACAGATTGCGCACTTTTTATTTAACTCTTACCAATAATTTTAAGAAGTGATGTGATCGACGTCATAGATATAGTAATATATATAGATCTATCATCCCCATGTTATCGAGCAAAAAATTTTGATGCCGAAAAATAGTTCTAAAATCAGCCATTAGGAGGTATTGAAAAAAAAGAATAAAAAGAAAAATGAATTTGAAACTGTATCTGGAGTTTTTCATTCACCTTTAGTAAATAAATTATTCATAAATTTTATTTACTAAATTATCCGTGCGTATTCCTGTGTGTGATTTACTCGGGAAAAGGCAGCCATTAGAGTGACTTCTCCCGAAACAAAAGGTATCACTTTTTCCCTCTCGCTGATCAATCTATGTCTTATTACTATATCTATAATCGACGTTCTTTCGATTTTATTCGTGTTTTATATGTATCAAATGCTACTTCTAAAAATTTTTGGTGGCTATTGAATAAAAAATATGGCAACACTGAAGGATGGGCGGCAAATCGACCAACTAGCGGCTACTAACGGGTTAAATAGCTTTGAGCAAGGTCAAAGTATGAACTACGTAGACAGTTTTCAGTTTTTGACTTTTGGCGATAATGAGATTTTAAACTAGTACTATGATTGATTTGCTATCCAAAGCTGGAAGCTGGTAGGCTGGTTGTAAATATCCTTGAACTACCAATTTCGCGCTGTTATGCTAAATTGAACTGTAAGTCACGCTTGTATCAAACAAATGTGCTATTTGTGATCGATGTAAATTTACTATAAATAAAATAATGAACCAGTGATTAAAATATTAGGTACATTATGTTTTTATTGGCCAATTACAATGTGACTGTCACTTTTCTTACTTTAAGCTTTGTAATTTACAACTTAAAGGCTATTTTAAACACATAATAGTTTAAAATTTTGAAATTTTGTTGGGTTTGAAGTTCTTTAAAAGGTTACTGCATGTAATCAGAGTTGCCAACAATTTAATTTATACCGGAGCATTTTTAGCCCCATCTATACTTCGTACATTTTTTTAAATTTTTTATTTATTTATTTATTTTTTAAGCGAAAATCTTTTTTACTTTATCGTAGTTTTATATTGAAGAAAGAATTTTGTATAAATAAAGGCGGAGCTAAAAATACTCCGGAATAAATTAAAATGTTGGTAACTATGATGTAACCACTATTAGTCAATTACACGTTGCTGTAGACCAGGGTTTAAACTGTCAGTAGTTTTTTTTTTTAGCATTTTGCTAAAAGATATCATATTTCGCTAAAATATGTTGGTAAGAACTTCGCTTAAAGACAAAAACTGGATAATTTCATAAAATATCTCTGTATAACCTCTAATTTTTTATTCAAATATTTACAGGTAAAAATTACGAAACGACTGAGGGAATCGTTATTTATTTAGCAATTTGGATTTATTTTAAATTTTTAGTGGTTGAATTTAAAGGCAAAACTATTTTTAAATTACGCCGGAATTCTGACTTTGCACCGTTTTCAGCACTAGTGTTGAACGATTATCTACTCCTACTCAAACTCATTATTTCCCTTTGAAATCGCTCTTTTAGTTATCTTCACATATGACAAAGATGCCTCTTTTTCTAGTTTTGAAATCAAAACAATCTTCACTTATGTTTAAAAGGTGGAAAATTGGCGAACTCACACCGGTATTTGTTTGAAGATTTCCCCTATTTATAAAATCGTTGGTTTAAAAAGAAAGAAATTTTGTTTCGTAAATACCGGTATGACTTTTGTGGCAATTTTCCACCCCTGATCCTGATGTTTCTTAAATCACATATATGGATGCTTGGTTAAAATCATCAATGAGCAAAAGAAAAAGAAGACAAAATTGGAGACAACCAAGTTAAGAAAAAAGAAATCATCAGTATCCAAAGAGTTAAAATAATTTTTGGAAAAGCTAAACAACTAACTGCTTCCGTATTTTAACTACCGTAATTTCTGGTAGATACCCCGCAGGTTATATAATCCAGTTTTGCACCGGAAATTTCAATTGATAAATAAATTTATATTTCTGCGAGCTCTTCCTTCGAGCCCTTCCTTAGATTTCTCTATTAAATAAAATTTCTGGTGGAGAAATGACACATCTTACCTGCGGGTTATCTACCAGAAATTACGGTAAATGCTATTTTTTTTTTTTTTTGACCAGGTTAAGCCATGCTGTAGGTGTAGACCGTAGAGTGGAACGGTATTAAGTGTAAAAACATATTGAATATTGCTTGTGAACTATTGCTTTTTTAATAGTTCACAATTTTTACCGTGGTCATTAATGAACCCCTTCAAATTTGGAAGTATTACATAAGTGAAATGTTACCCAAGCAAGTTTAAGTAGATAATTTATTTATTTAACTTAAGTCAGTTACAAATGCTCCAATTCCGATTTTGAAATTTCCGATTCTGCATGATTATGGTGCTAACCATGTAGTACATACCCGGCTCACAGCTACAATTCAGCTCACCTTCTAAAAAAATATAGGTTTTTGTATGCGTAGCCGTATACAGCATGATTCACCATCAATACTTTTTCAGTAAAGGTTAGAAGGCACAAAAGCAATTCATAATGACAAAGCACTATATGGACGAAAATGCTTTTTTCCTGTGGTAAAGGTCGTTGAGCAGGTATTAATGCACAATGATCCTGTAGATAATAAACTTTTGAAATCCACTCACTAACGTAATAAGATGGACGAATACGTAAAAATCTACTTGATTGATATGCTTCTCTCGCAAGGAGTTCTCCAGATTATTAGGCTCGTTACCGCTATGCGTGTGTACCAAAAATGCTTTCCGATAACGCTTGCTTTTTATGACATTATCTTTGCACGCTTGCCTACATATAAATTTACCAGAGAATGATTTCTTCGACAGAACTACTACCATGAAACGAGCGCAATCGACAAGGACACCCGAAAATGAAGAGACTGTTCTCCCTGTTTCAGAAGATAACATTACACAAATTAAGTCTGGCAACACCTAAAAGTTATACTTGGATATCATTGAGTTAAAGATTGTTTTCTGGTTCATGAGACTGCTAGATCGGCAGACCTATGATACCTGATTTTCGCCTACTGGGATCACAAAATTATAGAATTATCCGCCAGGGTAACACGCCAAAACGGTTTAGTATTATAAAATCCCTGGAGGGGAGGCCTGTCTACGGTTAGGCAAATAACAAGTATGACCGCAAGCTATCCAGAGATTCCAACGAAGATGTGAACAAAAGAACTGGGATCAGATGAAATCATTACTGTACGAGAATTTCTCTGAATCTGTTGAAATCCTAGTTGCTATCGCTCTAGCTGATGGAAGTATGGCAAGGATATTCTAGAATGATAAGGATTACATGTGGAGTTTATGTGAAGCTTGTGTAAATGCTTGTTGTCGAAATTCCGAGCATGCACATGTTCTTTACACCACATGTGCTTTTGATGATGTAAATCCCGCCATCAAATCGCAATATGTTACTCCAGCGTATTGCTCTTTATGTAACTGTTTTATTTGCCCCTTTTGAGTTTAACTCGTGTATTTTCGGCAGTCCAATACTGTTGGGAGCACAAAGAATCGTCTTTGTACTCCCAACATCTCTGACAGGTTTGTCATACTTGTGGCATACTTGTGTAAATAAATTTAAATGCGCGTTTTTATATTGTTTTGTTGCAATTATTATTATTATTAGAAAAATCGTTGTATCGTAACGTTTCTTTTTTAAAGACTAAAATATGTGAAAACATTAACAAATTAAAGAACAGGTTATGGATTATTTTTGTCTCTAGCACTCTTAAGAGTTCTAGAACTTATTTTATTCTACATTTTCAGCAGTTTGCACACTGTCTTTTCACTTTATCACTTCACAGCTGTTTTAATTTTTTTTTTTTTTTTTTTAATCTATATAAATAAAAACAGACTTTTCTTTGTAAATTGCTGAGAATCGAAACATTTAGTGATATCGTCACTTTTCAGACATCAGAGAAGCCGAAAGTGCCTTCAATTTTTTTTTTTTTTTTTTTTTCTGTGCCTGTGAGGGTTGTGTGTGTACGTTTGTAATGGTAATTTTTCCGGTCATCACACAAAAACGGCTTGATGAAGTTCAAATATACTTCTCAGGGGTTTAGACCTGTATCAACTTAAAGTTACATCTATCGAACATTTCAAAATTTTAATTAGAAATTAAAAAATCTGGAGTGACTCCACTCGACTTTCCGAACATTGAGTAATTAACAGTTTTGTAGATAAAGTGAAGAAAGAGGAGTTGTTAAACAGACAAAAGAGAGAAAACCATAATAGAGTGTTTGAGTATTTTTCTCCATATATTACACGATGCTTTATTTAACGCTACTGAACTTTGAGCCCATAGATCATAATGATAAAGAATTTTTCGTTGTATCCCTGTAAAAAATCTATAAATGCTAGATTCCCCAAAATGCTTATAGTTAGTGAAACAGTGATTTATAATATTTATATAAATTTTCAGCTCAATTGAATAAGGCGTTTAGATGCTATCGCACTTTTAAAAATTTGGTCACATAGGCCATAATGATATAGAATTTTTCTTTGTGTCACTGTAAAAAAACTATAAGTGCTAGATTCACCAAAATCTACACAATTGCTGCAACTGTGACCTATAACATGTGTACAATTTTTTTGCTCAGATTAATAAGGCGTTTAGACGCTATCACACTTTTACAAATTTGGCCCCATAGGCCATAATGATAAAGAATTTTTCTTTGTGTCCCTGTAAAAAAACTATAAGTGCTAAATTCTCCAAAATCTATACAGACTGAGTATCTTTGACCTATAATATGTGTATAAATTGTTTGCTCAATTGAATAAGGCATTTAGATGCTATCGCACTTTTGAAATTTTGGTCTCACAGGCCATAATGATAAAGACTTTTTCTTTGTGTCCCTGTAAAAAAAACTATAAGTGCTAGATTCACCAAAATCTATAGGGTTCGTACTATGGTGACTTACAATATGCGTACCAACTTTTAGCTTATTCGAACAAAGCGTATAGACGCTAGCGTGTTCACTCACAGACATACACACATACATACATCATCGTAAAAATTGTGAAAACAAACTCAGGGGACCTCGAAACGTATAGAAACATCAAAATCTCAAATTCGGATTTTTGACATGATTACAATACTTTCCTCACTATAGTGTTCGGAAAGTAAAAATGGGCAGAACACATTTTCACATGTGCGATAAGGCTTTTATCAATAAAACGCGTGGAATGAAAAAACATTTGCTATATCTTTAAGCTTCAGACATCAAGAAAGCAAGAATATCTTCAGAATATTTTCTGTTTCTGTGTAGGAAAGGAGGAGGGAGTAAAGTCTTTAGAATGCTTTTTTTTTTTTTTTTGGCCGGATATCACGTGCAACCAACTGCTCGAAATTGAGTGAAAATTTTCAGGGGTTTACTCCAGCGTCCAACTTAAAATTCCTCTATGGATATTTTTAAATTTTTAATTAAATTTAGATTTATGAACAGAAAATGTTTAGGCATGCGTAATAAAACGTTGTGAACGCTTAACAGTAAACCGCTCAGAATAGAAATACATACATATTACGATATCTTTATATTACAAACATAAAAGTAATCAAAGATACTTACAGAATATTTTATGTGTGCATGTGTGGAAAAAGAGCGCATATGGATTTTTTTTTTTTTTTTTGTCTGAATATCATTTAAAAATGACTGGACGGAACAAAATGACATTTGCAGGGATGGAACAAGGGCGCAGAATTCATACCGGAATCCGTTTAAGAAATTTCTCTACCTATGATATCGTTGATTTAAGAGGTAGAAAATTTTCTTACGTTCATAGTGGTATGAATTCTGCGCCCGTGTTCCATCCCTGCATTTGGCAGGAATTTACGCCTGCACCCAACTTAAAAGACTATTTTCAATTTTTAACCAAAGAAATTTTAAGAAATGAATGCAGTAAGCGATGCTAGAGAATGAAACACGGTTGCTGCATGCCTTTATATGGAAGAAAAAATTTAAATAAGTCCTGTTAAACTAAATTAAATTATGTTTTGCTCAGAATTTTATATCTATTACTTACACAGCTGCCAACTAAATCAGGCAAATTGTTAGTGACGCCTCTTATTTTTAGAGTAATTCTCTTCAAATATATTTACGATGAATGAAGAAAACAAATACTCTAAAACTTAAGTGGTGTAGAAAAAGGGGCGGTACTAACAATTTTCCGGATTAGGTTGGCAGCTCTATACTTAGAAAATAAAAATAGACTTACTTAAGGTTATTTATTAATTTTGGTCCGGATATCATGTACAGAGCTGCCAACCTAATCCGGAGGATTGTTAGTACCAACCCTTTTTTTTCACCAGTCTTTTTTTAGAGTTTTTTTTTTTTTTTCCTTAATTCATCGTAAATACATCTGAAGAGAATTACTCTAAAAATTAAGTGGTGTGGAAAAAGGGGTGGTACTAGCAATCTTCCAGATTAAGTTGGCAGCTCAGCAAGTAAAAAAGGGTGGTCGAAATAAAATGACAATTAGCTGCGGTTTCGACATGTACCCACTTAAAATATCTATTGACCATTTTAAAATTTTGATTAGTTTTAGAGTTATGAGCAAAAAATATTTGCTCATTGTATTGTAACCACTAGAGAATTTATTTATTTATTAGTACGACAGATCTATTTTTTTCAGTCTGGCATTTTGAATCGTTACCAATTTATAGTGTTCCACTTCGAAAATGCCTGCCAATATCCAATTTTACCATTTAATTTCTTACTCCGTCTTAAAATATTTTCTGAAATCCGTAAAAACTTAAATATATATATATATATATTTTATTTCCCATCGCTGCTTATCGAACTCACACTTTCCTGATTCGTAGTTGTGTGCTCTGACCACAGAACCAACGGGCCTTGATTGAATATTTCCTGATTATTTAGACTAGTGTTTTCAGATAGTTAATTTTTTCTTCGCATTCCATCGGTGAGGATCGAGCTCACAACCTTCGGGTTCGCAGTTGCGTACTCTGACCACGGAGCCAACGGGTCTCGGCTGATTATTTCCTAACTATTTAGACTAGTGTTTTCAGATTTTTTTTTTTTTTTTTTTTTTTGAAAGGGTGTTAAAATACAAATATAAGTAATCTTGTCGTACTGAATTACCATAGCTTTAATGCTCGCGAAGCGAACATACATCGAGATACTCACCACTGCAGTACATTTTTTTTTTTTTAAATGTTTTACAATTTATTTATTAATTTATTATTATTATTATTTTAAGTGAACTGTTTTAAAAACAGCATGATTCAGTGTTCGGAATTCTACAAAATCTTTCCAGAAAGTAATGAGACTGAAATTTTTACGCCAAGCAGAATACCAAAGGCAAGGATGGAGCACGGGCGCAGAATTCATACTGGTATTCGTTTAAGAAATTTTTCTACCTATAATATCGTTGATTCAACAAGTAGAAAATTTGTTACATTGATAGTGGTATGAGTTCTGCGCCCGTGTTCCATCCCTGCAAAGGGCATACTTACCAACATACTAATTAATATTCCGTAGTATTGTTAGTCCCGCCTTCTTTTTCACACTAGCATCTTCTTAGAATATTTTTCTTCTTATTCAACCGTAATTGCATTTGGAGAATATTACTCTAAAAATTTACTGGTGTGAAAAAAAGGGCGGAACTAACAACACTGCTGAATATTAATTAGGATGTTGGTAAGTGTAAAAGGAGAAAAGTTAGTAGATGGTATAGATTGGGGGGGGGGGGGGGGGTGAGGTACAGAGTTTGCTGCAAGTCATTTGGTCTTGAGCCTTTGAAGATCTCCTATGATGTAGACACATGTTTAAAAGTGGCGTTAGGTTTTTAGAATGCAGCTGGGTATGGAGCAGTGGCAAAACATAATATCAAAACGCTGCCCCATCCACCGTACAGCCTAGATCTATCATTGTTGGACATTCTTCTATTCTCTCGATTAAAATTCAACTTAAGAAGTTTTATTGAGGCTTTTTTTAATCGTTTTGACAATCTAAAGAACTTGCAGAAAACCATAACGAGTGTTCTGTTCAGCTTTCCAGTTGAAGACTTCTAAACGGGTGTCAGTGTGTGGCAGAGTCGTTAGCAGCGGTGTATTAATACGGGAGGAAGTTATGTTGGAGAATTTGTTTTTAAAAATCTGTAAAATTACCTTAAAAAAAAAACGATTTTTACGGAATTAGTCTCCTTACTTTCTGGATAGACCATGTATTTGTATTTATATTTTGGGACATTCTTTTTCTATTAACACACTTTGTTCATATAAAATTTGTTTCATTTATAGATTTCTTTTACTTATCATCGACGGTTTAATTAACTATATTGATTAGAGCGTAGATGTCAATATTTTAATATATTCCGGAGTATTTTTAGGCACGCCTTTATTTCGCACCGTAAAAAGAGCAAATAATATATAAAATGAGCAAAAATTATTCTTAAAAAATAAGTGGTATGAAATAAAGGCGGGGCTAAAATATTCCAGAATAAATTAAAATACTGGCATCTATGATTAAAGTACAAATCTGTTTCACCCCATGACCCACCGTTTACTGGGGATGCCTCCCTATTTTTATCACTGTTCTGTAATTTTATGGCTATGAATTTCATTTGGTAGGGGGGGGGATTATTACTTTAATTGTTAAGTATCTTCTGAGTGTCTACAGAAGTGAAAAATTCTAAAGCATAAACATTTGTAGCAAGAGCCGAAATTTAGGGGGGGGGGGGGGTGGAATCGCCACTGGAATTAGAAATTACGTTTGTTATATTTTATTAATCTATTATTATTGTTATTTATTACACCATATATATTTTTGTTTTTAAGCGTTAAAACAATCCTTTTCTACCCTCCAAATCAAATTCATGGCTATAAAATTATAGAACAGTGATAAAAATTGGGAGAGGGAGTAGCGTCCCACGAAAACGGTGGATGATTAGGCAAAATGGGGGTCATATTAGGATTTAGGTGGTCATTTTACATAAGAATCATCAAGAATGGTATTAAGGTTCGAATTTTTTTTTTTTTTTTTTTTCAATGCAGTGTTATTAGAGTTAGGGCCGGTCCCATTCCATACGGGCTGTCGACACTGTATACTGAGTGTATAATATGGAAAAAAGTTTCGTAATACTCAAAGCATGTAACTTTTTATTTAATTTTCTTTCTGTTATTGAAATAAAATTTCCCTAAATCATATTTCTAATTTTAACAATAGTTCAAACGCCTCTTTACTTTCATATTAACCATGAAAAATTAAAGATTATCATTTATTTCATTCTTAAATTAAGTTATGAAAGTCTTTTCAAAATTGAACGGGAGAAAACTTCTTTAAAATTAGTCTAGAAAAAATATTCTGAAATTTTTACTTGATTGCACTTTCCATATGACAGCTGCTGAAGACTTATCATACCAGGATTTTGAGCTATTGTGGCCATCAATTATGCGAATATATGAAAGTAGATAGATCGTGAAATGCTTAAAATTTTAGGTGTGAAATTCAAGAAGTCTTCTTTCAGTTTCATAAAATGTTTAGAAGTTAATAAATGTTATTTATATAAATGATTAAATGTTGTTCTATTCAAAGAGTAAATGGTGTTTAATAAAAAAGTAATTTTGGTTTTTTAATTATGTTTAAAATATATGCAATACTGCATGAGAAAGAGAGAGAGAGAGGAAAATAAAATATATAAACACTAAAATGTGCAAAAATTGGATAACCACATGTATAAAAACTCACACCAGTCAAAAATTCTCCAAAATTTTCTCAAGACAAGTGCATCAAAGGAAATCCCAGTTGATCCTAGTTGTTTTACATTTTTATTCCCACTTTCTTTTAAAATTTCTAAAATTCATTCACCAATTGGTTTGAAAGTGATTTACAAACCCGTCAACAAAGTTAAATTATACTCTCTTAAAGATCCCATTCCTACTGAAAACCGCTCTCGCATTTATTTAATCCCGTGTTCGTCGTGAAATTTAGGTTATATTGGTCAAACTAAAAAAGCGTTTGGAATATAGAATAAATAAGCGCCGTCGTAATATTCGTAATGAAGAGGTTTCCCACTGCTGGGCTCATGGTCATCGTTTTGATTTTTCTAAAACTAACGTAGTTTCATCTCCTGTTTCTTCTTCCTATTTGGATATCCACGAAGCTTTTTACACATTTAAAATTTCGAAAAGTCTTGTTAATGATATTTCTTCCTCTCCGTTTTTTGTCAGATGCTTGAAAATTGCTTACATAACTTCAATTTTCGTTTAATTTTGATATTTTAAAGATTTTTTCGGTTTTGTTATATTTTTTAAACTTATTTATTTATATATTTTCATTTAATTAATCTGTCACGACAGTATTTATATTTACATTCGTTTTTATATATTTTTGCTTTTCAGTTAGGACGATTTTGTGTGATGCATAGCTGCCAAAATATTTAATTTATTCCGGAGCATTTTTAGCCCCGCCTTTAATTCGTACCACTTATTTTTTAAAAGTAATTTTGTCTTATTTTATCGAAGTTATGTATTGGAGACAATTTTTCTATAAATAAAGTGGTGCGAAATAAAGGCGGGGCTAAAAGTACTCCGGAATAAATTAAAATATTGGCAGCTATGGTGATGCCGCTTTGATTGCAGCACTCGTACCTACATTGTTCGCGTGACGAAGAGTCATGTGTTCTTTCGACTAGAAACAATTGTTGCGGACTTATTGAATTTTATGGTGTTTATTCAAAGTTTTAGACTTAGTACAGAAAATCCTGTTTTAAAATTTTGCAACTAGCAAAAATAACGCCCACAAGAGGAGCTTACATTTAACATTATGCCAACAACGACTGTGACGGACCTAAGCATTGACACTGTTATGTTATATTTCACAACAGTTACACTGAATTTTAGAAATTAATTCGCATCACTTTTTATTTATAGTGGTCTAACCATTCATATAATAAAATAAGAGCTTGCAATTCCACAGGACCAAAACCCCTTCTCATGCACTCTCATCCTTTATTATTATTATTTATTTAAAAATACTGTCAACTTATTATGAAATTCCCCAAATTAAAAGAAATTCTGTAATATTGGTTTTGCCAGAAGTTACTTCAAAAGTTAAGCTTAATTTTGGATGCCAGATATGGAAACAGGATTCTAACTGCCTTGAATTTGTATACCAGTAATTTTATGCAGCAAATTTTATTATAACATAAGCCTAGAGCCTGATTAAGTGGGAAGCACACATTATTTATACTTACACCATTATTTTTTAACAATTACTTTCCTCCTATAATAAACAGAAAATTCTCATTAAAAATTATTTTAAAAGAATTCTGGTGTCTAATAACGGTGAGTAAATTGGATTGTTTTACACCGTTCATTTTTTATAAAAAATATTTCCTCGTCAAAGCGTGGAATTTTTATGGCATGAAGTAAAAAATAATTATAAAAATATTCCGGTGAGAACGGAGATAATGTGTGCTTCCCCCTTAATCAGGCTCTGCATAAGCCTGTACATTTAAGAAGTTATTTGTTTTAAGGTAATAGTGGTGGAAAAGTTCTTGAAAAAAGGTGGGACCGTGGGAACTGTGGTAAAATTGTAACCGAAGTAGCTTTCAAATGATGCAAACATCATTTTTCAAGCCTTTTCTTTTTTCTTTTTTTTTTTTTTTTTTTAATTCTTGATTAGGAAATGGAGCCAGTCGAGATTTCATGTCTAATTAGACGATAGCTATCATACACAAATTTCAATGTTCAGAATATTTGTTTGTATCTAAATTAATTTGTTTGTTTTGTAATCAAGAATGTAATCTTTATCTTTGTTAATATATAAATAATCTCAACTTAAAAAGACCTTTCTTTATACTCCATATATATATTAAAAAAAAAAAAAAAAAAATGAAAAAGAAAAAGAAAGAAAGAGAAACACCAGTTTTGATTTAAATAACTTTGAAAGTAGTAAAAATATATTACTTAAATTACACCTTCATCTTGAGAGTGTATCTGTAATCGTCTTAAAGGAAAGAAAAAAGAAAGGAAGGAAGAGAGAAAGAGACTAGTTTCGATTTAAATGATTTTGAAATCAGGAAAAATATATTACTTAAATTACACCTTTATCTTGAGAGTATGTCTGTAATCGTCTTAAAAAAGAAAATAGAAAGAAAGAGAGAGACTAGTTTCGATTTAAATAATTTTGAAATCAGGAAAAATATATTACTTAAATTATACCTTCATCTTGAGAGTATTTCTGTAATCATCTTAAAAAAAAAAAAAAAGAAAAAAAAGAAGAAGAAAGAAAGAGACTAGTTTCGATTTCAATAATTTTGAAATTAGGGAAAATATATTACTTAAATTATACCTTTATCTTGAGAGTATTTCTGCAATTGTCTTAAAAAAAAAAGAAGAAAGAAAGAAAGAGACTAGTTTCAATTTAAATAATTTTGAAATTAGGAAAAATATATTACTTAAATTACACCTTCATCTTGAGAGTATGTCTGTAATAGTCTTAAAAAGAGAGAGAGGGAGAGAGAGAGACTAGTTTCGATTTAAATAATTTTGAAATTAGGAAAAATATATTACTTAAATTATACCTTCATCTTGAGAGTATTTCTGTAATCATCTTAAAAAAAAAAAGAAGAAAGAAAGAGACTAGTTTCGATTTCAATAATTTTGAAATTAGGAAAAATATATTACTTAAATTACACCTTCAACTTGAGAGTATGTCTGTAATCGTCTTAGAGAGAGAGAGAGAGAGAGAGAGAGAGAGAGAGAGAGAGAGAGAGAGAGAGAGAGAGAGAGAGAGAGAGAGACTAGTTTCACTTTAAATAATTTTGAAATTAGGAAAAATATATTACTTAAATTATACCTTCATCTTGAGAGTACTTCTGTAATTGTCTTTAAAAAAAAAGAAGAAAGAAAGAGATTAGTTTCAATTTAAATAATTTTGAAATTAGGGAAAATATATTACTTAAATTACACCTTCATCTTGAGCATATGTCTGTAATCGTCTTAAAAAGAGAGAGAGGGAGAGAGAGACTAGTTTCGATTTAAATAATTTTGAAATTAGGAAAAATATATTACTTAAATTATACATTCATCTTGAGAGTATGTCTGTAATCGTCTTTAAAAAAAAAAAAAAAAATCCCTTTTCGGCAAGCTTAAAGGCAAATGTATATTCCTTTACGTTAATGTTACAAAAGTAAAGAAATATTACATATGCGTTAACACATACTTATTCAATGACTTTGTTCCCACACATTGCATTATTTACGTCGCCATTTTGTTTTTAAGAAATTTAATTATCAACTACTACTATTCATTCTACTTAAAATTTTAGGTTAGATTTATTGTTCAGTAAATGTTTCAATTTTTTAAAAATGCAAACTCATAATCATTCAACAAATAGAAGCCATAAAGATATACAATTTGTTGAAAAAACTTGAGACTTGGGAATGAAATTTGTGATTTGACGGCAAAATTTGATAGTTGACGACGAAATTCTTTACTTGGCGACGAAATTCGTTATTTAATGACAAAATTTGGCGAGCTTGGCGAAGAAAAAATGGCAGCTTTGACGTCATTATATTTTTTTCCCAAGCAAAAGCCTCATATCTCTTCACAGATCAATGTCTTGTTTCCGCTAGATAAAAAGTCAAAGGAAGCTGTAACGTATTACTCTCAATTTCAATCGTAAATTTTAAATTGTTGCGTAAACCGGCGTTCTAAACTATTCACCACAAATGATATTTTTACCAAGACTAACGTATTATTTTAATTTTATATTTTTAAATGATTAATTAAAGCTGTTACCATGGTTTTTATATTTTCAGCGATTTTTTTTATCATCGTTTGCACGTGACATAAGCATTAGATTATAAATTTAAGCAATTAAAGCTATAAAAAAAGTCGTCTTCATCAGGAAAAATCCCTTTTTAACTTGTAACATTTAAGGATTGGAGTTATCAAAAAAGTTTAAATACAAAAACATTTCTTTAGGGTTAGACGGTAATTCGCCTAATTTGAAGTTTTTTCCTATTTTCAATATTAAAAAAATTATGGGCAAATGAAAATTTCGACCCCCTTTGAGATGGATACCCCATCTACGAACTCGACCGAAATTTTTACTATCCTGACAACATATCTCGAGCTGGTTAAATTTAAACAAAAATTACTCCAGTTATCGTGTTCACAACTTAACATGGGAAAAAGCGTTATACATACACACACACACACACACACACACACACACACACACATATATATATATATATATATATATATATATATAAACTTTTGAACATAGGGTGGTTTTGAGTTCTAGGGGTCATGATCGGTGAAGATATGAAGAAATTTTCCAGAAGTCGTTTCATGAGAACGATTGCAATAGGTAGATCTCCTATAAGGAATCTACCTAATACAAAAGTTGTTCTTTAGGGTAAGGCGGTAATTCGCCTGATTTGAAGTATTTTCCTATTTTCAATATCAAAGAAATTATGGTCAAATGAAAATCCCCCCCCCCCCCTTTGAGCTGGATACCCCATCTATGAACTCGACCGAAATTTTTACTGTTCTGACAACATATCCCGAGCTGGTTAAATTTAAATAAAAATTACTCCAGTTATCGTGTTCACAACTTAACATGGGAAAAAGTGTTATACATATATATATATATATATATATATATATATAAACTTTTGAACGGAGGGTGGTTTTGAGTTATAGGGGTCATGATCGGTGAAGATATGAAGAAATTTTCCAGAAGTCGTGTCATATGAACCATTGCAATAGGTAGATCTCCTATAAGGAATCTACCTAAAAAAAAAAAAAAAAAAAAAAAAGAAGAAAGAAAGAAAGAGACTAGTGTTTCGATTTAAATAATTTTGAAATTAGGAAAAATATATTACTTAAATTACACCTTCATCTTCAGAATATGTCTGTAATCGTCTTTTTAAAAAAAAAAAAAAAAAAAAAAAAAGAAAGAAAGAGAGAGAGAGAGAGAGAGAGAGAGAGAGAGAGACTAGTTTCGATTTAAATAATTTTGAAATTAGGAAAAATATATTACTTAAATTATACCTTTATCTTGAGAGTATTTCTTTAATCGTCTTAAAAAAAAAAAAAAAAAAAAAAAAAAAAAAAAAAAGAAAGAAAGAAAGAGACCTGTTTTGATTGAAATAATTTTGAAATTAGGAAAAATATATTATTTAAATTACACTTTTATCTTGAGAGTATATGTCTGTAATAGTCTTAAAGAGAGAGAGAGAGAGAGAGAGAGAGAGAGAGAGATGTAAAATTACTTTTCTGTTTCTTATATGGGGTAACGATAGACAAGTTCGCAGAACTTCGAGTTCCTAATTGGAAGATTGCGGGTTCGATTTCCAAACTGACCAAAGACCATTATGTATGTTAAGGGTGGCTGATGCTCATAAATTCTATTGGGGTTGCAATGTCCCCGAAATTCTGTAATATTAATACCTCTAGGTATTACTAAAATGAGGGTGATATATCCTCAGCCAAAGATAAAAATTGTGATGCCATGTCTCCGGAACAACCCCCTGGTTCCTGACCACCCCTTAGTTTCAGAACATCGCAATTGCAAATTACGTAGTTCCAGTGCGACTTTAAGCCCAATTATTATCAACTACAACCTCAACCTGTTTTTCAAATATATATGGAGTAACAAGTATTTTCAATTCCAGTTATCCATTTTTCGCAGCTCTTGCCTAATTTTGCAAAATTGATAAATTTTTGTCTGTTCATAGCAAATAACAATTTCTTTCTGCTATTTGTTATTTAAAACCGTATATATTCTAGTATTCTAGGATGAAACATGATTAACATTGCTATTTTGCTTATATTGAACTTACACACACTATACTCGAATCTAAATGAACCCAGTGCTTCTAATTTCAATAATTAACAATGTATATATATATATATATATGTGTGTGTGTGTGTGTGTGTGTATGTGTATGTATGCGCGTATATATATATATATATATATATATATATATATATGTATGTGTGTGTGTGTGTGTGTGTGTGCATATATATATATATATATATATACATACACATATATAGGAAATTAAAATCTGAAAATCAATTAGAAAAAACCTGAAATTTTCATGAAAACCTGAAACTATGTACTATACATAAAAAAGTTCTATTTGATAATATAGGAGTGAGAGTCCTTGAAAATTTTTGGGCCGTGGGAACCCTGTATATATATATATATATACAGAGAGAGAGAGAGAGAGAGAGAGAGAGTGAGTGCTTCAGTAATTGACACTTTTAGATCGATTTCTGATGTTTTAACGTTTTAATCATCAGAAACTATTTTTGGAAACCTTAAGTTAATATATATGGTATGGAAAAGTTTCAGAATCGCATAAATGTTAAAATATATGCATTTGATGATGATTATTTTTTTTTATGAATTTTTATTTTACATCCACTCAATTTTCCAGTAATTGACACCGCCTGTTTTTCATTTTACCAGTAATTAGCATCTTTTGCTCCAGTGTTTGACACAGCTTGTTTTTCATTTTACCAGTTACTGGCATCCCATGCTTCAGTGTTTGACATATAATGTTAAAATTCTTATATGTAAAATATGTACTTTTATTTTATTTCTTATTTATTAATTATTTCGGAAAAGTTGTCAATTACTGGAGCATGTCAATCACTGGAACACCTACCCTATACACACACACACACTTCTTTTTTTTTTTTTTTTTTTTCAACTAAATTAATCTAATAATTCCTTTTGTTTTTTAAATGGTTATATGCGTGTTACAATAAAAAAGAAAAAAAAAATCAATTTTTTTCTTTTTTTTCCCCAAATTCTTATGTACTTACTATCATTCACTACGGTATGTTTGTGAATCTCAACCTAATATAAAATGCGCCTCCATTTTAAGGTAAATACAAGCTTTTTTATTTTTCTCTCCGTGCCTTAGATGGTTAGAGCGCCATGTTAGTAAACCGGTGGTCCAACGTTCGATGCTCCGAAGGTCCGGAGTGTTAATTTTTGCAAACAATTAGTAGAAAAGATGTTAAATGATAAAAGAAAATTTATCGTTGACTACACAGTGTCCTAAGAATTTTTGAAGAGTTTTTTTTAAGAAGCCTTTTTCTTACATATCTTTTTAGAAGCAAAAAGGAGTTTTTGTGGACTACAAGCGCCCTCTATTGGGCGGAAAATTCACTAAAATGTCAATGAAGCAATTAACAATACAAAATAAAAAGGATTAGGAAAAATACATAAACATTAACCAAATCAGTAAAATATTAATTTATAATATAAAAGAAATAATAAACTAAAATAATAATAAAAAGGTGCCTCAAACGAATGATTAAATTGCTGATATTGGCCCTTAATCAGAAAATGAAATCACAAAAATTATAGGCAATAGTCTGGTGTTGCCATCTGTTGTGAATTTTAAGAAATAATTTCTCTTTTCATAACACAGTTCAAATTTCCTCTATTTTGGTTAATAAAAAAAAAGTTAATTTTTTTTTTTTTTTTTTTCAAATTAAATTTTATTCTAACTTCGAAAAGATTTATGTGATACGCTGTATTAAGAATTTGGGTTTTAAAAGTTTGTTTTTTAAATAGGATTATTGTCATTTTATCTAACAGTACAGTACGACTAGAATATTTTCGACAAATATCCAGTCTATCGGTGTAAGAGTCTAGGACAGAGAGCCTTCGGAAATTTTCTACACAAGGTTCGTTTAATTCCTACTTAAAACCTAAAATAATTTTTTATGAAAACTCTATTTATGAATTCGGTGAAAACAATTTCTCAAAAACTAATCCATCGATCTTATTAATAATTTGCACATTGGTTCACAATAGAATTAAAGAGTGCACGGGCGAAGGATCTCCTTTTTCTTGGATTACATCTAATTTTACAAGGTTATGGGAGGAGGGGTTTATAATGTACAGAAATATGTGAGTTTTTGCATAAAACTGTGCCAAAAATTCAATTTTTTTTTTTTTTTAATCCATTGTTCAAGCACTAGCTATACCTACCTACAAACAGAAAAAATATGCTTTATTAGTTTCAGATGAGGCCATCATGAATTGTCATGTCCACCGCTTTCCTGAAGGGTCACTGGAAATCAGGTTTGATTCGCTGAAATTTCCAAATTTTTTAATAAAAGTTTTATAAAATATTGTTAAAATGTTTCTCTTTTATACGCTCAAAATTTTCAATGAAAGATTTTATTTATTACACCTACGCCCGCTTCTCTGCTGTGGTCACTATATTTAAATGAGTTTTCAAAAGAATTGAATCACCATTTATTTTTTATATCACATTTTGGGCTTTGTAACATAATTAAAAATGCCTTTTAAGGTCAAAAAGTTAAAATACCATATTACAAATTAATTAAATTAAATATTTCTTCCGTTTTGCACTCGTTTTGCAACAATGCTGTATAGTCTTTTGTGAATGATTCTCAAGAGTGAATCTACAATGGACAATATTCCTGTGACGTCACCGTAGGTAAAATCGCCGAACACGTGGGCGATATTTTGTAAACAAATTAGATTCAAGATGCCATTTTATTGTTACGCATAACATTTTCCTAAACATTTCTGCAGTGAAACTTAATAATAATGTTCAAACAAGAACAAAAGTGAAATGTAAACAACTGAATCGAATGATAAAGTTAAGACTATTCCATATCGTAAAATTGCAGAACATTTTATGTATACACACACACACACACATACATATATATAATGAAAAAAAGATTAATAAGAACATTTTATACACACACACATATACATAGACATCAAAGCTTAAATAAATAGAATTTCAATCACTTTAATAAAGGAATTTACTAAATGGAACGTCCATTTAAATATGTTAACATCGCCTCAGTTCACACTTTTAATATTACATATGTTGATTTATTTTTAAGTATATTACTAAAACTCGATTAAAAACAAAACAAAGTTATCACTATATCACTCTTACTTCAATTTCATATAATCTGTAACTCTTAGAAATAATATTGAAAGATAAAAATTTGCAAGCCACAATGCTTTGCTATGGTAGAGTTGAGAATTGTTTACCGAAAACAGCTGATTTTTTATAGTCTCGAACCCAAAGGAGGAATATGGTCCATTGTTTACAAATTTAATGGATTATGTATGGAAAATAAGTACGCTGTAATTTAAAAATTGCAGCTCTTAGAACTTCAAAACTGGTATTTTTTAAAATGTAATTCATTATTCTTTAACTAGAAGATCAGCCCGTGCAAAGCACGGTGGTAGTTTCGTTATAAAAATTTCTTTCAAATTTTTAAAAATCTCATTGAACACTTTCACGACCGCATGCTTTTGTCTTCTTGACAGTAAGGTCCACCTATGGGCGTTATTCTCCCAAGTTACAATATTTCATTACAAAATTTTCTATGTTCACATTTATATTACAAATGGATATACATTATAATTATATTCTTCCCAATCAAATTATTTATATCCATATTGTTGCGAGTTTGTAAATAATTGTATTCATTCTTGAAGAAATTCTTTCAAAGAGGCTTAGTAAATCGTTAGAATGTTAATTTTCGACATTTCTAGTTGTTTTAGCGTTAAAATAATGCATATTATATTATAAAAAGAATAATTATATTATAAAAAGAATAAGAAAGCGTAATTTTCCCTTAAAAACGCATTAGAAATCTCCAATAAGGCAGGTAATGGATTTGGCACCAAATTTGGCGACTTTTTCCCTAATTGTTGATTTTTTTGGTGACCTTGGCGAGAAAATCCTTATTAGTGATATACCAAATATGGATGCTGAAATATGATTGGCTCAGGAGATACAGAAATTTCTGGAACATTCCACACTTTTCTACAGGGGTATATAAGGGCTACGTTTTTCGCCAAGGCAGTCAGTTCAGTTCAGTCTGAAATCAGAGTCAGGCAGTTTCCCTAATGCTTGCATTGCATTTCAAGGAGTTCTAAGCCTCTTTGAATGAGTCTTGCTTTATGTGCTATTGCTATACAGTTAGTACTGTGGATTTACAGTTGACAGTTGTTAATTAAGCTGTGTTTACTGATTGAATTGAAGCTGATACTTAATTTACAGACCTGTATTTTTCCGGAACTTTCTGTGAATAAATTACTGAATTTTTGCAAGCCTCGCCTTTCATTCTCGGACAACTTACGAACCCCCGAGTACGCAACAATATTACATTTGACTGTACAAATTTGAATACTGGGTATATTCTTCAGAAATAAGTAACATAAAAACCCTGAAAGAAACGCCCACTGGTAGAGTTACAGATATCAAAAATGACGTGAATCTACGTCAGCGGTCGCAAAAGTGTTAAGATATATATGAAATACCGATAAAAGAAATATATATAAATATATGTATAAAATAAAGTTTAAGCATTTAACTATTAATTAAATAACTTCAAATGAAATGGGTTGTGAAAAAGTACTTAAGATGTTTAGCCGGAGCAAATCATGGTGGTAATTTTACAATTATAAATATTGTAAAAAAAAAACAATTATTGTGGATATATAAGAGTAAATAATTTCAAATAATTATAAAACTTCTCTGAAAACGACATTTCTTGTAAAAAAGTTTCTGCTGTTTCCAATCTGTCCTTGTGCGTCTGTTGGCTGAAAATGAAATTTAATGTTATTTTGATTTCGTGATCGGGATAAGGCAACATATAGTTGTCCATGAGAGAAAACTGTTTCATCAAGATAAATTCCTACATGCTGAAATGTCTGACCTTGAGATTTGTTTATTGTCATTGCATAGGCAGGAATGACAGGAAATTGGCGACGTTTTAGGATGAATGGAAGAGTGACATCACTTGGACACAAATCAACTCGTGGCAAGAAAACTGTTTCACCATGATGACACTGAGATAAAATTTTCGCAGAAATGAAATTTTCATGCATTTCAAGTATTGATAAGCGAGTCCCATTGCAAAGACCCTGATTTGGATTAAGATTTCTTAGCAACATGACTATTATACCTTTTTTTAAAATTAGCTGATGAGGTGGCATGCCAGAAGGAGTTTGCTCATGTAAAAACTCTGTTGGATAATTTAATATATCATTATTGTCTTCAGAAACAATAGAATCTACACTGTAATACACATGTGGGTCTCCTTCAATTCTTGATATTATTTTCATGTTAATTTCCAGAGTTTTCCTATTTGTTGGAGCTAAAATAACTCTGTTTCCCAATTCTTCAACCTGCATGGTGGCTAATTGACTGTAAATTGCTTCGATGATGTTATTTTCAATCATGTGTTCAGGGATTTCTATGGAATCGGTGGGTAATTCGGGGATGCTAGGAAGAGTTCCTTCTCCTACATTTAAGAGCCAAATATTGTGTTGTTCTTGTCCGGCACTTCTCATGTTTGAGATGAGTGGAAGGTGGGTGAAGTATCTCCATAAAGGTGTAGATTTGATACAGGCTTCTATGATATTTGCTGTAGATCCTTGGCACAACTGGAAGTGTCTGTCTGAAGTCTCCTCCAATAACGATAACTTTCCCTCCGAAAGGCTTATCACTGCTCATGATTTCTTTCAGAAGGGAATCGATACATCGAAGACCATCTTTTGTCAGCATCGTTATTTCATCTATAACGATGAGCTGAGCTTTGCGAAGGTTTTCAGCTTCTGAAGTATTTGTCCTCATTGAGGAAACTGATGTGTCAAGAATAGGAATAGGTAACTTGAAACTGCTGTGAACTGTTCGCCCACCTTCGAGAAGTGTTGCTGCAACGCCAGTAGTTGCAAATGGAAGTGCTATTTGTTCTTTTCCCCGAATATAGTGCAACAGGGTTGAGTACAAATAAGTTTTTCCTGAACCCCCAGGGGACCATCAATGAAAAAATACCTGTCCATTTTATTTATGTCTTCGATAGCTTTGATGATTTTTCTGAAGGCTTCTAACTGTTGTGGATTAAGCGATGCAATCTGAATTTCTGCCAGTTCTCTTTGTTCGACTGGGTTGTAAAGCTGTATTTCAATAGGATTTCCTATTGGCATTGGAAGTTCAAAAGATTCGCATGTCATTCCGTGTTGCTTGAGAGTTGCATTGATATCATGTAGAGCCAGATTAAAAGAACTTTCATTTTTGTTACACTGAAAATCCATAGCCATATCAGAACAATAATTATTCCATAGTTCAAGTGCGTTAGTAGGATTGCATAAAATCAGTATGAAGGCAAAAGTCTGTCTCAGTTGTTTTGGCATCTGGTAAACAGCAGCTTCCCTCAAACAGTGATTCCATTCTTCATCAGAATCAAGTAAATGTCTGTGAAATGCTGCTTCTTTGAAGGTATCATAAACAATACCATCAACAGCTTTTAAAAATTCAAAACTTGTAGCACCGGGTACGTGAAGAAGCAACATCCGTAGATAGAATCGTTCTTCTTCTTTAGCACTAACAACATACATTCTTGGCACTATCTTATTTCCACCTCTTTGTCTTTTTTGCCATTTGTTCTTTTTGTATACGTAACTGTAGGGAATATCTGAATACAATATTGTTTCAGTATCCGGGTTGGTTTGATTTAATTCGAACCATGCCTCAAGTTTAGTTTTCCCTGTTCTTGCAGCCTGTAAGGCTTCTTCTTCTTCACCTTCTGTATAGATTATGCGCTGCTGATTTGGCAGGTGTACTGGCAATCTCATAACTGCATGTGGCCTGTCATGCATTTTAAACTGGAGCAATCGCCACATGGCTTCTGGTGCACTGACATACCTCGCATGAATGTAATTTGCAATTTCATTGTTTTGAATCTCCCCAGCACTGACAATTATATTCGCACAGTCAAAACCTTTATAGATGTATTTGTAAATATATTTCACTGCTCTCATAGATGTACAAACTTCGACATTAATATGTGCATCATATTTCAGAAGCAGATAGGCATTGTAAGGAACAACGAATCTGTTGTCCATTGTGGTTCCACGTACAACAACTGTAGAATTCATGCATCTCTTATACTTAGGATAGCCATCAGCACTCAATAAAGTTTCTGTTTGAAAATCTTTTGGGAAACCTTTTCTACACTTTCTAGCTTCCATGCAAGGAGCTCGAGGATTGTTTGAACCGCAAGGGCCATGAATCATACAGCGCGTGACGATTTCATGCAGGCGTCGATTTAAACCAGGATCAGGAATCTCAGCACTAATTAAACGATCAATATGTTCTACCGATGAAAATTTATCTTCTGCACGCAAGACAATTAAAATATGGACATGTGGAAGACCTCTCTTTTGAAATTCTATTGTGTAAACATGAGCCGTTGAAATTCCTAAAACACCATGCACTATCAAATCTTCAAGAATGGATTTTAGCTTTAAGTTATAAACTCGTGAAACCAAATCAGGACGGTCACTTGGCTCTTTACCTTTTCTCAAATTTTCTGTAATTTCACGCCACTTAGGATTGGCTGTGAAAGTTATGAAAAGATCTGGCGGACCAAATTTTGCAAATATTGACATAGCATCAGCACACCTCTCACGCATGTTTCTTGGTGATCCTTCAAATGATGAGGGAAGAATGACTGGAATCCCAGCTGCTTGTGCATTATTGACTCTATTTTCAATGTGATCTGCTAGTCCTTGGCAGAATTCTGTTCGCAGCTTCTGCTGGTGTGTTTTAATGTAGTTCAAATTATTGGCTTCAACTTGCAAGTAAGAATCCACTATGAACTGCTGTGTCAGTCGTCCCGCACTAATAACTGGATTGAAGTGTTCTCTTATGGCCAACAAAGCTGCTTTGTACTGCAGCATAGTAACATTATTTCTCGTTCTATTTGTCTGTGCACCCTCATAAGCCTCGCAAGTCCAGTTAGGTTGCCAACCTGGTTCGCCATACGGGAATAAAATGGGATAAACCATTGGGTCCAAGTTAGGGCTGAGAATGTTGATATTGACAAACTGCTGTCCTGGATTTTCTGGGTTTACTGGATAAATTCTAATGTCTCTGTCAAAAGGAGGCTCACCATGATCATTAACAAAAACCATTGCAATTTCATTTGCTGTAGGTGCATTATACCTTCTCTGATCAGTATGACGATCTCGTCGAAATACCAGATTCACTATGGGAATATCTTGTCCTGCTTCATTCGCTTCATCGATCGCTTGAGCTTCAACGTCCCTTAGCATACGGTAAGTGTGACAAAATCGATTTGTCATTCTGAATAGCCTGTCCAACTGGTCCAGAAGACGGGGAATGCATTGTTGATTAGCAGGATTAAGAACTCTGCATTCTATTGCCTGAGTGCTATCTATGACATACAGTTGGGCATACTGTCGAGATTGTTCACTGCGTGGTTCTAGATGGCTGGTCCTGTGACATATTTGACCATGAACTTTAAACACGTAAGGTCCTCTTCCACTGAAATTTAATACTTTGGCTCCCATTGATGCAAAAGATAAAGCACTGTTATAAGAGCGAATGTTATCTCTAAAATTCTTGTAATCAGGGTTCTCATGATTCATCAACAAATCTTGAAGAACTGGTGGAAAAATCAACTGATTTCCTTGAGAGTCCGTTGGTTTAATCAAAGAAACTGTCCCTTTCCGGCAACAACTGCTGAATTTTTTGTCTAGAGGTCGTTCAGCATCAAAATTCTTCGAACCACAGAATTCACAAACATCGATCATTGGTCCACAGTAATGTAATTCATCATTCTCATTGGTAAATACTTCTTGAACTCTACGACTATTTCTTTCATTTCTTTGATCATGGGATTCAACATCAGCTTGCCTTCGCATTTGTGCTGCAAACTCAGATTCTCGTTTCCTCCGTCGCCTTTGAATATCAGCATTATTTTGTCGAATTCTTGCCAATGACTCTGGACTTTGTCTTTGTAACCATCTTCTTTTCCTCTCATTTTCCAAACGACGCCGTTTTTCAATGAGTGTTTCAGACAGATCCATTCGGAAAAAAATTAAAATCTCACATTAAAAAAAAAAAATGTTCAGTTTTGAAAGATTTTTCTAATGATGTAAGGTTTATGTAGATTAATTTAGAAGAAATACAATACACAGCATTTCTTTAAAAAGAAAATCGCTGCCAAAAGTTGAAAAATGATCATTTCATTTTATTTATTTCTCACTTCAATTAATTCATTTGCTAGTAAGACCGTGCGAAAATTTTACGCTCTATTTATCTCTTCGACAACTTTAAAATTTAAAATTATTATTATTATTATTTAATAGATGTCATTTTCTCATATGCATGAGCTAATTTAATATTTTAATATTTTAATTTATTTATTTTATTTTTATTTATTTATTTATTTATTTTGTCCGTAAAAGCATATTCAATTTTATGCTGGGAAAAAAAAAAAAAAAAAAAAAAAAAATGAAGCTTGATAAAAATAATTAAAGGCTTTAAATATGTTTCTACAAATATTTTAAGAGTTTTAAGGCTTTAATATGTTTCTGAAATATTTTAAGAGTTTTTTTTTTTAAATAAAACGGTCAAAGAGTCATTCATTCGGGATTAAAGAGTCATCCACTTGGAATTTGTATTTTCTGAATGGCAACCGTTTTGGTTTGTTTTTATCAGGAATTGTGTTGTTTATAATAGCCAGTGATCCGTTATATGTAATTTATATACCTTTAAACATTCCAATTGAATAGTTTTTCAAGGTATTAAAGGAAATAAGAATAGGTGTGATAAAAAATATATTATATGTATGTTTTCGTAAGTTGAGCAAACAGAAAAAAAGTAAAATAAATAATAATAATAATAATGGCTTCCAAAAGTTTCAGTTTTGAAGCGGTACTAACCGGATTCGTTCATGACAGATGACAGATGAGGATCATTATATATATTAATTTTAGACTGTTTTTTTGTTTAATATTAGACTCTTATTTTAAGATAAAAACAATTGGATGATATCGCGTTGTGAAACATTGCAACGTAATATCTTTAAATCAAATAACTTGATGTATATAGTGTCCACACAAAAAAAAAGAATAGTTTTTAGAAAAATTAAAAAATATATATAACATCTATATGCAGTATCTTGCAAAAAAATTCCTCAATTCTTAAGAAAAAAAAAAAAAAAGCCAACTTTCATCATCAAAGTAGTTAAATCTAGACCAATCAAAAATAGGAATAGTCCAGCCGGATGTGTTCCGTCGACAAACTTTTTGCTTTATTTATATAGATATTAAAATAGTAATAATAAAATCAGAGAAAACATGCTTTTTTCCAGCTTACGAAATCCATATAAACACTTAAGAAAGTATTCGACATAAAATATGAACTTCTATGAGGATTGTTTTGGATTGAAATGGACCTGAACACAGCAAAAGGTTAATGGCAAACTATTTCTATAACTGTAGAATAAAGCAATAAAAAAGCGCAGATAATGCAAAGCATTCCAAAGCGGTAAAATTTCAGCCAAATGCACAATATACGATGGCTGCAAAATAAGCTTAGAAATAGCAAATGAATAAAGCACAATTATTCCTGAAATATGAATGTATCGTTCTTAATGTTTTATGATTTCCAAGCGATATTGTAACCGCTGTATAAGCTGAAAAGTATTAATGAAATATCCGATAAAAAACTGTTTCTCAGATTATAAAAGAATAATTTTGATTGGGTATTAGGCAAAAGAGAATGTTAATTGATTGGTTATAGAGCATTTTGATTAATTTTTGCATTTAACATTCAATTTGAAAAATAGGGCTTCCTGATTAAAAAAAAAAAATACAACTATCTTTTATGGTTGGGACTTTATAAGTTGGGACTCTATAAATATCGTTTTAATGAACTTTGTAGGTTTGACGTCATAAAACATTTCACACGTGACTACTGCATTGAAAACTGCAATATTCTCGTGTTTTTGTTTGTATGCATGGGGATATTTTTCCATCATGTAGGGTAATGTTGTAATTCTATGGGGAAATTCACAAAGAAATGGAAAATGAAAAATCAGATGTGGTGGAAAAGAATGTATAGTTTATCGTCGAACCCAAAAATCCGATAGCGTCTATTTATTATAAAACTACTACTGATTATTATATATATTTATAATTTATTATAATTTATTATGAAATTTATAAAACAAAGAACTGTATGGTAAACCTTTAGGATTTTAAAAAGTGGATTAACCCTTTAACCCTTTATATCCAAAATTAATTTATTTTTGAAAAAATTGTTTGAAACTTTTTTATTATATTTCTTTATGCATGAGGAACATATCATATTAAATATAGCTTAAAATATAGCTTAACTATAGGGAAAGCTTAAACTATAAGTCCCAATGAAATCCTGTAGTAAATTTAGGCTATATTGAGAAATATTTTTGATGTGACTTTAAAGTCCCGGTGGGATACAAAGGGTTAAAGAATAAAATTATTTTCAAGCTTGAGCTGTCAAACCTGTAATTTTTGACGTGTAAATATTGTATGACTCGTGAACGTTTTGTTCCCCCCCCCCCCCCCAAAAAAAAAAAAAAAGTACCATGGTATCAATGTTAAAAACTCAAAAAATAAAAATTAGCATAGGTCTGAAAATTTGAATTCTTAGGTAGTCACCAGTAGTCAATAGACTCTTATAACTTACAATGTTATCCACCATTAACTTCAACTCTCGTTTCAACACAAAAATTTTAAAAGCGTCGAAAGGCAGGGTGCAGTTTTCAACAAAATTTGACACGCTGTTCCTGCCATCTAGCGTCGACGATTTTATACATTCTTTGGTTGGTTAGTTTCAACTCAAAATATCTGAAAATAACAATACCGCTAGATGGCAAAAGTAAGGCGTCATATTTTGCTGAAAAATTGCACTCTGACTTTATACGCTTTTAGAGTTTTTGTGTTCAACCGGAAGCTGAAGTTATTGGTGAATAGAGCCGCTTTTTCTCAACTTAATAATAGCAAGTGGCCATTAGACTTTCTTAGACATCTTTTTATATTTGATAGCTACATTTTTTTACCACCTTTTCCTTAATTATATTAAATGTATAAGGATTTATGCAAAAGAATAAGGGCCTATATAAAAGCTAACTTAAAAATAATTTTAATAAAACATAATAGGAGGTAAATTGAAGCTACAGAATTTAGTAAGCCTTGTATATGTGTACAGTAAGACACTGATCAGAAAGAGCTGATTTTAAGTGTTATACATTTACAGGTTATACATTTTAATTTAAACATTCTCAAACAAAACAAACATATATATAATTATTATTAATTACTTTTACCGTTTGAAGAACAATGTTATTTTTCATTTTTTTCTCGAAATTTTCCGCCTCTTGAAAAGACTTTCGTTAATTTATATATATATATTGATGTATATAATCTTGTTCTAGTTTAATTAGAGTTGGTTGGTTGGGTTTTACGTCGCACTAATGCTGAGCAATGAGCAATGGACGTTGGTCTGGGACTCACTCTTAGGAGTGAGTCCGGAGACATGCTACCACAATTTTGATCCTCCACGGAGGGGATTAATTAGAGTTGATCTAAACAAAATGTATTACAAATGGGAAATAATGCTTTGTCGACGTCCCCTCTATTTAAATAGCCTAAAAGTAATTAGTATCTTTCTTTTGTGGCAGGCACCGGCGCTTCCCACATCCTGACGTCCGAATTTGGCTAAGAAAAAAAAATCTTATACAGTATAGATTTTAGCATACTGTTATCAGTGCAAAATTAGCAAAATGGCTCTTACTATTCTGCGCTGATGTTTGCTGTCTGTAGAAAGTTTCATATACTGTAGTTTCAGGATGCTTAAAGCTACTAAAATTGCAGTATGCGAATTATTTATTTTCAGCATTTTAATGTTGCTTTCCCATTGCTTTATTTTTTACTTATTTATTTTTTTTTTAATTCAAATATTGTGATAATCACTTCTTTTTCTTTTTTGTTCTTTATTATTATTATTCAAATATTGTGTTAATTGCTTCTTCTTCTTTTTTTGGTTAAAGAATTTTAAACGTCGGCTGTAAGCGTTGTCTGTTAATTATTTTGTTTATACAATGATGGATTTCTTTTAAAATTTTCGAATGATTTATTGCTCTGGTTTATTGCTATTTGGTTATACAGAGTTATTAAAAATCAATATGTTTATAAACGTTACAGTAAGGAATTTTATAAACTTTAGTGAAATAGCAAAAATGTTCACGGTGGACTTAAATATACTAAATCAAAATTTTTGCTCACTGCTCATTTAATAAAGCAAAATATTCTAATCATTTTACGGATTCAATACAGATGATTATTTTTACAGCAATGATTCTGAAAGAGGAACAACAAACTTTAAAGCGCGCAAGATAGAAAATGCTATATCCATACGTACAGGGTCCTTTGATGATGTTATACTACTTCTATGTAATGATTTTGAGTATACTTTTAAAATCTTCTAACGAAATTAATTTTAATTTAAAGTTCTAATGAAGCACTGCATCTAATGCTTTTAGAATAGCTTTGCCATTATAGTTACAGTTTGCATGAGACATGATAATTAAACAATTTTAATTAAAAAAAAAACATGAGTACTTCTCGAACAAACCAAATATCTTGCAAGTCTATATGGTCTCTTTAGCCAACACCTCCTATAAAAATGCCTCTGAACAGAGCTTTACGTCATAGAAGATCGTCTGATTACATCAAATCAACATTTCCTATAATATAATATCTATAGGATGGTGTAGATTGGATGTAATCGGCCGATCTCCCGTGACGTAAAGCTCAATACAGAGACATTATTATAGTTGGTATTGCTCCAGCTGGTAAAGCCAACTACTCGTTTCCCAAACATTCACGAGGTCTAGTCTTCACAACAGACGGTAGACGATTAGTTACTAATTACATTCAAGCGATTAACTAGCATGAAAACATAGCCTCCTGAACTAGATGCCTTCCGCGTGGCTCGGAAACTTGGCAACCGTTCAAACGGTAGACAGCGCCATCTGATACAGATTGAGCGATTTTTTTATTCAACTGTCACCAATAATTTTAAGAATATGATATATAAAATCGACATTTCTTTGATTCTATTCGCCTTTTATGTATATCAAATCCCACTTTTAAAAATATTTGGTGGCTGTTGAATAAAAAAGTCGCGCAATCTGTACCAGGTGGCGCTGTCTACCGCTTGAACTGTTGTCAAGTTTCCGAGTCATGCGGAGGGCATCTAGTTTAGGAGGCTATGATAAAAACATCTTGCGTGCATCCTTGACAAGTCTGATACAACTTATGAGATTAGAGCCATCCTCTGTCTTCCTCCCAGGCCCATATGCCTCCCACCCAGGTAAACTGGGACTTTGTCCAGCGGCCCCGGACTGCAAAGGGTGCCCAAATACATAAAGTTAAATTATAAAACATCCCCCCTTTTTTTTTTCAAACAAAATTTTAGCAATGAAATTTTCAAGTAAAAAATATGAAATTCATCCTTAAAAACTTTTAAACTTTCTAGAAAATAAATTTATTTTTTTACCACTGAGCAAATTAAATTATAAACCTCTGCATTTTTAACTGAAAGCGGAAATAGAAAAAAATTCCTGATAATTAAACAGCAAATTATCATTCGTGTAGCTGATAAAATATGATGAATGAAACATTCTGTCTCTAGTTTATTTAAATTAGAAAAATAGGATTAATAAAACAACATTTAGGTCTCTCACATGTTAGAATCTTACCATGTCATGCCTGTTACCATTTTTTCATTTCTCCTGACATCACTGCTCGAATCTGTTTCACAGCAAAATGGGTCTGTTATTATAGTTGCATTCCCCTTCTTACAGTAGTAGTTGCATAGTTACAGATCCATAAAACTATTCGTTGCTATTTGAAATTTCCCTGTCTCAAGCAGCAAATCTCATGTAATTCTATAGGGAAATTTGTTTATAAAATTATTCATTACCTAATGTATTTTTATTACTTTCTTTTTCGATTTCATGAATATCACTATGAATCAGTTTATTCTTGTTTTCCAAAAAAATTATTTATTATTTATTTAGGATTATTTCAGTTATAGGATGAGAGGAATGAATTTAGTTCATCTTTCACAATTTTTCCAAAATAAAATGTTTGGGAGTGAGTTGTTGATTTATAAATAAAATGAATTATGTATGAGTAAAAATAATGATATATGAAAAAATGAAAACGTAATTAAAAAAAAAATAATGTAATGTTTAATTTTATCCACTGAGAAAAAATTCTGTAACTGACATCTAGAATCTAAATTATGGCTCCAGAAAAAGTAATTCCATGTCATCCTTATAAATTCTAGTCCCCTTTGAAAGCGAGTTCTAGAAACCCTTATTGGAATTCTAGAGCGTTTGCCTACATTCCTGAGGGCAAAGTTATTTAAAAATCTTTGCAAATAAATGTGAATACAAGAGGCGGGTTTCAGCAACTATAATCTAGGTTTATTACCCAATTCTAGAAAATCAAGCAAGAATTTCTCGCAATATAAAAGATTCAGAATATTCAGAATATTGTTTCACCATCTATTAGGTCGTTGCAAAAGTTCATGCGGACGCTGATCATTTCATTGCCTCCAAAGACGAGAGCTTCTATCACCGTGGTATACATTTGTTACCCGAAAAATGGGCAAAGGTTGTAGAAAGTAATGGAGAGTATTTTGATAAAAAATTGTCATTTGATTTGATGTATTTTTATGAAATGAAGCAATAAAAAAACGCACGAACTTTTGCAACGACCTAATAGAAATGTGTAGACTAGAAATTCTCGATCATTTCGTCTATTCAGTTTATTGGCGTGCTTTATGCGCATAGCTCGTAAATCTATATTTCTAACTAAAGGATTTAGAAAATGACCGCTTATTCATTCTAGATGAAGGCGGTATATATTTTTTCTCAGTGTTTACAGAAGTTCACATAGAATGACATAAGCTTTAGCTTTCGACGACGACAGGTAGAGATTACTTTTGAGCGTTCGATACTGGAAGTTCAGGAAAAGGGGAATTTTCTGAATGACTTAAGAAAAAAAAAAAGCGCACATGAATTCCAGTGCTTGGTTAGCCTCACGCCAATTCTACATGGAGATGTTGGATTTATCTCCAAAAATCTTTTTTGGTTATCAATAAAATCGCCATATCTCAGGAATACATTATTCACGTAAAAATCTCAATGTAGTCTACGAGTGCTTACTATAAGGTTTTGCCTTATTTCTGTGACACAAACCTTTTCATGGTGGTCCAACCATACTTACCATTTCCTGACGACACAAATTCAGAGATTCCGTCTGGCCTGGTGCGCTTTAAACTTTAACTGTATGTCGACCAATAATCTATTAACTGTAGATTTCGCCTGTACTCGGTTAAAAATTTTGGTGCCAGGTTCTGCAATAGGCTAGGTTGAACCAAAATTTGTTACTAAATTAGCTGCAATCATGCGATGGGGAAATCTTCTATCATGATTTGGTACTTCTTGTTATTATGTAGCAAAACTGGTAATACTTCAAACCATAAATATTCACTATCTTATGTTTGAAGCTACAGTACCAAATTTTAGTTAAACCAAGCAACAAATCATGTTAAAAGTTTTTACAATCTTATGTTTGCAGCTACTGTGAACCTTATTTTGGTTCATATAAATTTTTAAGCGTGTGTGTCTGCTAGTTTGTTATATTTTAATTAAAGAGAAGTACTAAGATAAGATTGTGACTAAGATTTTTTTTTCATTGCTATCTCCACTTATCTACCCGTTATATCAAATAAACTATTTGTTAATTAATTTTTACTTCTTTTATGACTATTTAATTAGTTAAGGAGTAAAAATGAGGTATATTAAACTGAAGAGCCAAAAAAACTGGTACAAGCGTGCACATGCAAATAATAGAGGTATGGGACCAATGAGTGTAAAGTGATGCAATCGGTAATGCTTATATTAGTAGATAACAGGTGTGTGGCAAAGCTATTAGATTGATTACTGATGCTACAATGGCAGATTCCCAAGATTTAATTGCGTTATAATTTGGTGCACGAAACAGAGGTTATAATATCTCTGAGGTAGCGATGAAATTTGGATTTTCACGTACAACTATTTCACAAGTGTACCATGAATATCGGGAATCCGGTAAAACATCAAATCTACGACATCGTTGTGGCCGGTAAGAGGTCGTAAAAGAACGGGACCAATGATGGCTGACGAGAATCATTAAACATGACAAACTTGCAACATTTCCTCAAATTCCTGCAAATTTGAATGCTGGAGAATCAACAAGTGCCAGAGTACAATCTATTCAATGGACCATCATTGATATGAGATTTCGGAGCGAAAAGCCCAGTCGTGTACTGTTGTTGACTGCACGTCATAAAGCTTTATGCCTCACCTTTTTCCACCAACACCGTCGTTAGTCTGTTGATGACTGGAAGAATGTTGCTTGGTCTGAGGAGTCTCATTTCCAATTATATTGGATGCTTACGAGTATGGAGATAATCTCATGATTTAGTGCACTCTACATGTCAACAGTAGACTGTTTAAGCTGAAGGAGGCTCTGCTATGTTATGGGGAATGTGTAGTTGATGTGATATGGGACTTCTAATACGTCAAGATACGACTCTGACAAGTGACATATATGTAAATATCCAGTCCGATCACTTGCAACCATTTATGTCATTTATGCATTCCGACGGAATTTGCTAATTCCAGCAGAACAATGCGACACCCTACAGGTGGAGAGTTGCAACCGAGTGGCTCCAGGAACACTCTTCTCACTTTAGTAATGTTCATTTGGAACCTAAATCCCCATAAATAAACATTTTCAGCATATCTACGATGACTTGCAACGTGCCATTCAGAAGCGATCCCCCTTGCAATCCTATGGATTTGTTAATTGTCCTGCAGGATTTATGGTGTGAGTTACCTCCAGCACACTTTCAGATATTAGTCGAGTCTATGTCATGTCATGTTGCGGCACTTCTGCGTGCGCAATGTGGCCGTACATGACATTAGTCAGATACACCAGTTTTTTTTTGGCTCTTCAGTGTATATAAGAAACAGAAATCTTTTGTCAGCAATTTGTGTAGACGTAAACAAGCAAAATTTATTACGATATTTAGAAGCTGGAGCATGACTTACCTTAATGTTTGCTTTTTGCTCTCTCCTCAGTCGAAGAGATCTCAGGAAATATCTTGGAGGAATGTCATAAGAAGAGTTGGTATACGGCATATCCGTATGCAAGGCAAATGAAGTTAACTGTTGTCTATTAAATATGGCTGCCACAGCGGTATCCAAGGCTACCACAGGAGCCATATTGAGTCTACCAAAACATTGGCTAATACTGTGTTTTATTTATTTATTTATTTTTGACATTTATTTGACAGCTTTGACATCAATAGTTACAATGATTTTCGTCTCGAATAATTCATATTACATTTCACAATAATAGTGCAGAACTTCTTATGTAACTGTGTTTCTTAATCTGCTTTTGCGATTCTGATTTTTGCTTCATGTTTTTTCCGGACATGTCATCTTCTCTTATATCATTCCTCCAAGGGATACATGCTTGGGGGAAAAATTGTAGTAGAATTCAAAAGTTTCCACAAATTATATTTAAAATAAAATTTTTCTTCAGGTATGTAGGTTTTTTTTATTAAAAGAATAAATTTCAAAAATAATTGTAAAATATTTTGCATAATTTTTTGACTTTTGTTTGTGTGATTAATATGGCAATTATGGAATTTCTAAAAAATTTTCAAACTACTATTTCATTATATTGAATTTTAAATAAAAGTTTATGTATGAAAAAAAATTTTGATGAATATAGCAGTGATAGGAAACTTAAAAAAAAAAAAAAATTCTTCAGTTTTTTTTTTTTTTTTTTTTTTTTTTAAGGTGTTAAATTGATAAAAAAAAATATAAATGAATTAGTTATTGAAGATAAGTACCTGAGAACATTAGAACAAATATATTTTTTTTTGATAGATAAAATATATTTCAAAAATGAAAATTGTTCTTGGAATATGAGAAAATCTAATTGATAAACATTGAATATAGCAATTACAGGTTACCTTTACAAAACATCTCCAGATTACTATTTAAATATGCTGGATGAAAAAGTTATGCGATGAATAAAACACTGAAGAAATTCTTAGAAAAACTTTCAAGGATTTTTTTTTAAGTGTGCACTGAGAAAAAAAATATATATACCGCCTTCATCTAGAATGTATAAGTGGTCATTTTCTAAATACCTAAACTAGAAATATAGATTTCCGAGCAATGCACATAAAGCCCGCCAATAAACAGACTAGACGATCTAGAATTTCTAGTCTACACATTTCCAGATGGTGAAACAATATTCTAAATATTCTGAATCTTTTGTATTGCGAGAAACTCTGGCTTGGTTTTCTAGAATTGGGTCATAAACCGAGATTATAGTTGCTGAAACCAGCCTTTTGTATTTACATTTATTTGCAGAGATTTTTAAATAACTTTGTCCTCGATAATATAGGCAAACGCTCTACAATTCTAATAGGGGTCTCTAGAATTGTCTTTCAAAGGGGACTAGAATTTATAAGGATGAAATGGAATTATTTTTTCTAGAGCCACAATTTAGATTCTAGTTTTTAGTTACAGTATTTTTTCTCAGTGCATAGTTTTTATTGCATATATATTTAAAAAGATTTTTTTTAAAATATATTTCTGTAACAGTTTTCACTGATTAAATAGAATGAAAATTTCCATTAAAATTTTTTCGGTAAATAAAAAGGGTAAAAGTTTACAGCTATGCATGATGTGGTAGACAAAGAGTTGAAATATGTGAATATCTAATTATTTTACACCAAGATATAAATATAGCAGTTACAGATTACCTTTTAAAATCGTTTCGGTTAATTTCTAAGTCTTTTGAAATGTTACGCAAAACGTGAGTGAATGTGAAAAATGATGAATATAGCAATTGTGGAATTTTACTTAAAGTACTTCCAGATTTAAAATATTTAAAAATCATTACGTCTCGTAGTTAAATTATATTTTAATCACATTAAAAACTGAGACAGATAATATACATTAAAAATATACATTTTAAAAAATTAAAAACACGATACACAAATTTAAACGTTTCGAGCCTTTTACAGGCTCCTCATCAGTAAAAAACAGTTATCCCCCCTATTTCCCGTACAGGTGTTATTTATAATATCCCTTGTAAATCTTGTAGTTCGGTTTATATTGGTCAAACTGGCCGTTCGCTTCATACTCGAATTAAGGAACATAAAACAAATTTCAAAAACCGTGATATACGTTCGAAAATTGTACAGCATGCCATAGAAACTGACCATTTACCTGATTTTAACAATACTAAAATAATCATATCTAACTGTTTAAATTATCATTCAAGAATTTTCCTGGAGGGCTGGTACACAAATCAACATTTTTCACCACTTAATGAGGCATGCGCAGTTCCTGATGAATACGTTGTACTCACTTAATGAAAGTCTGTTGTTCTTCTCAGCATTTACATTTGATGTTTTTTACTGATGAGGAGCCTGTAAAAGGCTCGAAACGTTTAAATTTGTGTATCGTGTTTTTAATCTTTTAAAATGTATATTTTTAATGTATATTATCTGTCTCAGTTTTTAATGTGATTAAAAAAACTTCCAGATTATTTTTCAAGGTTGATGAGCTTCTAAGTAAAAAAAAATTTGAATGGATAACTAATATAGGAACACGATGGGGAATATAGGTATAACTAATATAGGAACACGTCGGGTAAAACATAATACCGTTATATCTCACCTGTACGGAGCTGAAACCTATCGAAAGTCCGTCAGATGTCTTCACTGGGCGTCAAATATGAATGGTAGTTCACCTTGTGTCAGTGAGAAAAACAATTTTTTGTATCATACAACTTGTTTAGTTTATCAAGATTCGGTCCACTTATGCCAACTACACTTTTAAAATAATGCAATTTTGTTGCCAAAAATTCTCTGTGAAAATTACAGAATTCTGTGAAAGTTGCAGAAAAATGCGTTTTGTCAACGTAATTTTTCCGTAATTTACGACTTTTTTCTCAAATTACAGAGAATTCTGTAATTTCACAGAGAATTTCTGGCAAAAAAATTGTATTTTTTTAACAGTGTAGTCTTTGGAATACGATAACAATTATATTATGTATACACGATATATATATGAAAAATTGTTCTTAAAATATGAAATCATCTAAATTGTTTTAGATGAAGAAATTAATATATAAGTTATGAAATAATTTTCCTAAAACCCTTCCTTTTCAATTTTTGAAAGGTGTTGAACTATTAAATAAAAAGTTGTAAGTGAATGAATTAGGGAATAAATATAACTGTTATAGAACATTTTTTCTAAGGAATCATCTGGTCATTTTACAAGCGTACTGAGTTGTTAAGTGGAAAATTAAAGATTGAGAAATGTAGCAATTGTAGATCATTTATATATATATATATATATATATATAAAATAAAAGAAAAAAAATTGCTTTTCAAAAGTGTTAAAATGTCAAGGGAAAAATTCTGATCGAATAATTATGTGATAAAATAGCATTATGAAACTTATTCTAAAATTATCTTCGTTATTTCTTAAAGGGCTTTAATTGTTATAAAAATATATTAGGACCTAAAATAAGTTCACGCTGTTTTTTGTTTCTTTTGTGTGCGACACCCAATGTTCTTGCTTCTGGATCTTCATAATGCTTTCAAACGTTTCGAAAAACGTTTCTTTGTCTTCAAATCTTTTAGGTGCGCCAGTTTGTTCTTTAGCTTCGACCCACATGTGATACTAAAGACCTGTTCATTCAGCGGTTTTCCTTTGAAAAAACTGTGTTCTGTTATGCCTGAAAACAGCTGCAGATGGCGCCACAGTTCAGAACAAATATTCGGAATTTTCCCTTTAATTACATTAATAATGTGTTATGATTTTACCCATGTTTTACTCTAGACCCACATGTAATACGAAACATTAATAAATATTAGGGGAGAACCGTGTATTATGGACCATCGTATAATACGGACCATGAGGAAATTTGTATGTTCAACACTAGATTGTGAAACCATCTCACTGCGTTTAGTGGAATATTATTGTTATCTAAAGCAGGAAGTGACTTGTACGTGCGTACCTGTATTTGGACGATTATGAAATTGAGTTTTCGGTTTATATGATCATTGATGTAACAAGTATGTTAAAATGAAAGTATTACTTTCTACTGTTAGGTAATTGCAATATAATTTTCGCTTTAATAGTAGCAAATGTACTTATTTTATGAACAATTTAAACATGCGTTTCATGGGCATCAATTTGCATAGCGATTTTTGATTGGAAACCACGTTGCTCTATTTACGCGTGTAATATGAACCATGCTGTGTTGTGTAATATGGACCAGTGGTCCGTAATAAAAACAGAGAGATTTTGTTAATGCTCGGCGTACATATGCCGCATACTCAAAATCTTGAGGCTATAGAATAGGCCAGGGAAGGAGAGGTAATCAAATTATCACTTCTTTCGCACACTACCCATTGGATATAACCTTTAGACCTCCCCTTTTTTTTTCGTCCATTAACTATTTTCTTTTTTCGTCCATTTCTATTATTCCCAAGAGATGTACAAGTGTGTGAGGGAACATGCTGGACAGTTCGTTTCACAATTCCAAGTGTGTCAACTGTTGGGGAACGGGAAGGACCACTATGGACCACTTGGTCCATATTACACATACGTTCGTGTAACCGACACGTAAATAAAATAATTATTTTTCTGCAATTATTAATAGTTCCCTGAGTACTTTACCAAGTTTAAACTATGTAACTATGCAATTGTAATGAGCAGCCACTAAATTAAGTCTTTTCATTTTAATAATTTAAGTTTTATGAGCATTCTTGCTTAGGGGGTCCATAATACACGGTTCTCCCCTATATAATCATATCAACGACATGCTATCCCATACAACGCATTCTGATAATACCGGTTTGTTTGTTCTACTCACGAGCACGTGGGATAGTAAACGTCTTCTGAAAATTCACACAGTTAAATTCGGCGAATGAACAGGTCTTTAGTATAACATGTGGGTCTAGCTTTAGCTCCAAGATCAAAATCCTTATTTTTGAAGCGTTGAAACCAGTCTGTGCACGTCATCGCAGACAGAGCATGTTCACCGTAAGTCTCAACAAGAATTTTGTGTGCTTCAGCTGCACATTTCTTTGAATAAAAAAGTGCAATAAAATTTCCTGCAAATACTTTTTACTTGGCACATAACTCGACATTTTTAGAACTAAAAAAAAAGCGTTGTTTACGCTGTTGTGAACTAACATACACTGAAGTTCAAGCTAACCGAGAGTACTTCCTTGTAGATGCATTAACATCTGAAATTACATGCACGTAGTCCTGGTGGTGCCATCTGTTAGAAAACAGCGAGAACTAATTCAGGGTCTTAATAAAAATAAACGAATTGTATGATGAACATGTCGTAGCTAGTTACTTTTTTCTAAAAGATATCCAGAGTGATTTTTGAAGGTGGTATAACTTAAATTAATTAAAAAAAAAAAAATACGCATAAATAATTAAAAATAATTTATATCTGTATCTGAAATATTGTAGTTTGGATACCTTTGGATCCACTTACATAAATATTGTAATGATTGAAACGGTAAAATAGAGAAGTTATGTAATAAATCTTGTGACAAAGGAGTATGTTACACAAAGTATGACTAATAAACAGTGTTGCGAGATCTGGAGGACATTTTATTCAGTTAGTCACCAATAATTTTTAATTGTAACGTTTGGCGAATAACTTCGAAGATTAATAGTCTTTTATGTATATCAAATATAGTTTCTCAAAATTATTGGTGATAACTGAATAAAAAATCTGCCAGATCTGGCAACACTGCTAATAAATAGAGTGAATCTTCCTGGTATTGAAAATGGGAGTAATTTGATCCTCACCTTCGTTGTGATTCATAATATTCAATTAAAAGTAGGGAATAGTTTTATGCACTTATGAGTATTGATAAATTTATTATCGACTGTTGCCTGTGCGGCGTTTTTGTGGCGTATCATGCAACAGAGATTCATTTGGATATCCTGGTACAAAGTGTATAAACAGCAGGCGTGAGTTATGTGATTCTAAAGCAGGTATATGCAGATTACACCATGACCTGGGTGACTGTGAACAAACATCGAAGTGGATGGTCTTCTACCACCAAAACAAGGACAAACGTCGAGAAAGCACGTGAACTGTTGTAGCGAGATCAGCGCTTAACCATCCTGATGCTGTCGAAAAATCTGAATATTTCCCGGAAAACTATTAAGAAAAAAAGTGGCCCAGAATTTAGGAAACGTAAAGTTTGTTTGCAAATTTTCCGTCATTATCTGACGTTTACTGGCTTAACGTTACCGCAATACACTTATAATTTAAAATTACCTATTTAGTTTGTTTTTTTTGCTTGTATTAAAGTATGAAGGTTATATATAATAGTGATAAGATTTATTTTTATCTATATAGTTATGTTTTTAATAACAAGTTGATATAACCTTCGTTTAAGCCCATTATAAAACTGTGTAGTAAAAATAACATTACAGATTTGCCCTTTTTTTAAAGCTGTCAGAGCTGTCAGATTTTAATGCTTCCTAAACTTAAACTGATTCAAAAAGAACGAAGATTTACGGATATCATGCTTATTCACATGACTGTAACACGAAAATTGAACACTGAAGTAGTAAATGAGTTTTCCTGTGCTTTCTACAATTTCTACTCACGTTGTCAGAGGTGTATAACGTACAATGGAAACTTTTTTGAAGTATTATAAGCAGTTTCTTTGTGAGACCTACTTACTCAATGTAAGACTAATTTAATCATTTACTCTATTTATTGGTCAAACCTTGTACACACTTTATGGATTATGAAGATGAGGCAAGAAACAAAATGTTTTAATAGAAAAAGTTTATTTTGACTCTGAAACTGATTTTATACTGCATAAAATTAAAAATATAATTCTACGTATACAAAATGAATAAATAGAATCCAAAATTCAATAAAACACTCATGTAATGATTTTTTTTTTTTTTTTTTACAAAAGAATAATATAAACATAAAATGAATAAAAAAATGAATACCAATAATATGCCTCGAAAAGATTCTTTTTGTGAGAAAGTTTCGATATCATAGACATTATAAAAACGACTCAAGGTATGAATATAAATTTCAACATGAAATATAAATGCATGATTAAAAAAAATTAATTTCATTTTATTTTCATGAAATTTTAGTAAATAAATGCATTTGAGCAGCACATTATTCAACATGCCTTACATGTATAACTTTTCAATATAGTACATCTTTCCAACTATCATTAAACTTCCTTTTTTTTCCGAAAAATGGCAACAAACACTCATACATGCTTCTCTTCCCGAAACAAGACAACTTTCAACGTTGAATTAATGTCTTTTTCTTTCAAAAAATCATAAAACAGATTTTTAAAAAGTACTTTTAGACATATTTTTGAGCGAAGTATCGGATTTATAATACTTTCAATGAAGTGAATTTCAACTTCAAATCATTGATTATTTAAAAGGTAAAAGAAAAATGATTTATTAAAAAATACGCCTTAAAACAGTATATATTTCAGATATATAAACGTCTTTTGAGAATCTTATACATAAATATCATTCCCTGAATAAACAACAATCCCGTTAAATATTTTCAGAGAGATAAAAACAAGAATTGATACAGATGATTGAAATGCATATCAGTAGCAACAAATGTTAATCTAAGCAACATTCAACATACAGCATCACATTCCACAAATAACATGCAGAAACTTATGACGCACAAACAGTTCTGTAATTAGATGGAAATCTTCCTAGTAGTCACCATAAACATCTTTCAGAAATCTCACTTTGGGTGCATAATAATTTCAGAACTGGTGCCAACTGTTCATTCATGGCTACCTCATACCTTCCTTCAGCATTTGTAAGTTTTACGTTCTTGTGATATCATGCAACATGCTAATTTTTCAAACACAGCAAGATCAAAATTTCTGCATTCATCTGAGCGTGAAAACGCATGCACAATTGCTCAGCTTGCATTTTAAGATATTAACAAGCAACTTAGAAATCTAACTACTCTAGTGCTAGATGTAGAAGAAGAAGAAATCCTGAGGGTACTCACGTCTTCTCATTGGCCTGGTGGCTGGAAGCTCTGGCGCTGAAACGGCCCCATCACTCTCCTCCTGGGAATCATAAGGCAGGGAGCTGGTAAAACGCACCGCCTGGCGGTGGTATCCACTCCTTAGAGATCTTGGCAGTGAATTGCTGCGGCCTCCATAATGGGCAGAGCCGCAACGGGTTCGCCGAGAGCTGCCCATAGTCCAATAATCCTGAACCTCTGTGTCCGAGGCACTTTCGATGCCTCCTTCAGCAGCCCGCCTACGCAGTATGCCACTACTGCGTGGAGGTTCTTCGTACCGACGGACCCGACCACGGTGATGGATCGTTGGCGACACATGAAAGCTGCGACGTGTTGGCGGCATGCGATAATCACTTTCAGTTCTCAACATACCCGTGGAACGTCTGAGTGGTGAGGTTGATTCGACGTCATACCCCCCACCACCTCTACTCGGTGGCACCATACTGCGAGTCCTACGATGATGTGGTTCGTATCTTTCTATTCTCGTACGTGCGTCATCTGTATAAAATGTGTGCACCCGTGTGTCGGCAAGTGGTTCCATTTCTTCAGCACGAAGAGGCGAAGGCTGATAAGCACAAACCTTCGTAGGTTGATCGGTAACAACGGGGGTCACCCTCCACCTCGGTTCCACTGGCTGAGGTTCTTCTCTTCTCTTAGCGGCAGTGTATTGCTGATGGGTAGGGAGTTCTTGGTGATAAGGGCGGCGGTGATGAGGGATTTTCGTCGATTGACGGTGTGAAGCGGAGGGTTGGGAATTATAATACAGATCTTCTGGAGGTGGTTTTGGCTGTTCATAGCGGTGGCGTTCTCGTTGGTGATCTCTTTCACTTAATTTGATGGCGATTGCTGGTACTTCTGGGGGTAACCCTTTGGTTCGAGCTCTGATCAAAACTCCATTTTCGCTGTTTTCCTCATTTGAAACGTCTTCAGTAGTTTCCTGAAAGTAAACAGAAGTTTAAAATCTATCAAAAAGAATGCAATATTATTATTTTTAAACTCATATTCATAGTTTTTTGATAGCTCTAGATAGAAAAAGTTATTTTTATCATCCTAATTATGTAAGGCTATAGAGAAAACACAACAATTAAATAATGAATAAAAAAATGGAAAAGAATATGTATATTCTTACATTCCATACAATCTAATAATTAAATTGCATTGTTCATAAAAATATCGATTAAATTTACTTATTATTTTTATGTTTATACTTGCTTATTTAATTCTCTTTTAAATTTCAATATTGGTTTGATTTGTCCTTATTATAAATATTTTTCTAACGGAAACAAAAATGTAGATACAAACCACATAAAAATCATCAGAAGGAATGGCATATGTTTTCCAGAAACACGGATAATGCAAATAAATATTAAAAATAGGACTTAAACAAATAAAATTCTTTACTATTTAGCTTGATTAGGTATTGTGTTTTTGAGCAATGTTCATTTCAATGCATAAATTATTACAAGCGCTATGCGCAAGTTCGGGAACAGTAAACGATACCTTTACTCAATAAAAACTCTTCAAATTTTTTGACTTGATTTATATGATTGTTAGTGAGATAAAATCCCCGATTATCTTAAAAAATGAGAGCTATGTTGGTGTGAAACAGTAAAATACAATTTTAAAATGAAATATTAATCTGTTTAAAAATTTCGTTTTGTATGTTACAAAAAATGGCATTAGACATATATAAAATACCGAAATTGCAGAATTTTTTTTTTCTTTAATTCTAATTTTAGGGCTAATTGCTGATAAATAATTTGAAGTTTTTTAATTAAAATTATGTAATTATAATTCAAGTAAAATTTATCAATGTTCCTTTCGGAAAAGTAGAAAAAAGAACAAAATGACTAAAAGGATAAGTTTTCTTAAAAAAAAAATGTGCAAAATTCCAAATTACATAATGAGAAGCGGAACTATCACTGTTAAAAAAATGCAATTTTGTTGCCAGAAATTTTCTGTGAAAATTACAGAATTCTCTGTAATTTGAGAAAAAAGTCGTAAATTAAGGAAAAATCACGTTGACAAAACGTATTTTCTGTAACTTTTACAGAATTTTGTAATTTTCACAGAGAATTGCTAGCAACAAAATTGCATTTTATTTAACATTGTAAATGATGTAAGGAGTTTATATGTTTAAAGGATTTATCTACAAGGTCATTCAGTACTTACTCTTAAACCTGGAATGACATAACTGTGAAAGAATAATGAATTAGACAAAAAGTGAAACAAGTTTTATATTGATGGAACTGATCTGGAAATTTAAATACACCTACTTAAACAATTGGTTATAACTTTGACTGAAAAACGGCGTTTCAAGCAGTAAGCTTCATATAATTGGAAGTTCAGAATGCTTAGTTTTCTTCTATTCCTCAGGACCGAGATATAATATTTATATTGGAGAAGTTAGTATAGAAAATTCAATGAAGTTATGAATTCATTGAAGCAATCTGAATTAGTTGCGTTAGAATAACAGTGATAAAATAATCGTTGGACACTGATAAGGCGTAATCTTCAAAAAAGAAGAAAAAAAGTTAAAATTTGACCTGATCAGAGAACAGTTCAAAAATATTTTAACAAATTTGAACAGACAAGCATCTTTTCTGATAATTTAGTCTGAAATGTCATTCATGATACCTTGTCATTCATGTCATTTATGATTAGCTTGTCATTCATGATACCATAAAATATGAGAGTGAAATCATTAGTTTTTTAAAATTCATCAGAATTATAATTTCTGAGACCAGATTATCATATACCGCAATATACTCTATAATAAAACAATCGACGCTCCAAGAAGGGATTGGTCGATTGTAATGAATTTGTGTATGCAAAGACATTTTAGCCGAATTTGCAAATGATTGAGATTTGGGGTTACATACAAACGGGACGCTTGCAATTTCGATGACGTAAATTTTGCAAGTTTTTTGCAAATACAGTCGGCAGCAAAAGTATCCGAGCACTAGCAAAAATTCTTATATAAAAAAAGTACACTTACCGCAATTTTATTAAATAAATACTTGTCGAATCCTATTCTTAGTCAGTCTAAGAACATGATTTGACAAGGATTTATTTAACAAAACAGTGTTAAGTGAGCTTTTCTTATGTAGGAATTTTTGCTAGTGCTCGGATACTTTTGCAGCCGACTGTAGTCATACATTTGGAACGCTTGCAAACGGCTTTGCAACTGGAAGTGTTTAATTTGTATGTACCCCTTGGTATCCAATTAGTGAATAGCGGGAACTCCAGCACACTGGAACCGTGAATTCAGCAGGTATTTATAAAGAGCGATTCTCCATCTGATGGTCAAATTTTCTGTCGCATTTTGACTGCGAATATCTTCGTGTAACAGTGCCTAATCGAATGGTTCGTACTCATTATCAGTATATGGCAGAGTTTAAAATAGGGCGTGTTATAAGAATGAAAAAGCCTGGTTGGACAAATCGATTAATCGTCTGACATCTGGGTCAAAGCTATGCGGCCATTAAACTATGGTGGTAAGAGTGGACCCACAACGACAAATATCAGCATAAGGGCGGCAACAGTCGACATAGCGACACAACAGAACGGGAAAAGAAACTATGTTCAGAGCGGCTGTCATCGTTATTAACTATTGGATTCGTCATTATCAACTATTCATCGTGTGACCCGCACACATATGTTCAACATGACCCTTGACAGACGACTGAGTAAGCGAAATTTACGCTTTCGCCAACGTTACGCCGCGTACTTTCCACGCCTATATACCATTCAGTCCGATTACAGTGGTGCCGAGCTCGATCAACTTGAAAATTTGTTTACTGGGTATGTATAGTCTTTAGTGAGACATCCCATTTTCAACTGTGTCATGACGACAACCGTACACGTGTCTGGAGAAGTCCAGTACAGAGGAGGAATCTACCCATACTATCACACGACAGGCATGTCCACAACAGAGCGTTATGGCATGGGGAACTATTCCTTTTGACAGCCGGATCATTTTGATAGTCATTTCTAACACATTTACAACACAGTGATATTCAGACGACTTTTCTTGACCAGTTGTTTTACCATACCATTTGCAACACCATGGACTTACTTTTCAACAAGATAATACCCAAACGCTAACGGCACGTGTTCGTATGAATTGTATTCAAGCTCCCCCAATACTTTTTTGGCCAACTTGGTCTCCCGATCTCTCCCCCATCGAGTACATTTGGGATGTTATGGGAAGGAGATTACAGTCATCCCCGAATATTGACGATTTAACTCGACAATTGTAGACAATTTGGCGAGAAATTTCGCACTACACCATCTGGGAAATATATCAGTTTATGCCGCGACAGGTGACAGCTTGCACCCCAAGACCAGAGATGGGCAAACACCTTTGGTTTTTCACCTTTGTAACGGTAAAACTCTAAAATAAATTATGCAATTGCTTTGAAATGTTAATCGTTTGTTTTTCTATGCATGCTCTTCATAACTACTAATTTTTATCTCAATCGGATAACTCTTTCGTGGGGCGTCAATTTTTTGATTGGTTGATTGGGTTTAACGTCGCATTAGTGCTGCGCCATGGGCAATTGGCGACGGTCTGGGACTCACCCCTAGAGATGGTCCGGGATCATGCCATCACAATTTTGATCCTATGCTCAGAGGATGGCCACCCCGCTTCGGTAACCCCCAGAGGTATAATTTTGATGAGAACATGAAGGACATTGCGACCACAACAGATTTTACGTGCACCAGCCACCATTAGTGTACAAGACGGTGTTTGTCCGGCTCAAGTACCGAACTCGCAGTCTTCCAATTACGATCCCGGTGCTCTACCGACTGGGCTACCGCGGACCCCAGAATTATGAAAGTACAGAATTATGAAAAAGTCCTTGTAGGTGTTTCCGTATATAATTGATGTCAGGTGCGATCTTAAATACAAATCTGGGGAAAAAAGATGACTTCTCAAACTTGCTCCAGATGATTCATGGCAGTAAATTTCATGTTAGCTGTGTATGGTTTACACATAAGGCTCATTTTGTATGGAAGTTTAGACAATAAACAAAACTGGAGAATTTGGGGTATTCAAAAACCACCTGAATCTTTTGTAAAACCTTTTGATTCTGAAGAACTTAGCTTTTGGAGTACCCTGTCTAACAAAACATCATAAGGTTTTTTTCAGGATGGAAAAAGTCAACTGCTTCCGCTGTATTGAGATTTTGCAATAATTTACTACCACACTTCAAGTTTTAGAAAATTAACCAAATAGTGCACGAGTTTAGCTCGATAATATCTAACGGCACTGTATTTCTTCAGCATTTAATTTTCTTGGGGATTACTTCAGTAATAGAGGGCCCGCCGTGAACGAGTGGTTATGTCACCACACTCCAAATCGCCTTCGAGCGTGGGAGAGCAGGTTCAATTCCCGCGCTGGCCCTGGGTGTTTTTCTAATTCTTTATATTGTAATTCTGCCATGTGCTATCTGTCTTTATCTAACAAATATTTACAAGCGCACTTCGAGTGAAGCATACAAGTCTGATATATATGTGTTATCAATAAACTTCAGTAATAGAACTAATTGAATTTGATTATTGGAAGTTGGTCAACGTAAATTTGGCCTCCCTACTTTATGTACATATAATTTCTGTTTTAGGGCGCCTTTTACATGTCGACGTTTATAGTAAGAATTCTCAAACGTTGATATAACTAAATTAATTCATCAGTGATGCATGTGGATCCATTTGAGTTGGGACATTGAAGAAAATAGTTAAAAACTTCACCCTTCGCTTGAGTTATGTTACTTCTGCACACAACAATCATATCAAATTCATTGTACTGTGATTCGACCTCCTATAACGAAACGGCATGTGTACAATAAAAACGCTCCGTGAATCCATCTATGCAAATCTCGAGTGGCAAAAGGTATTGCTGAAAATATTAATGTTTTGTCACTCTACCCATAACTTGACTGTGAGTGACGTCATGTGTCCCTTTCTTATTTATGAAAAACGACTTCACCCATTATTGGGTACATTACATTGAGATTCTAGCGTCCTCTGTAAACCAGTTCTGTAACTAATGTTGAAAACCCGGTATATTAAAAACACTATACTTGTTCATCCAGCTCATTATTCCATCGAACTTACCATTTGTTTTATCGTTATGTCTATAACTTTTTTGAAGTTATGTCATTTCAGAGTGAAGAAAATCTTTTGTAGAAAGCTTCATATATACACAAGATTCATAAATGCTGTAAAATGATGCAAGATTCATGCTAACGAGGCGTAAATGCATATAGAAAGTTGTATATAGGTAAGATATATGACTTATAATATGTTTGCTAAAATACAGATTACATGTGTTTAAATTGCTGTACCTATTGATATAATTATATATGGGGGAGACTGCGGCACAGTGCATCACACCCATTTAAATATCTTAATATCAACTCTTTTAGTTTTAATGAAGACTCATAGAAGAGATAATGGTACTGGTTGTGTATAGCCAAAAAGCACAAGGAGAAAAGCTAAAATAGCCTTTTAAAGGACATTTCAAATTTTTATTCATTCAGATTAAATTTTCCCTATCGAAGATATTTTAATTTTATCAATATTGAACTGCTGATTAAAGGTATTAAATATACAAAGCACATGGCGCAATATGTGAAGGAACCAATTTAAATGTTCCTCCACCTCTACGAAATGCTGGTATAGACATCTATCGGCATCAGAGAGTAATCACACGCACACACTGTTAAAAATTTCAACAGAAATCTCTGTGTAATCTATTATCTAAAGTCTTACGTAAAATTACAGAGAAAAATAAACGGATATGTTAAAAAACTTATTTCATACATACATTTTAATAACTAATATTAATTTAATTAATTATTGTTGAGACTATATTTCGGACTTAGAATGCTTTTTAACACGCTTTTATTAGCTTCACCTGTATGTATGTTAGTAACCGCTCTGGGAGCAAACAAGAAATCTATATTGTAAAAAAAGACTTTCCCTATCGAACGCCGTGGCTGTGAGGTAAAGAGCCGCGCTACGAACCTAAAGGTCTAGCGTTCGATCCCAGTCAGGGGAGATTTTTTTAAAATGGTTTTTGTTTAATTTTAAATTATTTTAATTAAAGATTTAAATTTATTTAAATATTTTGGTGTGTCACTCACACGATTTTCTCTTACCCTGCATTTTAATACTAAGATAGATATTTTGGGCTTTTTATTCCCATTTAAATTTTTAAAAACTATAATATTATTCTATAGTAGAAACAGTCATTTTTAATTTTAATTAAATAATTTAATAATAAAGTTAGGTAAAAGTACAGAAAAAAGATTGAGAATCTCGATTATTCACTTTTAACTAAGAATTACTGTAAATTTACAGAGACTCTGGATAAATATTTACATTAAATTAACAGAAATTTTTAACAGTGCATAGCAACTATATAATTCAGTCAACTGCCTGAAGATGTCACTACTGTTCCTTTTACTGTCAATATAATTTGAAATTTGATTTGTCCCGTAATCTTGCCTATGGTTTTTGACAAGAAACAGTTATTAAAGAGTTTTGAACCGGAAAAATGATATTGGGTATTGAGAAAAAAAAAAAAAAAGGTGTTTACATTGTAGAGGTAAGCCATTCTTCGACCACAGTTTATGAAACCATGGAAGCATCTGCGCAAGTGCTAACTCAACGAGCCCAACGCTAAAATAGGGGTGACAGTCATCTGACTCAGAGAAAATGAGCAATAACACAAAGCAAGGAATTATTGGATGTTTTCCAAATTTCAGACTGTCGGTCAAGCTGACATCCCTCCAACATTTTGGACGCGTCCTCACTGCTAGTTTTAGGATATGTGGCCGCACTGTAGATTTTGTATTATTGTAGTTTACGTATTCGAATGTCGTATTTTTATGAATATTTCACATTAAGAAAAAAAAAAAAAAAAGATTTCATAGTAAAATATTTGATTATGATTTTTTTTTTTTTTTTTTTTTTTTTTTTGTTATTCTTCCCCAACTTTTAATAATTAATATCGTCATATTTTATTATTTTAAGGAAAAAAAAACAAAACATTGTAGGGTTAAATAGTTGTTTTAAAATGATGAGATATTCTTAATTATATATTCCTAAAATTTGTCTGCATATTTATAATCCCAATATAATATTAATAGTGTTATTTGTCCTGCTTTTACAGGAAGTACAGTCGGTAACAAAAGTCTCCGAACACTAGCAAAAATTCCTATATAAAAAAAGTACACTTAATGCAGTTTTGTTAAATAAATCCTTGTCGAATCCTGTTCTTGGTCAGTCTAAAAACAGGATTCGACAAGGATTTATTTAACAAAATTGTATTAAGTGTACTTTTTTACATAGGAATTTTTGCTAGTGTTCGGAGACTTTTGTTACCGACTGTACCTTGGATCACTCTACAATGTGCCTAAAAGTTGTGATTTAATAATTTACTAGTTTTTTCCGCTCAGATGAGCATAACAGTTCTTACATACATAATACAATTTTTTCTTTTTTTAAATCTCATAAATAAAATCACTAGAATCTTAAAAAATACAGTAGATGGCGCCACCAACGTCATTCCGAATAGCTACCATTAAAAGCGAGGCCTAACTGTCTTTAAATTTTTCTTTCAAATTTACTTCTAAATATGGAATTTTGAGCATATGTTCCAGCACAAAATATTAATATTTTTTTTCAGAAAATGTGCAATTTATGCGTATTAGATTAAATTTTTGTAACTGAAATCTCTAGCCAAGGAGCAAGGCTTTGTTTCCAGCAGCCGAATTTATGGTTTGGGTCTGGGTTGACTGATCAGGTAACACCTTACTTCACTATGGCATCGTTTCGACAAATTTAATTGTAACTGGTCCACGTTAGAGAAATATTATACAGATTTTAATTAAATTTGTATGTACAAAATATTAATGTCCGTAAGTAATGATTGAAAACAAGAAATACTTGGATATTATGACAAAATTATGAAAAGTTACTAAGTTTCTGAAAATAACAAATATATGGAATATATAATTATTATCACATGAATTTAATAAATATCTAAACATTATAATAATAATAAATGTGAAAATTAAAAAATAGTACATAATAAAAAATAATAATAATAATTTGTCAAATAAATAAATAAATATATATATATATATATTATAATATTATTGCTTTTAATTTATTAAAGCTGAATATCTAAACTCCGGAAGTAGTACTTCTATGGTTTTATCTAAATTAAGTTTGTCTTGAAAAAATTCTAGAAGAACATTTTCATGCATATCTTTTAATATTTCATTAAGAAATTTTAACATTCATTGAATTTAATTTGTATATATCAATTAAAAAAAAAATTAAGTTTGATTTGATTTTTTATTTGTTTATTCTGATTTCCTTTAAGTTTGCGTAATTTTATTTAATGAAAATATTTGCATAATGTTCTTTAAATTAGAATAATCTTAAAATGTACTTTATTTTAGAAGAAAATATGATTTATGTTAGTTTAATAAAGAAAACAAAGGTTGGTACACTGTACCAAGGAGATGGGGCACAATGGTCTATTTTGCAAATGCACACAACTTATTTTTAATCTATTTTTTTATTTATTCATTTATGTATAATTTTTTTTTTTTTTTTTTTTTTTTTTTGAGAATGCATTGAAAATATTTTTTGTAAAAATCAAATAAGACATGACAAGAAATGTTTCTTTAAGTTTGCGTAATTTTATTTAATGAAAATATTTGCATAATGTTCTTTAAATTAGAATAATCTCAAAAAGTACTTTATTTTAGAAGAAAATATGATTTATGTTAGTTTAATAAAGAAAACAAAGGTTGGTACACTGTACCAAGGAGAGGGGGCACAATGGTCCATTTTGCAAATGCACACAACTTATTTTTAATCTATTTTTTTTATTTATTCATTTATGTATAATTTTTTTTTTTTTTTTGAGAATGCATTGAAAATATTTTTTGTAAAAATCAAATAAGACATGACAAGAAATGTTTCTTTAAGTTTGCGTAATTTTATTTAATGAAAATATTTGCATAATGTTCTTTAAATTAGAATAATCTCAAAAAGTACTTTATTTTAGAAGAAAATATGATTTATGTTAGTTTAATAAAGAAAACAAAGGTTGGTACACTGTACCAAGGAGAGGGGGCACAATGGTCCATTTTGCAAATGCACACAACTTATTTTTAATCTATTTTTTTTATTTATTCATTTATGTATATTTTTTTTTTTTTTTTTTTTTTTTGAGAATGCATTGAAAATATTTTTTGTAAAAATCAAATAAGACATGACAAGAAATGTTTCTTTAAGTTTGCGTAATTTTATTTAATGAAAATATTTGCATAATGTTCTTTAAATTAGAATAATCTCAAAAAGTACTTTATTTTAGAAGAAAATATGATTTATGTTAGTTTAATAAAGAAAACAAAGGTTGGTACACTGTACCAAGGAGATGGGGCACAATGGTCCATTTTGCAAATGCACACAACTTACTTTTAATCTATTTTTTTTTTATTTATTCATTTATGTATAATTTTTTTTTTTTTTTGAGAGTGCATTGTAAATATTTTTTGTAAAAATCAAATAAGACATGACAAGAAATCTTTAAATTACACTGCTCTGCATCAAAATTGCCCCCCCCCCCCCCAACACCATTTTTGCAAATTCTGATGTAAAATGGTCTCCTGAATCCGAATAGGGCGCCCATTTTGCGCTATCACCCACCGTTTTTTAGGAACGACCCCGTATTTTTATCACTTTTCGGTAATTTTAATGCTAGAAATCTGATTTTTAAGGGGGGGGGGTGAGGATTATTTTAACTTTTAAATATCTTCCGAAGAACTACAGAGTTGAAAAAGTCGAAAACATTAACATTTGCGGCAAGGGGAAAATTTGTGGGGAATTTACCATTGAAATTACGTATTACATTTCTTATATTTTTTTAGTCTATTGTTAATGTTATTTATGAAACATTATATTTTTTAGTTTTTAAGTGTTAAATTAATTATTTTTCATTTTCCAAATCAAATTCATGGCCATAAAATGACCGAACATTGATGAAAATTGGGGGAGGGGATGAAGTCCCGAAAAAACGGTGGGTGACTCGGCAAAATGGTAGTCATATTCGGATTTAGGAGGTCGTTTTACACAAAAAAACAGCAAGAATGGTATCAGGGTATCTATTCTCCGATCCGACCGCCATAGCGACCGTCCTTAAACAACGACAGTCGTCAAATCAAAAGTCGGAATGTGACGTCACGTGATCAAAATAACGACTGCCACAGTCGGAATGGACAATATTCCTGTGACGTCACCGTAGGTAAAATCGCCGAACACGTGGCCGATATTTTGTAAACAAATTAGATTCAAGATGCCATTTTATTGTTACCCATAACATTTTCCTAAATATTTCTCCAGTGAAACTTAATAATAATGTTCAAACAAGAACAAAAGAGAAATGTAAACAACTGAATCGAATGATAAAGTTAAGACTATTCCAAATTGTAAAATTGCAGAACATTTTATGTATATATATACACACACACACACATATATATATAATGAATAAAGATTAATAAGAACATTTTATACACACACACACACATATATATATATAGACATCAAAGCTTAAATAATTAGAATTTCAATCACCTTAATAAAGGAATTTAATAAATGGAACATGCATTTAAATTTGTTAACATCACCACAGTTCACATGGCAACTTTTAATATTACATATGTTGATATTAAAGTATATTACAAAAACTGGATTAAAAACAAAACAAAGATATCACTCTATCACTCTTACTTCAATTTCATATAATTTGTAACTCTTATAAATAACATTGCAAGATAAAAATTTGCAAGCCACAATGCTTCGTTATGGAAGAGTTGAGGATTGTTTCCCTAACCAGCTGATATTCTTGTAGCTTCGAACCCAAAGTGGGAATATGGTCCATTGAGGTATAGTCTGGTCGGAGAATAGATGCCCAGGGGTCAAATTTATTTTATTTACTTATTTATTTATTTATTTTTTGCAGCGCAGTGTTATTTCACATTTTTTTTTTTTTTCAAGCATATTGCTTTTTTCCCTTTCTGAATAAATAAATAAATAAAAATGTAAAGATGGACCATCGTACCTCCATCTCTTCCCGTATGTGCATTCTATACTGTATTTTTCTTTCTTTCTTTCTTTATATAACGGATAAATTATTGCATTTTGAATATTCAAAAAGACCTATTTATGCTTTAAGATCTGCAATATATTGTAAGACTATCTTAAAGTTGTATGTTTCAAACATTGGAGATAAATGAATGTATAACTGTAACATATATTGCATGAAATCAATGTGTTAAGCGTAGATTATTAAACACAGAAAAATATACTGATTATTTTAGAATCTAAACAGGGTTAATCAATTTTAACACTTAAGCGCTTAGATAAAATCTGCCATTCATTGTTAAAAAAAAAAAAAAAAAAAAAAAAAACTACTCCAAATTACAAGAATTTTTCGACAGAAAAAAAGCTGGGAAATTCTACAAGAATTATCCGTTATTCTTTCGTTAAATTTCGTTTAGAATTACATGTTTATTTTAAATTTCAAGTGCAAATGCCGTTAAATATTTGGTATACCATACAGTAACAGATTTTCCCCTTTAAAAAAGAAAAGGGAGAATTCCCACTAAAATTATTGTTATTGTTTCGTTAAAAAAAATTTTTCGTAAATTTAAAGATAAATCTCATTGAAAAATTGGTATACTATAAAGTAACAGGTTTTGCCTTTAAACCCTTTCAGGGGCGGTGGTTGCATAGTGCAACCACAAATTTTAATCCAAAATTGCAACAATTGTCACCGGAATTTTTTTTATAAAAATTTCTTATATGATTTAAAGGAATAACTCATACTTGCCAACATACTAATTAATATTCCGTAGTCTTTTGTTAGTCCCGCCCTTTTTCGCACATCAATAAATGTTTTGAGTAATATTCTCCAAATGCAAATACGATTAAATAAGAGGAAAAATACTCTAATAAGATACCGGTGTGAAAAAATAGGCGGGGCTAACAATACTACGGAATATTAATTAGTATGTTGGCAAGTATGATAGCTTCATTTATTTCCTGTCTTTTAATATTGTTGGGGAATTCTGGTGGCTTTTGAATTTAAATGAGGAAAATCTGCTTGCCCCTGAAAGGGTTAAAAAAGGTAAAGGAGAATTTTCATTAGAATTACTGTTATTCATTCGTTATAAAGGGTTTACGATATATTTAAAGGGCAAATACCGTTGAAAAATTAGTATACCATAAATTAACGGATTCTTTTAAAAAGAAAAAAATAAAAAGAAAAATTCCAGTTTTTTTTTTTTTTTAAATACAATTTTTTAAAACAGTGTTTAGGCAATTAATTTTTTTAATTTCCTACCTCTGTTTATTAGCTTACCTTTTTTATAACAACAACTGTTGGTCTACCTTCTTGCGGTTGTCTGGTCAGTTCTCTGATTCGCGTCCCTCCGCTGTATATCCGGGACCTGACGGTCAGGATCAGTCGTCTTGGAATCGACATGATGATCACGACATCGTCCAAGCTCATATTCCTCACATCCACCAGATTCACCGCCAGGATCTCGTCTCCTACCCGCAACAAACCACTGTTGTAGACTGCAGACTCTAAAGCAATCCGAGAAATGAAGACACCTTCCGTCTCTCGCAAGCCGTCACCTGTCGAATCCAAAATCAATCAATAACCACGATGAACTGTCCTCTCCTTGTATGTATGAAATTTTGTTACATTAGATGAATTTAACCAAACAAATGCAGTTAGGAACATTGATTAAAAAGTCAATTATTTTAAGCACAGGATGATCCTAATACGGCATACTTGCCAACCATCTCGTTATGGACCGTGCAATTTTTTAGAACCAGCTTTTTTTTTTTCACACCAGTCATTTTTTAGAATAATTTTATTCTTATTTAATCGTAACAACATTTGGAGAGACTTACTCTAAAAATAATGTGAAGTGAAAAAAAGGGGCGTTTTTTCATGGGGCGTTAACAATTGTACGGTTATTAATGAGATGGTTAGCAAGTATGCCATAATTAAACTGACAGTGTACAGTAGTTCTGCAGTTCAATCTAATTTCAAAAATAACGCCAAAGTTTGTAGGAATATTAAACCATATGGGGGCAAGAAAGATTAAAAAAAAGAGAAAAAGATAAATAAATTAAGTTCCAAAATTTCGCGCAAGGGAAATATCTGGATTTGATACTTTCTAAATAAAGTTTTTTTTTCGCAACTTATAATTTAAAATTGATGATTGCACACTTTCTTCTTCTTCTTTTTCTTTTTTTTTTTTTTTTTTTACTTTCTTCTATATGTATATATAGAGAAAATATTGGATTCGTGAAAATTTTTGAACTCCAGTTTTCAATGGATTTACACGTTTTGGGATGTCCTAAATCACAAATTTTGTGGACGCTGTATCTTACGAACCAATGAACGAAATTTAACCAAACTTAGTATTTAGTTGGATCCTGACATAAACTGCCGCTGATTAGTTTTGTGGAACAATTTCTCAACAGGTGGCACTGTGATCGTACTTTTTCTAAATTTTTAACATGGAACAAAATTTTGTATAAATGTACATAATGTGAGTTATTTTATACGAGTGACTGTAAAATTAATATAAATTATTGATAATAGTAGTAGTTAACTAGGAAAAAACTTTTGTGCACGTTGGGAAGTACACCCCCGGGGGAAGCAAATTTTCAATAAGAGTATCTTTCAAAAGATTTCGTCAATATCTTTAAAACGAATGGTTGAATTATAGATCTGTGAAAACGTAAAACAAAGTTATCCATTTTTTTAATATTTTAACGAAAAAAATAATAATAATAAACAACGAAATAAATCGTATTTCTTCTGATAATTGCAAAAAATTGACTTTCTTACGGCATTTAGTGATATATATAATTCTGTCAGATAAAAATCGCCGGCATTTACGACGGAAAATAATTTAATAATTTAATAAATAATTTGTATTGAATGAATTTTGTGCAAAATTATATAGAAGAAAGTCATGTGGTGGCCACATCATACTAGTCTTTAACACTACTTTTGTACCATTTATTGTTTTGAAATTGGAGGCACCGCGCTAATTTGTCCGCGAGGAAAATTTCACTTAAAAGAACAGCGCCACATATTTCCAGGGATGGAACACTGGCGCAGAACTCAACTCATACCGCAGAACTCATTTGTTTAAGAAATTTTTCTACCTAATAACATCGTCGATTTAAGAAGTAGGAAATTTTGTTATATTGATTGTGGTATCAGTTCTGCGCCAGTGTTCGATCTCTGTATTTCCCTAGTGGTAAATTTTTTAATTTACTTTTTCATTATTTTTCATTTATTTATTTGGGTATCCTTCGTTCCCCATCTTCTTTAATCTTTCTACACAGTTTGGTGCTGTTATTGCAAATAGATCGCGCTACATATGTGGAGTTTGCGCTCCTGCAAACTCCATCTTAACTTACTTAATTAGATTACTAAGAGAACACAAGACTTTAAATAACAATAACTAAAGTTTATTTGAGCAGATTAATGGGAGGGCGGCTTGGTACTAAAGCTTAGCTCAGTCAGCGTTTTACGTAATCAAAATATATGAATCAACAATTTAAGTCGATAATCTTAAATATCTCACCACAGCAGATAGTCGAAGGTGTAGAGACGGTCACACTCGTACTCCAATACTACGGCTTCACTATGGGACAGAGGATTCCCTTCTCTCCCAGCTTGAACTTCCGAAAACTAGTAGACACTCACCAACGCTCAACACTACTTAACTTCACACAACTAAATCTCCTCTACTCTACTTTCGATATTCACCAAATAAGAATCATCACATTCGCTATAATATCCTCCAACATCCACACCATCTACTAGAACCATCTCTATTTTTATACTTCTTCCTACACCCTCCTTTCACTATATTTCAATCCGTACTTTTAAAAATCACTTCTAATTTAACTAATATTCAAAATCTAGGTCTTTTAATGCAGCACCCTGCCGACACAAAACTAGCTCGACCTCAACCGTCACCGAGCCACTGGCGACGGAGTGATTTTAACCGTCCCCACTTCCTACTTTGCTGGATCCAGCTTAATTGAAACAACTGTGGTGACGTTCTAACGTCTCAACCTCACACATATTACTGTAAGCACTGTCGGTTTAATTATGGCCATCCTGTATTTTAAAGTAAAACAAAATTACAGTCATTTGCAAAAGTTTAAGACCAGTAATCGATTTTCAGTATTTTAACACATTGCATCATTTTCGCAGATTATTGCGTCATCTCATGTGCTGATTGCATCAGACGCATTCTACTGATATAAATAAAGATGCCCGTGACGTTTATCGGCAGTTGTTTATTGGATTTTGTCGTAGACAGTGCTGGTGTGTAATTATTGTAATGTAAAATTGCATCTCATATAAAGACATCATAACCACACGTGTATTTGTGGAAAACCACAATTTATAATAGAATTCACTGTAAAACACGTATAAAATATATTTAATTAAAATCATTAAAGAACACATCGTGTCAAGGCCTTTCGCCATGAACATCAGGGCATCATCAGGACATAGTCCACAAAAATGTGTCTCCATAGTAAACCAAGTGAAGCTCGACTCTTCGCCTTCGGACTGTTGAATTTGTGATTGATCTATTTCATCTATTTCATATATAATAACTGTAACCGAAATATGGTTCTTATGTATATATAAATCAAATGTTACTGTACTGCTAGTTAAAATGGCTATGTCCTGATCATGCCCTGATGTTCAGGGCGAAAGGCCTTGACACGATGTGTTTTTAAATGATTTTAATTAAATATATTTTATACGTGTTTTACAGTGAATTCTTTTATAAATTATTGTAATGGGTAAAATACCTTCACTTACTGTTAAAAAAGAGTCAGAAATATTGACCCAGCATAAAATTGGATTTCCTGAACGTCAAATAAGTTCGAGGGTAAATGTGAGCAAGACAGCAATGCATCAATCGATTAGTAAATTTAAAATTTTGGGAAAATTTGTGGATCTTAAGAGAAGCCGTCGCCCTAAAAAAAAAGAAGTGAACGTATGATCATGTGATAAGGATGGTCGTACGAGATCCAAGAACCTCTTACAATACGCTTAGACATTCCCTGGCTGCAAAAGACACCAGCGTCAGTTTGAATACTATTTCAATATATTTGGTCAAAGATTTTGGTTTATCATACCATAAACCAGAAAGGAAACCCCGGCTTACTCCAAGTATAAAAAAGAAACGACTCTTAATGTCCACAAATTTTCCCGAAATTTTAAAATTACTAATAGCTTGATGAGCAGCTATCTTGCTCACATTTACTCTCGAACATATTTGGCGTTCAGAAAATCCAATTTTATGCAGGGTGATCGATATTTCTGACCTTTTTATAACAGTAAGTGAAGGTTTTTTACCCATTACAGTAATTACACAACAGCACTGTCTACGACAAAATCGATAAACAACTCGCGATAAATGTGCAGGAACCTTTATTTATAGTAGCAGAATGCGTTTGATGCAATCATCACATGAGATAATGCAATAATCTGCGCAAATCATGCAATGTGTTAAAATACTGAAAATCGGCTACTTGTCTTAAACTTTTGCAAATGACTGTAGTTATAATTTCGATTACTCTGTCTAACTGTTTGTCTGTTCGCGATCTAATTCTCTCAAGAGTGCTCTAAAGGCAGCAGTAAGATTTTATGTTTTCTTAGAAAGGTTTCAATTGTAAAGATCGTGTATTTATTTCTGATTTAGCACCATCATTGTATACCATTGTATACCATATCATATAATGTATACCATTGGTACCATATTTGTAATATTTTTCCGAAATTAAATAAGATTAGAAAAAAAAAAACGAAAAAATTTTTTTGAAATAATAATATTAAAATTAAATTCAATCCTATCGACCGTTCAAAATTTTTCAGGAAAACCAAAAACCTTCCAGCTATGCTTTTAATGTAACAAAATTCGAAGCTGAAATTTATAAGGGTTATTGAATTTCTCTTATATCAAACGTTCTTTTTTATTTGGTATCACTACGTTTAATTTAAAAGGTTGTGTAACGCATTTCTATTAATGAAAATGCAACAGTTATTACGCCGAAATATCAATATTAACCCTTTCATTCCCAACTTTTTCCCTCCATAAAACAATAAATCTTATATTTAGTCATAAATTTATTTCAAAGGTAATATATATAAACATTTTTTTTAAAGAAGGACTAATTGCAGAGTACGAATTGATATAGCTAACAACGCAACTGAGAGATGTTTATTTATGTTTAATATAACCACCGATGTCATTTAAAATCATAAATTTTCAAAAATAAAAGTATCGAAATTTTGGATGAAATACATGTTGTTGTTGTTGTTGTCGTGTGCCACTCGGAAATTCCGAGCCCCGGTAGTGAAACTACCGGACTGATTTTAAGGCAAGAGGGTTGCGTCTTCCGTTTTTAGGAACGCCTCATAGGGAGGAAGTACGACTTCTAGTTCCATAAGCTGGTGAAAGATGGCAGCACCAGCCAAACTCGAATTTTGATCCGGATCAGAGGGATGAAATACATATTGCAATTAATTAAAATACAAATTATGAACATTGAAAAATAAAATAAAAAATATTTCAAACAGTTAATTTACTTAAATTGCCAAAAAACAGGAAACTGATTCCAATATTATTATTAAAATAGAATAAAATATACTTTCATTTATCAACAAGGTTTGTGAAATCATCTAAAATACATATTTTTCGGTGGGAAAATGTATATAGATTTTGATTTTGTTCATTTTGAATCCCCGGGGGTGTTAGATGGCAAGAAAGTAAATCTGAAATGTTATGATTCCAATTGGCATCACGGGGAATGAAAGGGTTAATATGAAAAATATAGGAGTGTGTAGTTTCTGTTGTCGGTATTTTCTGGCAAAATCGTAAAATTTGACAAACAGGAATGAGAAGTTATAATTCAGGAGAATAATTTAATAGTTTGTATTTAAAATAATAATCTCATTTTAGAAATGTATACATTGTGTTTTAGTGTTTTATGTAATCAATATTCGAAGATTTCCAATTAATCATGCCTGCCAACATCCCAATTAATTCCTTAGTGCTGTTAGTCCCGCCCTTTTTTTCACACCAGTAAAATTTTAGTGCAATATTCTTGTAGTGCAATTACGATTAAATAAGAAGAAAATTACTCTAAAAAATTGCTGGTGTGAAAAAAGAGGAGGGGCTAATAATACAACGGAATATTAATTAGGATGTTGGCAAGTATGAATTAATTAGATTCATACTTTAATCAGAGACTCCAACATACTAATTAATATTCCGTAGTATTGTTAGCCCCGTCTTTTTTCCCACACCAGTATCATTTTAGAAGAGAAATTTTATGTTTTCTTAGAAAGGTTTCAATTGTAAAGATCGTGTTATTTATCGTGTTTTTCTTCTTATTTAATCGTAATTGAATTTGGAGACTATAACTCTAAAAATTTACTGGTGTGTAAAAAAGGGCGTGATTAACAACACTACGGAATATTAATTAGGATGTTGGAGTCTCTGCTTTAATTATTAGATATTATGATTTTTAAAAAAATGGCGCTTTTTCTATGCTGCTTCCTGATAAAAATAATTTTAAATAATTGATTATTATGTTTTGTCTGATCTAAGTGTAGGAAACTATAACAATTTACACTCTTTCCAAAAGTTAAGCATAGTTCTTAAACTGTGACTAGTTTCTAATAACTATGCGACAAAGGTAAATCACTGTGTCAATCACAAAATATGTATTTCAGTCGACGTTAGCATGAATAAAATACTATAGTACATAAAAACGATTATAAACT